>JARHVA010007151.1:0-362500 GCA_037957365.1 Torreya grandis
TTTATACAATAACTAAGAATTTAACCTATGCATAAGTCCTTTTCTTACAAAAAATTTTAACATAGTTTTAAAAATAGGAAACCTTACAAGGCTATAAAATATCAAACTAGAGGTCTATATTGAGCTCTAATGGCATCCCTTTGTGTTCTTTAAGTTCACTGCATGGCTATGTCCCACTACCTAGTATTTTATCTAGATCCAATGCTCGAATGATGGCCCCCTACAAGACCTATTTTATTTGGTCAAAACCTACCTTCCTTGGTTTAACTCTTGTCCATCAAATATTACTTGGGATAATTAAATTACTCCAACTTATCTTAGATTTTATTAGTCACATAAATCCTCGTTATTAGATCTTGATATTTTAACCCGTCTCCCACAATAGGATCAAAATGTAATAAATGCACATGATCCTTTTAATTTCTTACTATGTAGATCCTTTGACACTGATAACTTTCCACTCATACCATCGATCTAAATATAAAAATGGAATTCACACCATTAGATTTTCCTGGACCCTCTTTCTTATTAGTGCTGATTGCTCACTATAGATCCCTGATGTATGATTGTGTTGGTAATATGATTGTCATTGATGTCAAAAGGGAAACTATGGATGTAGATAATGTCAAAAGGATTAGGTAGGGTTGATGGAGAGAAGAGCATGTTTCATAATTACACTATGCAAAGTTGTCATGATTTTATAGAGGCCATTTATGGATGTTTAAATATAAATAGATAGAAAGATCTATTATGTTTTTTTTCATGAGCATATTGAATATATGGTCTTCAGTTTTAGAGGAGAATGAATGAGATCAAAATTGATTTATTTATCTCTTGGAAATTATGGGGTTTCATAGTAAAATCCTAAGGGTTTTAGCCATGGTGTCAACAAGCAAAGTTTTGTTTTAATGTTGACTTGGTATATCTACGACCTAGTACATTAAGTTTATAAATTAAGCCTTTATCATCATTACAAAACTAGCCCCTTAACCTATCAATTACTAGCTCTAACTAATGATAAAAGGAATTTATATTTTCCTAAGTCTAAGACTTAATTTATGTCTAATATTGATCAATGACCTATGATTCATCGTACATAGACAATATAATAAATTGAAGCAAAGTCAAAGTGTCAAAGGTCCCTCTGAGTGAAATCACTAATGACAAGTGTCATAAACACAAAGTTTTTTAGATTAGAGGACCAATGAGAATGAGCCTATTAGAGTTAATGATCGAGTTAGTTATAAGATCGATAACTCATACTTAATTGGACATTATAGATCCAACAGAGTGTGATGAAGTCAAATTGTCAAAAGGAGCTTTAAGTGAGCATGCAAATGACAAGTGTCACATTCATAGAGCTTGTCAAATAGAGATATAATGAGTATAATCTTGATAGATATAAATAATAAAGCTTATCAAAATATCTGATAGTGCTATGGGTGATCATAAAAAGGAGATCTAATGGAGTGAATAGAAGTCAAATGCTATACATAGACCTTGAAATTTAAAACTCTAGATAAAAGTAAGATATCATACATCTTTTAAGATCCAATGACATGCATAATCTTAGATGAGTATATATAATGGAGTGAGTGGACTCAATAGAACAAAGTGATTGATGTTTATCGACATGAGTGGCAAGTTAAAGACTGAGTAGGTTTGAGAAGATTGATAGAGTGAAAGTGATCTAAAGATTTAGAAAGTAGTGAGATGAGGTCAAAGTGTTGAATTTTAAAGACCAAGTTAAGGTAAATTTCATGAAAATTTGAAGATCAAATAGTGCATGGAAGCTAGGATCAGGAGATCAATGAATGTGTTTTAAAGAGTGGAGCATTAAAGTTTAGTAGCATACAGAGATCCAATGGAGTGAGAGAACTTGGAGATGGCATGAAGAAATAGATTAAAATTTAGTATACTAATGTGTTTAAATAAAATATTCAAGTGAAAAAACATGTAGCAACATGCAAGAACTTGTGTTATAGGCTTTATATCTTGACATAGACAATGAGATTGATCGATTCAATCGATCAAATATACATTAAAGATCCTACACATCAAAACTTGAGTCTCATAGATCCCATAGATAGTAAAGAAACTTGTAATTTATGGCATGATGCATGGAATCAAGACGTAGAAAACTTACAATTTAAGTCTTAATGAAATAATTTTGAATATTGAGTATGATGTGTTTATAGTCCAAGTGTGAACACAAAGAAGAAGGAAATGCTAGATCCATTGATTATATATATGATATATTAGGAGAAAGGAAAATATGATTAGAACCATTTACATTTTCTATTGAGTCAAGTTTGAATATAGATAGAGGTATAAATCAAAATCTAATGAGGATTGTCAAATATAAAATATATAGACACATAACCAAAGGGTAGAGAAAAAAGAAGAGGCTACATATAAAAAGATGAAGTGTGTTAAAAAAGATATATATAGACATAGAGAGAGAGAGAGGGAAAGAGAAGATGAAAGGAATAAAGAGATAATATGTAGAGAATGAGAAGTTATAAATTGAACTTATAACAAAGAATAGAGTATGATTCATTTATGAATCAATGTTGTAATTTATAGTTATAGATCCATAGATCTGATAGGTTGGTGCCATCAGATAAGTTGAGTGGGTGCTCAGATTAGGGAGTGGGTGATTCCTCAGAGTTGGTGTTATTAAATCAAGGGATTGATGTCTCCTTAGGATTAGTGTCCTTAAATGTAACCAAGGAGGTTTTTTCTAGTGAGTCTTTGAACTGTGAGGGCTAGATTAGAGTAGCATTTTCTAGAAACTATTTCTAACCATGGGTTTTTCCCTTTGGGTTTTCCATATATAAATTTAGTGTCATGTTTTTTTTTATGTGTGTGTGATTTTTGAATTTATATTTTAATCTGCATATGATTTTAAATTTTATTTAAAATGATTAAAGGATTGGTTTTAGTTGATCTACTAATTCACCCCCCTCTTAGTATATATTTATGTTTTAATAATTGGTATCAAAGTCTAGGGTTCCTTATAAGAATCTTAATCAGCTTAGGTAGATCTTGGAATAGTGAACATAATGGCTAGTCAAGAATAATCATAAAAAAAAGCATCTCTCTTTGATGGATCTAACTATGCATTTTGGAGCATAAGAATGGAGCATACTTATCCTCACTAGGATTTGATGTATGGATGTCTATAGCAAATGGATATACAACCCCTACTATAACTCCAAATAATTAGGATACTAAGAAGGCATATGAGATCATTACCAAGGCAAATAATCTTATTCTTTATGGAGTGTCCAAATCGGAGTTTGTTAAAGTGATGCATTGTCAAAATGTACAAGATATCTGGAAAAAGTTGAAGACCATCTATGAAGGTGATAAAAAGGTAAAGTAGGCCAAGCTAAAAACATATAGAGTAATGTTTGAGAGTCTTAAAATGACTCAAGAAGAGAAGATTGTAGAATAATTTATTAGGGTAGATGAAATAGTCAATGTAATCAAAGGCCTTAGAGAAGAAATGAAATAATCAATCATTATCAAAAAATTCCTTAGATCTTTACCATCAAGGTATGATTTTAAAATATCTACAATATAAAAAGCAAGAGATATAGATAATCTCATTGTAGATGAGTTTCATGGAACCTTCATTGCCTATAATATGAGAAAGGGAGAAGTAAATAATTCCAATAGAGAAGTTTCATTCAAAGCATCCAAGCATGAAAAAGGAGAAGCATCTACATCTAGATTGGAAGAGACTGATGAAGAGGAAGCCAACTTTGTTAGAATATTGAAAAGAGGATATATAAAGTACAAAGGTAAGTTACCCTTTAAATTTTTTAATTATGGTAAAGTAGGACATTTTTCTACTAATTAACCTTATGATAAAAAAGATAAATCTGAGGAAGAAGAGGATGGTAAAAGGATGAATCTCCACTATTCCAAAAGGAGGAACTTCTTTAAAACCAAGAAAATATTGTATATAAGAGAAGATAGTGACTCATTGGATGATAGTGATAGCTCAAATGATGACCATGACTATGCCTTTATGGCTAAGGGAAATGAATCCTTGTTCATGGCATTAGAATCAACTTCTATATACTTAGATCAAGAAGAAGTTGAATACTCTAACGAAGAAGAGGAAGGAGAAGTAGACCTTGAGTGTGAACTCATCTATGCTCTAGATGAGGTTAATAAGCTAAGAAAATAGAATACAAAACAAAAAAAAGCTTACATAGAAAGAAATTTAAAAACTAACCAAAATTCTTGAATAATCTAATCAAATGGTGATAAGCCTAAATATGCAAGTTGAATAGGCCATAATAATATAATATGTAGTCAAGATTGAAATACAATTATAATTTGTTGAGTATATGAGCCTTCAGATAGAGATAGTGGCTTTCAGAAAAGAATTTGAAAAAGCTAAAGACCAAATAGACAGAGGTTTGAAGCTAAAAGGAGGATCACACATCTTTGATGAATTAATTAGCTCTCAAACACCATCAAAAGAGAAATACGTTCTTGGTTATGAAAAAGGGAAAAGTCTCATGACCATTATATCTTCTATGTTTTATGACAACTTTAGAGCAAAAGGAAGATTAGGAGAAAAGAAGGAGAAAGCTTGCAAAGGAATAAAGATAGATGTAAACATTACTAATATGAATAAAGGAGAAAAGAAGCCTAAGGAAAGGAAAAAGAGTAATGAGTCTATCTTTGAAAACTCAAGGAAGATGTAAAAGATAAAGGTAGATAATTCAGATGGTTACACAAGGGTAAGCAACTTTAAGAGGTAAGAGTTGAGAATAACTCCCCATCTTGCATAAAAAAAATCTATGACCAAGTATTCCTCATCTTTTTATGTTTATTCTTATAGTTTTAATAAGTTTGGTCATAAGGATAGTAAATTTTGATTTTTACCTACAAAGAGAACCAATTTTGTAAGCAAAAATTCATTTGCACCCCTTGTTAAATACAAAATTATTTTGATATAATTGCAATAATTTTAGTCATATATCAAAACATTGTAGAAAAATATTTGTAACATAAAATGTGAAAGGTAAGAATAAAGGCATGCCTCTTAGTGTGAACAAAGGTTCACAATTCTCTTAAATGAAAAAAAAAACAATACATTTAAGAAACCCAAGCATGTATGGAAAGTGAAGGATCAAGACATGATGGAGATTGCTACAGAGGTTGGAGAATGTCAAGATCTCTCAATGTTTGCTCATGTTGAATATAAAAAGACCAAGCTTAAGGAGAAGACCAAGGTGTTGGTTGAGGCTAGTTCTGTAGTGAGTATAGATTCAAGTGAACATCCTACTATTGATAGGAAACTTTCATGCATAAAACATTAGTCGTATGTGCCGAGTGATGACAATATGAACTACAAAGAAGATACTTCACATGAAAAGGTATGTCATGAATCCATATTATCTCCATGTATTGTTAATCCAAAGGAGAATATCATATTGGATGAGCATGTTACTTCTCATAAGCCTAAGATTAAAAAAAACTAAAATCACAAGATGACCAAGGAGGAGAAGGAATATGAGGAGTGTTGGGAAACTCCTAGATTCACATTGTTCTAGGACATTGTAAATTAAGGTGTCTTTATCTATGCTTCTTAAGATACTCATTTTTAGTGAAGAAGCAAATGGTGTTCTTAAAAATATTATAAAAGAAAGAAATGAGTACTCTTAATTGAATTTGGTGTGCCAAGATGAGAGAAGTGTTATGTATGTAGTATCTACAAGGATAGAATGAGTGT
The DNA here is from genome assembly GCA_037957365.1 of Torreya grandis. Taxonomy (NCBI): domain Eukaryota; kingdom Viridiplantae; phylum Streptophyta; class Pinopsida; order Cupressales; family Taxaceae; genus Torreya; species Torreya grandis. The sequence continues at coordinate 5,759 of JARHVA010007151.1, forward strand.
GCCAAAAATTGGTATTGTTCATGGACTCTGGTTCTAAAGGTAGGATGTGGAGACTTCCAAGTGTGAAAGTAAGTGTGTTTACTCTAGATCATCATACCAATTAGTGCAGAGGTATGTAGAATATTTATTAGTGTTTTAGACCAATACTATTTTGATATATGATAAATTATCCTATTTTGCAAAGTCTTGTATTGATCATTAGTAGGTTAGTGGAGTAAGGGGGAGCAATAGTAGTTAGTCTGTTAGGATCAAGAAGGCTCAGAGTAGAAGAGATTTGTAATTGGTCAAGTCCTAATATTAGAAGATAATAAGAGATTATGAGAGAAGGATAGTAATCCTATATGGAAGCTCCTACATCAAATCACTAGATACTAGTGACGGAGCATAAGTCTAGAGGAAGGATCATAAAAGCCTTATTGATCCTTAGAAGAAGATAAAAGGAAACTCAGGTATACATATTTTGTAAATTTATAATGGCTTTATGGTTGAATGTTCTTAGAGAAAATCTTTTATATGATAAATGAGGAGAACACTTTCAAAAAATAGTAAGAAAGAGTCCATTTTCCATTGATGTCAAAGGGGAAGAAAAACTGCAAATGATCTTTGTAGGAGAGAGAGAAAAATGCTCTCTTCAAAAGTTTGGATAAAAAGTGAAAATGTTAAAGTAGAAGCATAGAAGGTGTCTAAGTTGAGTATTAGGCAAATGTGTTATTTCCTAAGGGGGAGCAAGTATGGTATGAGCAACTTTAGTTCATACTCATTTGAAGCCAATACAAGTAATGCCAAAGAAAGAGTAAAGTATTATAAGATTAGAGTATTTAGTTTGCCATCAATGCCAAAGGTGGATATTGTTGGAAATATTATTGTAATTTATGTCAAAAGGGAAACTATGGATGTCATTGATGTCAAAAAGATTAGGCAAGATTGATTGAAAGAAGAACATGTTTCATAATTACACTGTGAAAAGTTGTCATTCTTTTATAGAGACTATTTATGGATGTTTAAATTGAAATAGATAGAAGATCCATTATGGGTTTTTCATGATAATTTTGAATATATGGTCCATAGGTTTAGAGTAGAAGGAATGAGCTCATAATTTATTCATTTAGGTCTTAGACATTATAGGGTTTCATAGTAAAATTGTAAGGGTTTAGCCATGACATCAATAAGCAAAGTTCTATTTTAATTTTGACTTGGTATAGCTAGGACCTGATATCTAAATTTAAAACTTAAGCCTTTGTAAACATTAAGAAATTAGACCCTTGACCTAGTAATTATTGGATCTGATCAATGATCAAAGGACTTTATATTTTCCTAAATCTAAGACTTAATTTATGTCCTAGCTTGATCAATTTCCCACACTTCATCATATGCAGATGATCCAATGAAATGAATCAAAGTCAAAGTTTCAAACATCCCTTTTAGTGAATGTGTTAATGCCAAGTGCAAAAATCATGTAGTCTGTCAGATAGAGGACCAATGAGAATGATCATATCAGAGTTAATGATCAAGCTAGTTGGAAGATCAATGAATCACACTTAATCATAAATTAAAGATATAATGGAGCATGATGAAGTAAAATTATCAAAAGGAGCTTCAAGTGAACATATAAATGACAAGTGTAACATTCACAGATCTTTTTAGATAGAGACCCAATGAGCATTAACTTGATAGATACAAATAATGATCTTTTCAAAAGATCTAACGATGCATGGGTGATCATGCAAAGGAAATACAATAGAGGAAATGGAATTATATGCTATAAAGAGCTTGACATTTAAAAAGTAGACAAAAGTAAAGATCATGCATCTTTGAAGATATAATGGCATGCAGAAGCTTAGATGAGTATATCTAATAGAGAAAGTGGACTCAGACAGAACAAAGTGATCGATGTTTATCAACACAATAAAAGTTAAATATTGAGTAGGTTTGAGAATATTGATGAAGTGAAAGTGGTCAAAAGATGAAATAAGTAGTGAGGCAAGGTTAAAGTGTCAAAGTTTAATGACCAAATAAAGGTAAAGTTTGTCCAAATTTGAAGATTGAATGAGACATGGAAGCTAGGATGTGGAGATTGATGGATGTATTTTAAAGAGTGAAACATCAAATTTTAGCAATGTATAGAGATCTAATAAAGTAAGAGAGCTTGGAGATGGTGCAAAGAAAGAGATAAAAATATAATATTTAAAGTATTTAAATACAAATGGTCAAGTGAAGAAACATACAAGAACTTATATATAAGCTCTATATCTTGACACAAATAATTCGATTGATCGATCCAACTGATCAAATCTATAATAAAGAGACATGCATCAATAATTGAGTCTAAAAGTTGTTCTAGATAGTAAAGTTACATGTAATTATGGTGTGATTCATAGAATATAGAGGTGGGAAATTATAGTTTAAGTATTAATGAGCTAAAGTCTAGAATTGATATGATGTATTTGTAGGCTGAGTATAAACACAAAGAAGAAGCAAACCCTAGATCCATTGATCATATATATGATATCTAGGACAAAGGAAAAGATGCTATAAATTTTGAATTTTATATTGACCTAAGTCTAATATATATAGAGGCAAAAAGTAAAAGCCAATGACGTATGTTAAATAGAAAATATATAGACACAGAACCACAGGGTAGAGAAAAAAAAAAGAGGTCATAGAGAGAGATGAAGTGTGTTGAATAAAGATATATCCATACACAGAGAGAGAGGTGTAGAGAGGAATAAAGACACAAAGAGATAATGTGAAAAGAATTAGTATTTATAGATTAAACTTGTAATAAAGAATAGATTTTGATTCATTTATTAATCAATGTTCTTATCTAGAGTTGTAGCTCCATAAATCTGATAGGTTGGTGCCATCAGATAAGCTAAGAGGGTGCTTAGATTAGGGAGTGGGTTCTTAGAGTTATTTCTCTTAAATTAGGGGATTGATGTATCCTTAGGATTGGTGCCGTTAAATTTAACTATTGAGGTTTTTATAGTGAGTCTTGTAACCAATGAGACTTGTAACTAGTGAGTTTTTGCTAGTGAGGCTGGATTAGAATAGTAGTTTCTAACAGCTATTCTCACCATGGTTTTTCCCTTTGGATTTACATGTATAAATATGGCGTCATGTGTTTTTTTGTGTGTATGTGATCTTTGCATTTATCTTTTAATTTACATATACTTTTGAATTTGTTTTAAAAGGATTAAATGACTAGTTTTAGTTGATATAATGATTCACGCCCCTCTCATTAGATAGTTGTGTTCTAATAGATTGCATGCTAGCCATAGATCTAATTGGATCCACCTCCTTGTCAATCAAGCTCACACCATTGGATCTCTACTCAGTGAACCCACACCATTAGACTTTGTCCAACTTGTAGCTCTTTAAGAGCTTTTAACGTAGAGACTTCTTGACTAGTTTAACCTTAGTGTGAACCACTAAATATAATGTATCAATATGTGATATCATGTGGACCATTATATATTTATCAGATTTAGACCTTTTAAAGACCTTTTCAACCCAAATAGATACTTAAAGGAGCTTAAATTTTGATGCCCATGTGCTCATATTTGATATCTATGTAAATGTTTTTGATGTCTGCACAACCATCTATAAGATATTTGAACTTCAACAGATATCTATTATGGATTAAACTTGACAACCACGTGAACATATTATTGACTTATTGACCTTATGCATGTCATTAGATATTTTCTTAGATTGAACACAGACTACTGATCTTGGACCCATTTGAATACAAATTGCTATTTGACATGGTTTGAAATTTGATGTCTACATGAACATTATTTATATTTGTATACCTATCACTAATATTTAAAAACCAATGGTCATTTTATATTATTTAATTTGACACTCACTCAAATTTCTTCACTTTGCTAGAACAATTTCCTTAAAATAAATAATTTTATTCAAGCTTTTGCATCAGGCATTTGTCTTAGCCACTTCCCCTAAAAGAATTAGGTCTTCAAGAATTTTACATGTGAGACATTTATCATAGATAAAATTTCTAAAATAAATATTCCCACAAGGAAATTATCATGGATAATTTTCCCAAAAGAATTATACTTGGCCTTTTGTTGTGGATAATTTGTCTAAAAGAATCAAGTTTGTGGGGTTCTTGTTTTGGATAATTTTCCTAAAAGAAACATGCCTTCAAGATTTTTGTTTTGGATAGTTTATCTAATATAAATCCTAATAATTAGCCAAAATAAAAAGGTATACAAGAATTGAACTTATATTTTAACTTGTGCAAGAAACTATTATTGATCTTAGAATGCTTGAATGAACTTTGGACCCTTCATTCTATCCAAAAATATGTTTAAGCCTTGTTCCATGCTTGATCTTTAGAACACTACATTTTATTCAATATAGCTTGTTATATAGGCCAAAAATTGGAAAAAAGGCACTAAAGAGATGAATATTTTGGGTATTATAGGATCCAAAGCCATTCACTTAACCTATGTAGTGGTTTCAATATTTATTCCTAAGGCTTTATTGATCATGGAGATATCATGATTTAAACCTGACAAACATGTTAACCACCAAGTTCATGCCCATTTCTAAATCAAGGTATGATAGTTAATCATTTTTTCCAAACATAGTTTAATCTACCACTAATTTTAACACCTAGTTTAAATATCTATTACCTATTCCATTTTTAAAACTAAAAAAAATCCAATAATCTAATTATGTCTTGTCATTATCACTACAAGATCTATCATCTAATGATGATATAATGATGAAAACTGATCTTGCACTACTCTGTAACCATCCAATTGTGAGTTAACTTCATAAACAGGTCTATTTAGTTCAATCATTCCTCGTAGCCTTGTTTTCCATGTTTATTGGCCATAAATTTTTATAGGATAACTAAATAAGGAAAGTAAAAACATTTATGGATACCCATTAAGCCCTTCTATAACATACTAAAAAATATCCTGAGGTTACTTAATATGGAATTGTACTTTCTTCTTTAGACCCTGTTCTAATTAGCCCTCCTTTTGTGCAAAACGTCTTGTCCAGAGTGATGTGCATACTTTATAATCAAACCAAGCACCATTACAGATACCAATTATCTTGTTATAGGTTAATAAATTATGTTTTAGGGCACTTCTTTGGAGAAATCCACTTTTCCTCTATTGGCCTACACTCTTCCCTTCACATGCACCTAGGTCTCACTTGACAGTTGACTTTTTCTATACTTCTCCATACTGTGGCACCTTGAAACCACTTCCAAAAGTTTTATAACATCATCAAGGGTTAAATTAAAAATTTTAAAGAGTTTTTGAGCTTTAAAACTCATTTTAAGGGTTTGAACCTAATTCAGAATTTTCCCATGACAGTCACAGGCTGAGAGCTTATTATTTTTGTTGGGAGTGTTTTAGCTTGTTTCAAAGGTTAAAATAAATTTTATAGGGTCTTTATTAGTTCCATACACCTTTTAAAATCATCCTCTAGGTTATATCAACCTTCTAAGCTTTCCAATACTCAACAACTCAATGTCTTTTGACTGTATTTTCATGACAGTTAACAGGGTTCATGCTTGTCTACTTGTTACAATGATCAATAGGCTTATCAAGAGGATATACAATCCTATAAACATCTAGATGATCTCCCCATTTCATTTACTCATGTCAAAGAGGACTCTATCAATCCTATTACCTTGCAAAACATGCAAATCTCTTAACTTTTCCTGCATACTGTCACCTACAGGCCTGAATTCTAATAGTTGGAGTTTTGAGATATCAAAGGGATTTCTAAGCCTTTTTCTTCTTCATTCAGGTTTCTAATTTAATTATAAACCTATCTCCATACCATTATGAACTTCATGCAACCATTTTCATGTGGGGTTTTCTTTGGGTAGCGGGTTGTAGTTTAGATGCCTGAATACCTTGTTTAGGCCTGTTTGGGCTTTTTATAGCATTCAAAGTTCTTAAGATCCTTTTTTCACATAAATACCAGTTTAAACTTATCCTCAACATGAAAAATAACCAATATTTATTAATATGCTATGAATAACCATCCTTCACACACACATTACCATACATACATACATATATATATATATATATATATATATATATATATATATATAAGCCTGTTTAAAAAATTCATAAATGGAACAAATACATTCATTCTTTATTTCATAGATCAATTAGAAGACTTACATTTCAATATCAGAATCCATTGCTTTCAAAAACTTGCTTTCTCCTTCACACATTCTCTACTGCTCCTCTTTCCTTTAACATTTCTTGAGTGAGGTCCTCCCTCACTAGTTCTCCTCTCTATCCTTCATTCCATCTTCTTCCTTGAATGAGAGGACCTTTCCTCTCTATCCTTCTTCACTTCTACACCCCTCTCATCCTCTCTTCTTCTCTTCCTCTTTTTTTAATGAATTCTCTCTTTTGTTCTTTTGAATAGCTTCCCTTCTAACTTCTATGCCCAATTTGGGCTTAAGAAAAAACAAAATATTGTTTTTAAGTTTTAACAAGATACTAAGGTTGAAAATAGTTTCAACCATTTCCCCCTGATTCCCTCAATAGCCTAACCATCATTTTTCACCTTTTCACTTTCACTTTTTGATAATTACATTTTACTTTCAAGGTGAAATTTTGAAATCTCACAATTTGGAGGGAAAACCAAAATTTGAATTTTCACACTAGAATTTGAACTATTGTAGATGCTCCTACATCATACTCTCCCTCTAGAAAAGATTTAAACCTTAGTTCAAATGAGATGCTTCCTCCATGCTTTAGCCTTCATTCTATGCCTAGATCCCAAGGTCTTGTTGCCAATACCAATGCTTGTCTTTGATAGTCTTTATTTTTCATGTTGCTATTCTTCCTCTTTTGGTATGTTCTTCTCCTCATCTCTTTCTCAGCTATCATCTCCCACTTCCATGCTTCTTCATATTCATACATGTCTTCTTGATCTTCTTGTTGTTCTTCTTGTTTTGGGAGCTTCTCCAATGACTCATGTATGTCATTTACTTCAGAAACCTTTATACCTGCATACAAAACATTCAAAGCCACCTTAGAATCAAAATCTTTAGGCCATGAAGCCTCTTGGCTGTCTCCATGCTCTTGTTTCTTGACCAAAATTGCCTTGGCCTCTTCACTCTTCTGATATTTTCTTGCTTCACTCTTCCTAATGGTGTCTTCACCATGGCTTGTACCTTCCTTCATCTCTCTTGAATTACCAAATAGCTCTTCTAACATCTTCAACTCTTCCTTTAGTAAACTTTCATCTATCTCACCATCTTCATCAAACATGGGCTGATCACTCACAAGGCTTACTTGTCCTTTACCTCTTATTTCATCTTTTCTTAGCTTGTCTTCACATAAACCAACTTCTTCATCAACATCATTAAACTCATCAAATACAATTGAAGCACCCTTACCTTGTGTCTCCTTGCCCTTTTCAATCTCTGCTTAAAGCCATCTTGTTTGCTTTGTTGCATACTCTTTCCTTTCCTCATCTTCCATCCATTTGGAATTTTCTCCTTTATTAGTCTTCATAGCTACTTTCCATTCCTCATTTTCCATACACATATCATTAAATGCTTCAAACAACTCATTATCCCATTCATTGCAAGCAATTGACTTACCTTTTATAGTTGTATCCTCATGCTCCACCTCATTATCCTTTGAAAAGTTTTCTTTCTTACCTTCATTCTCTTGGCTGCTTGAATCACCTTCAACCCTCTCTTTTCTCTTTGCCTTCTTAGGCACCCATACTTGTTTCTCTTTCTTACCATTTCTATTCTCAAGCCATGTAGGCATCTTGCATCCATGCTTTTGTACCAACACTTCCTCTTGCTTGGGAATTTGCTTCTTCCACCATTTAGGCATCACATACCCATGCTTAAATTCTCTTTTTGAGGGCTCTATCATCTTCTTTAACTCTTGCACCTGTACATTAGCAAATTCATGCTCACAATAACAATCAAAATCAGGTCTTAACACTTCATTTATCTCTTTGATAACTTGATCTATGTAGCAATCTTTCTCTCCCTTTATGCTTGGCTGATCTCCTTCTTCTTCTTGGCCTTCAATGGCATCATGGAATTCAGCTTCATCTTCTACCTCTTCTCTTACTTGTATGGGTTCTTCAGCACCTCCCTCATGCATTAACCAATGCATCTTTTCTTCTTTATCAATAGCATCAAACTTTCTCTTTTCTCTTACATATTCACTTGTGTACTTGGTGTCTTCTCTTGCACCAATCTCTTCACTCTCCAAGGACCTTCTCTTGACCTTCATAAGGTTGTTCATACCTGCAATTACCCACTCAAAAATAGCATTAGATATAGAAACAAGAGACCACAAGGTCCCTATGAATGCTCTCTTCATCAACACTCTCATCTTTTCGAGTGCTCTTCTTGGCACTTCCTCTTTTCTTTCTTCTCTTCTCTTGTTCTCCTCAATGAGAAACTTCTTCACAACTTCTTCCTCTTGCTACTCACTTGGCAACCTTCTTATCTTCTTCAAGCCTCTATGGGCTTCTTTCCTCATGTAAATCTTCTTTTGCCTTCTTCTTGTCATGTCCCCTTTTTAGTTGACATGTGCAGAGTAGATGATTAGCCTATTATGCGACCCTCGTAGGCTGATGAGATGGATAGAGGGTCTTGATGGAGCTGGGCTTGGCTTTCGTTTGGGCTCTTTTAGACATGAATTAAGGGAGATATTAATATTTGATTGATTTAATCAAATATTAATTATTTGGTCCAATTTTAATTAATTATTAATTATTAATTATTGGGTCTAATTTTAGGATCCTAATTCTAATTTAAGAATTGGTCTAATTTTAAGACCCTAGTTCTAATTTAAGAATTCGTCTAATTTTAAGACCCTAGTTCTAATTTAAAGAAGCCCTAAGTCTAATTTAAGGGAATCTAATTTTAGCAAGCACACCTTTAGAGGGGTATAAGGATCTCTCATGGGAGAGAGTTTGTATTCATGATTATTTTTGATATTGATTCTTGTTAAGAAATTCTTCTGTGAAGACTGAGCCAAGGGTTCTAGGATTCCAATTGCATTGAATAACGTCAACTCTTCATTGTGTGCGATTTAGAGGTTGTGAAAGATCAGCCGATCTATTGCCAAATTGAGAGATAACTTCACCCAAAAGTTATCATAGTATTACAGGTATTTGAGAGATATTTTCACTCAGAAGCTATCACAAGGGTTTACAGGTATTTTCATTATTGTTGGGTTTTGATTCAAGAATTATCCAGATATAGATCTTTTGTATTAGCCCATAATTCTACAGATCAGGATCAAGCATACAGGTTGTGCTATATCAGTGGCTGTACAAATTCCATACAGATCTGTGAAAATCCATACGCATCAACATAAAGTTTAGGTACCGACATCGGCGAATAGATACTTATAGAGACCGACATCGGTGGACATATCACTGACATCGGTGGGATAATGACTACAGATCGATTGATGATGGTAGCATAACCGACGTCGGTGACTGTGTTTTTTACACAGTAGGCTGAGACGTACTAGATTCAGATTTCTTTCCCAGTTTGTGAAATATTCAAGCTATTAAGGCCGTACTTTCAATATTCTTTGTATACTTGACATAGGAATTCTATTGTAAGCTTATGAGCAAATAAATAAGAATTTATACTGTGATTTATTTGTCTATTTTTGAAGATATTTTGTAGAAATTCAGATAAGCAATTCAGAGCTTTTGTTTTGATATTCGAAGGGATATTACAGTGGTATCATAGCTAAATCCTGCCATCTTGAGGGTTTATAGATCTTATGCAACCACAAGAGTTAGGACCACATAGGTATAACACACGTAGTAGAGCTTTGCTTGAAGGCACTCAAGTTTTAGGATAGCAGCCGGAAGACATGGGTGATGACATTGACATGGCCTGTATTCCTCACTATCCTAGAGATCAAGATGATGCAGAGGTTCTACTTACTCTTAGAGAACTATGAGAAGGGCAAAGGCAGAATAACCAAGTATTACAGCAGTTGGCAGCAGCATTGCCAAGATTGGGTACTCCGAGGAGACATTCTCCACACCATGAAGATGTCAGGAGTGATGCAGGATCACAGAGGGGCCATGGGACTATTTATCATACAGCTAACAGGCCTACTAGGCCTATCTTTGTGAGACAGGAGGCAGAGGAGGTAGTAGCAGGTGAGGAGCATGAGGAGGCATTTACAGACACCCTTAGGGTAGCGACTGAAGAGTGGGAGTCATTACCACCTATGGTTAGGGAAATGATTACTTTTGATCGATTCCTCACACAAAGGAAAGAACATTATCAAGGTCGACTGAATGGGAGACCAAGACCCCAGAACAATGATCTGAAGCATGCTACGAGTAGGCTCACACTAGCGACGTTTGACGGTAGTGGTAAGGTGACAACACAAGCTTGGGTTAGTAAGCTGGATACATTTCTCACATTATGACTGATGGGTGAGGAAGATGTTATCAGATATGCGACACTACATCTTGAGGGAGTAGCTCATGATTGGTGGCACCACAGGATGGTGACACTTCATCATGATCAGATTACATCTTATCAGGAGTTTGTGGATAGGCTGGTAGAGCATTTTGATAGGAGAGATCCAGAGTCCTATTTTCGAGAGTTGGCACAATTACACCAAAGTGGCAGTCTAGAGTCTTATATTGGTGACTTCCAAAAGCTATCAGTTATGGTTCCTGACATTTCAGAGAGGTGACTTGTAGTACTCTTCATGGAGGGATTGACAGAACCATTGAGAGGTTGGGTCAAAGGCTTTGATCCTCCTTCATTACAGGAAGCTATGAATAAGGTGCGTAGTATGGAGATGGCAACCCCATTAAGTAGATCTAACTCTAGAGGTACTTTTTCATCTAGAGACCATAAGCACTCCAACAGGGATATAGAGAGACCAGATTTTAACATAGATAAATTTGAGGTTTAAAATGATTCAAAGGCCAATCCAGCAGCACCACCTTTGGATCGTGAGGTGCTTAATGATCTACGTAGGAAGAAGCTTTGCTTCTAATGCAAAGGTCCATATGATATCCATCATGATTGCCCTTTGAGGCCTAAGGGCAAAGCAAATTGTGTGATGTGGGCATATTATGAGGATGCAGAATCAGAAGATTCTAAATAGCAGGATAGTTTTGAGGAGGCAGAGGATTCAGAGCCTAAGGCAGAGGTAGATTTAGAGCTTCATATACAAGAGGCACGCCTATCCAACATTCAGTCGGATGAGTCATTCAGACTCCATGGAGTTTTGGCAGGGCAAAAAGTCACCACCCTTCTTGATACAGGAGCCACACATAATTTCATAGATGCTAGATTTGTGGAGAAGCGTGGACTCACTACTGAAGATTTTGAGGGCATTAGAGTTAAGGTAGCCAATGGTCACACTCTTAGGTGTGAGCGTATGATTAGAGACCTCCCATTGTGTTTGAACAACTATGAGTTCAAGGCTAATTATTATGTAGTGAACATGGGGGACATAAAATTAGTCTTAGGTATGAAGTGGCTTCATTCATTTGAGGAAGTTACTCTTCATCTCAAAGACATGGAGGTTCATTTTGAGGTTGATGGGAAAACACATATTCTTAAGGCAATACGGGGCAATAGCTTCAAACATATGTTTTTTCATCGGATGGAGATGCCTATACTACATGACACGATAGAGTGCGATGATGAGTGCACATTGGCACCAACATAGGAGAGATATGAGGATGAGCTTTGTCTTGAGGTGAGTTCAGTTCAAGAGTTAGCACATGTGGTAGAGTCTCAGCTTTCTTTTACAGGTGGGTCACATGTTGATGACGATATGCGTATAGGAGACAGAGGTGATGTGACACCATTGGATGAGAGTGGTGATGGACAGGGCCTGGGGTTTGTGTTGGTTGACAACACTGTAGATCGAGACTTCATTTAGGATCCAGGTGGATTGATTGGTCTATCATTCAGCGATTGCTTGAGGACAAGCAATTTCAGGAGGGGTGGATTGTCATGTCCCCTTTTTAGTTAACATGTGTAGAGTAGATGATTAGCCTATTATGCGACCCTCGTAGGCTGATGAGATGGATAGAGGGTCTTGGTGGAGCTAGGCTTGGCTTTTGTTTGGGCTCTTTCGGACATGAATTAAGGGAGATATTAATATTTGATTGGTTTAATCAAATATTAATTATTTGGTCCAATTTTAATTAATTATTAATTATTAATTATTGGGTCTAATTTTAGGATCCTAATTCTAATTTAAGAATTGGTCTAATTTTAAGACCCTAGTTCTAATTTAAGAATTGGTCTAATTTTAAGACCCTAGTTCTAATTTAAGGAAGCCCTAAGTCTAATTTAAGGGAATCTAATTTTAGCAAGCACGCCTTTAGAGGGGTATAAGGATCTCTCGTGGGAGAGAGTTTGTATTCATGATTATTTTTGATATTGATTCTTGTTAAGAAATTCTTTTGTGAAGACCGAGCCAAGGGTTCCAGGATTCCAATTGCATTGAAGAACGTCAACTCTTCATTGTGTGTGATTCAGAGGTTGTGAAAGATCAGCCGATTTATTGCCAAATTGAGAGATAACTTCACCCAAAAGTTATCATAGTATTATAGGTATTTGAGAGATAAATTCACTCAGAAGCTATCACAAGGGTTTACAGGTATTTTCATTATTGTTGGGTTTTAATTCAAGAATTATCTAGATATAGATCTTTTGTATTAGCCCATAATTCTATAGATCAGGATCAAGCATACAGGTTGTGCTATATCAGTAGCCGTATGAATTCTGTACAGATCTGTGAAAATCCGTACGCATCAACAAAAAGTTTAGGTACCGACATCGGTGAATAGATACTTACAGAGACTGACATTGATCGACATATCACCGACATCGGTGAGATAATGACTACAGATTGACCGACGACGGCAGCATAATCGATGTCGACGACTGTGTTTTTTACACAGCAGGCCGAGACGTACCAGATTCGAATTTCTTTCCCAGTTTGTGAAATATTCAGGCTATTAAGGCTGTACTTTCAATATTCTTTGTATACTTGACAGAGGACTTCTATTGTAAGCTTATGAGCAAATAAGTAAGAAATTATACTGTGATTTATTTGTCTATTTGAAGATATTTTGCAAAAATTTAGATAAGCAATTCAGAGCTTTTGTTTTGATATTCAAAGGGATATTACACTTTTCCTCTTCATTAGGAGGTCTATTGGCCACTTCAACCTCCTCTTCATTGGCCACACCCATGATTGCTTATCCATCTACATCCAAGACTCATATTCATCTTTAATCTTAGCTAACTCTCTCTCTTCAACATAGTAATCTCTTTATTAATTACAAAACTATCCATACCTTTGATGCTTGCTTTCTTCTTGGTGCCCTCATGTACCTTGCTACTCTGCAGTGCCTTCAACAATGCTTCCATTCCTGAGATCTTCACCCAAGTCTTTTACACCTTGGTCTCTTGATCCCTTATCTCACCTAAGCCTTTTCTCCTTGGCTGGTCTTTTGACAATCTCCTTGATCTCACCTAGGCCTTTTGCATCTTAGTCTTTTGATCCTTTTCTCCCTAGGTCTTCAAGTGCTTTGTCCTGCTGATCCTCTTGCCAAATCCTATAACAACTCATCAGAAATCATAACCATCAACAAATTGCCAATATGTGATATCCCCTTCAAATAGGGAATATAGAACGTCAAAAGCTCTGATACCACTGTGATATCCCCTTCAAACAAGGAATATAAAATGTCAAAAACTCTGATACCACTATGATATCCCCTTCAAATAGGGAATATAGAACATCAAAAGCTCTGATACCACTATAATATCCCCTTCAAATAAGGAATATAGAATGTCAAAAGCTCTGATACCAAGATACAATCTTGTAGAATAAATTCAGAAGATCAACAATAAACCACAGTAAATCTCTTAACTGCCAATCAAGGATCTTATTATTCATCCAGATGATTACAATAGTTGTCCTTTGTAATGCATATATAGAATATGAAAATATAGTCTTGAAAACCTAATTCCTCTAGCAAACTAGAAATAACCTTGGGTCTGTGCAGCTTTCGGGTCGCTGTGTCAAAAACACAGTCACCGTCATCGATCGATATACTGCTGACGTCGGTCACTGTGGGTCCTTCTCTACCGACGTCGGTCTTCAGTCAGCCAATGTCAATCATTGGGAATCTCTACCTATTGATGTTAGTATCTATGTGGATCTATATGATCTGTACAGACTTTATACGGCCACCAATGTAATATAACACACCCTGATAGTTGAACAACCTGATCTCAAGATATACGACTCTAATACAAAAGGTCTATATCTGTATAACTTCTTGCATCAAAACCCTAATAAAATAAATACTTGGAAAGCTCTGTGACAACTTTTGTATGAATTTACCTCTCAAATCTGTAAACCTCTGTGATAACCTATGTATGAAGCTATCTCTCAATTTGGCAATAGATCAGCTGATATTTCATAGCCTCTAAATCGCACACACTGAAGAGTGGATGTTCTCCAATGTAGATGGAATCTTGGAACCCTTGGCTCAGTCTTCATAGAAGAATTCTTCAATATCAAAAATCAATAATCAATGCATAATCAATAATGGCCTCCATGAGAAACCCTTATACCCTAAAAAAGATATGCTTGCCCTAATTAGGGTTTCTTAAATTAGAATTAGGGTTTCTAATTAAAAATAGGCTAAATAATTAATATTTGATTAAATCAATCAAATATTAATATCTCCCTCAATACATGTCGAATCCTTGAACCATTTAAAGCTGGTGAACCAGGGAGTGATTCTACACATGACCATACCAAAATAAAGGTGCTCCGCTGCATGTCAAATATCCCTAAATAATAGGAGCTCAAGCCAAATGTGTCTAAAATAGCCTGAATGAAAGCCAAATATAGGAATTTTGCAAATCAAAGCCAAGCCAATCTCCATCATGACCCTCTATCCATCTAATCAGCCTACGAAGGTTGCATAATAGGCTAATCATCAAGTCTGAGCGATGTCACCTAAAAAGGGGACATGACAATCCACCCCTCCTGAAATTGCTTGACCCCAAGCAATTATGGAATAATGAACCACTCAATCCACCTAAATCCCAAATGTAGTCATGCTCTATACTGATGACAATCAATGCATGCTCCTATAATATCCTCTAAAGTAAGACAACGAGGAATCGATAATCAAACTGGCACATGAAACTCAACCAAACTCCAAGATTACACATACCATAGTCAAGAACACATGAGAAACAAACTCTCAAAGTATCATAACCCAAGTAGAATGGACAACTCAAATTGCTAATTCCATATACAAAAGATGGTGCCAATCCATCCCATAATTGATCCCTCTGTAAAGGTGGCATAACAAACGGTACCACACTGTCATATGTGTGAGAAGAATCAATCTGGAGACTCGACTCCATAGGTATCTCAAACTCATCAGAATCAATTAATCCCAAATCTTGAACATGTGTGTCAACCTCAAAAACATTCTCCTCAGCAACAACTACAGGAATGTACTCACCACCAACCACCTCAATATACAAAGGAAATGAGTCTGGGGCTGGTGAAGACTGCAAATGCTCTAACTCTATGCTCATCTCAGCCAAATGAAATTATGAGTCCTCATAAGCCAACTGCATACTCTCAAGAATCTCAAAAGTCACCTTGAGTTACTAAGTAATCTCACTCACCTTATCTTCCTTGACCAATAATGCATCATACACTGTGTTGCCCCACTCCATAAGATAATCTCTATCAGCTACCAACTACATATAATCCTGTCTCAGAATCTGGATAGCCTCCCATAAAGAGTGGATCTCTGTCAAGGACAAATAACTACCTCCCTACTCAATGCTAGTAGGAAAACCCCATCCATAGACTACTAACAACTGATGAGCAGCATCGAAATGCTTGCAAGTGGTAGTAATGTCTCGCTCACTAACTCTCAGCTGACTAGACACATGGTGGCACTAGCTAGATTGTCTCCTACAATCCTCCTCTGATGCATGGTTCAAAAGAATAGACTTAGAATCACTGACCGTTGTAATACTACCATCCATACTCTATGAATCAACTCCATAGCTCATATCAACATCCAGAGTATCAAAAGTTGTAGCATCACTGACTAACTTTTTCGTACCAAAAGAAACTGTAGGTGAAACTAAGTCCTCAAAATGGTCCACTGCATTCTCTTGGGTGTCATCTACAATAATCAGATCCTGGGACTCTTCTACAATCTCTATCATAACTGAGAGATCATCAACACTCAGTGTACTAACCTCTGAGTAGACCTCTACACTCTGAGTGCCAGCATCAGACTCATCCTCATCTAACTCTGAAGAAGCTACTGCTGAAACTACCTCATCATCATAATCTCCAGCTCCCTCATCCTCTACAACTAACTGAAAGTCTAAATCCCCGTGACTAAGCTCATCCGCATCTCTCTCAGAATCTTGGTGAGCCACCTTCATTGCCTCTACCTTAGGCTCTGAAGCCTCTACCTTTGACTCCTCAGAACTATCATGTTGTTCAAAATCTTCTAATTTTGAATCCTCATAATACTCCCATATTACACGATATGCCTTGCCCTTAGGCCTCAAATGACAATTGGGATTGGCATCATATGGATCTTTGCAGTATAAACAAAGCTTTCTCCTATTAACAGTAGCACACCTATTATCACCTATCTCATAAGAATCATGGGACATGTTGCTCTCTTGTCTCAGTGATCTGTAGTGCTCTCTCCTTAGCTTAACAAAGCGATCAAAAGACAACCTCTCCCGAACTCGAGGAGTTAATAAGTCCCACTCCTCATTCACTGTCATATACCATGTGGATTTGTCTTCGAATGTAGGGTATGAAAGAAATTCATTTAACCTCTTCAAACTTTGTTCCAGCTTCTCCATATCCTTGTCCCACTATTTCTGAGTATATGAAGTCATCATGATTTACTAATTGATTCAACAAACTACCCAAACTACCCAACAAGAATGCAGGACATTAGCTCTGATCTACCCAACAAGATGGCAGGAATTTGGCTCTGATTTACCCAACAAGATGGCAGGAATTTAGCTCTGATACCACTGTGATATCCCCTTCAAACAGGGAATATAGAACGTCAAAAGCTCTGATACCACTGTGATATCCCCTTTAAATAGGGAATATAGAATGTCAAAAGCTCTGATACCACTATGATATCCCCTTCAAACAAGGAATATAGAACATCAAAAGATTTGATACCACTATAATGTCCCCTTCAAACAGGGAATATAGAATGTCAAAAGCTCTGATACCAAGATACAATCTTGTAGAATAAATTTAGAAGATAAACAATAAACCACAGTAAATCTCTTAACTGCCAATCAAAGATCTTATTATTCATCCAGATGATTAAAATAGTTATCCTTTGTCATGCATATACAGAATATGAAAATATAGTCTTGAAAACCTAATTCCTCTAGCAAACTAGAAATAACCCTGGGTCTGTGTGGCTTTCGGGTCGCTGTGTCGAAAACATAGTCACCGTTATCGATCGATATATTGCCAACATCGGTCACTGTGGGTCCTTCTCTGCCAACGTCGGTCTTTAGTCAGCCAATGTTAGTCACTGGGAATCTCTACCTACTGATGTTGGTATCTGCATGGATCTGTACAGACTTTGTATGGCTGCCAATGTAATATAACGCACCCTGATAGCTGAACAACCTGATCTCAAGATATACGATTCTAATATAGAAGGTCTATATCTATATAACTTATTGAATCAAAACCCTAATAAAATAAATACCTGGAAAGCTCTGTGACAACTTCTATATGAAGTTACCTCTCAAATCTATAAACCTCTGTGATAACCTCTGTATGAAGTTATCTCTCAATTTGGCAATAGATCAGCTGATATTTCACAGCCTCTGAATCATACACACTAAAGAGTGGACATTCTCCAATGTAGATGGAATCCTGGAACCCTTGGCTTAGTCTTCACAGAAGAATTCTTCAATATCAAAAATCAATAATCAATGCATAATCAATAATGGCCTCCATGAGAAACCCTTATACCCTCAAAAAGATATGCTTGCCCTAATTAGGGTTTCTTAAATTAGAATTAGGGTTTCTAATTAAAAATAGGCTAAATAATTAATATTTGATTAAATCAATCAAATATTAATATCTCCCTCAATACATGTCAGATCCTCGAACCATTTGAAGCTAGTGAACCAGGGAGTGATTCTGCACATGACCATACCAAAATAAAGGCGCTTTGTTGCATATCAAATATCCCTAAATAATAGGACCTTAGGCTAAATGTGTCTGAAATAGCTTAAATGAAATCCAATTTTAGGAATTTTGCAAATCAAAACCAAGCCAATCTCCATCATGACCCTCTATCCATCCAATCAGCCTACGAAGGTTGCATAATAGGCTAATCATCAACTCTGAGCGATGTCACCTAAAAAGTGGACATGACAAATTACCAAGAGCTTTAAGATCTAATACCAAATGATGAAAACTGATCTTGCACTACTCTGTAACCATCCAATTGTGAGTTTACTTCATAAACATGTCTATTTAGTTCAATCATTCCTTGTAGCCTTGTTTTCCCTGTTTATTGGCCATAAATTTTTATAGGTTAACTCAATCAGGAAAGTAAAAAAATTTATGGATACCCATTAATCCCTTCTATAACATAATGAAAAATCTCCTAAGGTTAATTTGTACAGAATTGTCCTTTCTTCTTTAGACCCTATTCCAATTAGCCCTCTTTTTGTGCAAAACGTCTTGTCCAAAATGATGTACATACTTTCTAATCAAACCAAGCACCATTCCAGATACCCATTATCTTCTTATAGGTGAATCAACATTTTTTAGGGCACTTCTTTGGAGAAATCCACTTTTCCTCTATTGGCCTACACTCTTCCCTTCACATGCACCTAGGTCTCACTTGACAGTTGACTTTTTCTGTACTTCTCCATATTGTGTCACCTTGAAACCACTTCCAATAGTTTTAATACATCATCAAGGGTCAAATTACAAATTTTCAATAGTTTTCAAGCTTTAAAACTCATTTTAAGGGTTTGAACCTAATTCAGAATTTTCCCGTGACAGTCACAGACTGAGAGCTTGTTATTTTTGATGGGAGTGTTTTAGCTTGTTTAAAAGGTTCAAATAAATTTTATAGGGTCTTTATTAGTTCCATACACCTTCTCCAATCATCCTCCAGGTTATATCAACCTTCTAATCTTGCCAATACTCAACAACTCAGTGTCTTTTGACTGTATTTTCATGACAGTCAACAGGGTTCATGGTTGTCTTCTTGTTACAATGATCAATAGGCTTATCAACAAGATATACAATCCTATAAACATCTAAATTATCTCCCCCTTTAATTTACTCATGTCAAAGATGACCTTATCAATCCTATTACCTTACA
Source organism: Torreya grandis (assembly GCA_037957365.1). Taxonomy (NCBI): domain Eukaryota; kingdom Viridiplantae; phylum Streptophyta; class Pinopsida; order Cupressales; family Taxaceae; genus Torreya; species Torreya grandis. Next base: position 25,220 of record JARHVA010007151.1, read on the forward strand.
AAACATGCAAATCTCTTAACTTTTCCTGCATACTGTCACCTACAGGCCTGAATTCTAATAGTTGGAGTTTTGAGATATCAAAGGGATTTCTAAGCCTGTTTCTTCTTCATTTAGGTTTCTAATTTCCTTATATATCTATCTCCATACCATTATCAACTTCATTCAACCATTTTCACATGGGGTTTTCTTTGGGCAGTGGGCTATAGTTTAGATGCATGAATACCTTGTTTAGGCCTGTTTGGGCTTTTTATAGCATTCAAATTTCTTAAGATCCCTTTTTCACATAAATACCAGTTTAAACTTATCCTCAACATGCCAAATAACCAATATTTCTTAATATGATATGAAGAACCATCCTTCACACACACATTCCCATATATATATATATATATATATATAAGCCTATTTAAAAAATTCATAAATGGAACAAATACAATCATTTTTTCTTTCATAGATCAATTGGAAGACTTAAATTTCAATATCCTAATCCATGGCTTTCAAAACCTTGCTTGTTCCTTCACACATTCTCTACTTCTCCTTCTCTTTCCTTTAACATTTCTTGAGTGAGGTCCTCCCTCACTAGTTCTCCTCTCTATCCTTCATTCCATCTTCTTCCTTGAATGAGAGGACCTTTCCTCTCTATCCTTCTTCACTTCTACATTTCTCTCATCCTCTCTTCTTCTCTTCCTCTTTTTTAATGAATTCTCTCTTTTGTTCTTTTGAAGAGCTTCCCTTCTAACTTCTATGCCCAATTTGGGCTTAAGGAAAAACAAAATATTGTTTTTAATTTTTAACAAGATACTAAGGTTGAAAATAGTTTCAACAATTTCCCCCTAATTCCCTCAATAGCCTAACCATAATTTTTCACCTTTTCACTTTCACTTTTTGATAATTACATTTTACTTTCAAGGTGAAATTTTGAAATCTCACAATTTGGAGGGAAAACCAAAATTTGAATTTTCACACTAGAATTTGAACTATTGTAAATTCTCTTACATCATATAATTACATCCAAGTCTAAGAATCACTCATTAGTGATATGATAAGTTCATTTATCCAATCATAACCAAATTAATATTTCACTTTCAAGTCAAGATCAAGACAAATCACCTATTTATGACATTCTCATTGAATCAGCCATTTTTGATGAGTCATATTTTGACCATCCTCTTATATTTGATGAGCCTTGATTTGAATATCTTCTCTATGACTATTCACTTGTGTTTGATGATCCCTTATTTAAAGATCCTATTATCTATCCAAGATCTATTTCTATCCCATCCTATAAATTTCCTCATGTCCAAAAATTCATTCAATCCAAAACCTTCATTTATAAGCATACAATGAAAAAGGTACTTATGGATAATGTAATTCAGCATGCCCTATTTGTGGCTAAACCCAAAGTAAGATCAATTTTCTTATCATAACTAGATTTATAGTCAACATCACAATCTGGATCAACATCTACATTAGAATCAAGTTTATGTTATAACCAATGTTAGAATCAAGGTCCATTCTAGAACCACTATCAGACTTAACATTAAAATTAGAATCAACATTAGTCTCAAGATCTAATTTAGAACCTCTTGATTCAAAATAAACTTTAGAATCATAGTATATTATTGGATATCAAAACATTGGTCATACATTTCTACCAGATCCACTTGAGTCAGAATTATATGCATCAATTTTAGAATCAACATACCTTAGTAGATGTTATATCATTAGCTACACACTTATTGTATATCAAATTAAATATATTTGTGATCCTTACACTATTTTTAAGGGTTCATCCTTTAGCATTGACATAATTTATCCTTGCATAGTAACCTCTATGAGGATTATGCTCCCTTTTCCACTTCCATTGACATTATATATGCCTTTATCATTAACCATCCTATCCATTATATTGATATACCACCTCCTCATTAACATTGTATATCTTGTCATCCTCTACTGATTTGAGATTATAAAAATCCATTTTTAAAAAAAAAATCAAAATCAAATCAAAATAGAAAGATAAATAATTTGTCCAATGGTGAAAACCATGCTTTTGGCACCTTGGGAAATTACCATGATCAAAAATAGGTTTCTAGCATCATATTTAAATAATTTGTGGTCTACAAGTACCTTGACACTTAGGGGTATCCTTGTATACATTGAAATCCATTCCATTAACATCATAATAACCATTTTACCTTGTCTCAAACTATGTTTCTATTCATCCTACCCTGATCCAACATTTCCTTCCCATCTTGGTCTTAATGAGAAAGTGGAAGTTATTTTGATCCCTATTTTGAAAAATATCTTAGAATATCCTCTTAGTGACACTTTTAAGACTTGAAATTTTTGTTACAATGTGACATAGTACTTGGAGATTCCTCATCCACTTATCATCCATTATTATCCAATCTCAGAATTCCAATACTACCATTTATTATTACATCCCATCTTGGTGATAGAATGGGTTTTCCTTTTGCTAGTGATCCCTTGTGGGTATAGTGTTCTAAAAACTCCTAACCTTTCCCTTTCCATGTTATTGATATTTTGAGAGTTAAATTCCATGCTCTCACCATTTTATGAGTCCATATTCCATGTTATCACTATTTTATGAATCAAATCATTTTTCATCTCATAATTCTCCATTGAGTTGAGATGCCAAAAAACTAAAAAACATTCAAAAATTTCTAAAATACTAAAAATTCATAACATTAAAACATCCTCAAAATAAAAAAAGGCCAAAATATCTAAAAAGGATATAAAGACACCAAAATTGAAAAACATTTATCTTGTCTTTGGTCTAGTCAAGTATCCTTAATCAATATTAATCCTTAGGATATGTCCTTCCCAAATCCACCCTATTGGGGCAAATTTGAATCAAATCCCTCTAATTATAGCTTGCCTCTTCCACCATATTTAAGGTATGTTTAAGCATACATCTTATTTTAGGATTTTTTATTCCCACTTCTTCTCCTTTCATGTATCCTTTCTTGGGGAATCCATTCAAACTATCATTATCATTGAGCCAATCATGTGGAATTAGACTTGATTAAAGACAATATTTTTTTCTATTAATTTTTGTTTCCTTATTCATTCATTTGTTTGTTTTCTTATTTATTTACTTTTATTCTTGTTACCTTAACTTAGTCCATTATGTTAATGAGGTCATAATCATGGTTTCCCTTTTCATACACTTGTATTTGAGTCCATCTATTGGCATATGTCAGCATTATAATCATGGTTTTTATCATTGGTGCATTATTGTCAATTGTCTATTAAATTGAGGGTCAGTCCTTATGCACATTATGGCTAGGTCATCATGGTGTTTTATATCATGATGCATACTTTAATTTTTAATATAAAAAATAAATCTTAAAAATTATTTACATTTCAATGTCATCAATTAGCTCATCTCTTATCAAATACAATCATTTTATTCATCGTTAGCCATATCACACCATCCCATTTTTCATGATCAAATCACAAAAGCTAAACATGATGGATACACATATGGTAATAAAGACATGCATTTATAAATAAGAATATAAAATAGAGTCATAATTATTGATTACTTATTATTATTATTATTCTAATCATCTAGTCCATTTGTCATCATTTTCTCTTCCAATTTATGGGAGAACTACATTAGCCTAAGGTCTTTTCAGACTATGTAGGCAACACTCAGTACCAAATAGTTTATGAAGTCAACTTGACCCCCCTTATTTTATTATTATTAACATACATATTCATCCAATATTATCATATCATTATTTAATCATTATCTTATTTTTCCATTATTTAGTCTCTCATCACTTTGAACATTCTTGTGTGCTCATTTTTTATGGTTTTTAAAAAAAATCATTACACAATTAACACACACATTTGTGTCACCTTATCAAATTAAAATAATTTCTTTCATTATTAATATGTGAAATAAATTAAATTATTGATCTATGATTTACCATCAATTAGTTCCATGAGTCAATTTACATTGTTTGGGGCTCATCAGTTATCCACCTTATTTGGGGTGCATCATAATTCTAAGATCATAACTTTCACCTTGTTTGGGGAAAATCAAGCATGTACCTTCATGTATAGGATAGATCATACCTAAGCCCATATATTTCACCTTGTTTATAATAATTTAAATTGTGTCACTTATTTAGGTATGTTTCCCTCCCAAATTTTCCCTTAGGGAAAATCAATTCATCATCATTAGAAATCAAAGCATGTAAGTGTTAGATCAAGTGGTATAATCTTGTCCACAGATTAATCTTCTCTTATTTTATATCCTCTTCCTCTATTTTTTGAGTGTTTATCCACATCCTTAACCCAAACATGTCCTCTCAAGGGGGCATCATCCCCAACTAATTTCATTCAAATCATATCCTTATCTTACCACTTAATCTCCAACACCTATCAGTTGGGAACAATGAAATTACAACATCCATTATTTTATTGTCTGATTTTTTATCCACCTTTTTTATATTCTCATTATTTTAAAATACATTTCTTCTACATTTTCAAATGCCTTCTAAAATAGGGGAAAAATAAGACATTCCATTTTAATTACTTCTTTGTCAAATTTCTAAAATGGAATGACTCCGATAATTAGACATAATCCACTCTAAAATCATCTGTTCATATAATATACGTGTTTAAATTCACCTTGGGGAATCTCTAGGTGAGCCAATTTATCATATTAGATCTATTTAAATCATCATTATTTGTTCACTTATCATTCTCTGCTCAATTTCTTTATTCAATTACTTTGTTCTAGTAAATTAAATATTTCTCCTTCCTTTGATCAGTTAATTAAAATATTTAACTTTCTCTAAATCATTATTATAACTAAATTCTCTACATTATATTAATTAAATTTATCTTTGATTAATTTAATTAAAACAATATTCTAATTAAATTCCCTATATGTTTATTAATTGAATTGATCATTGATTAACTTAATTAATCATTCTTATAAATTATATTTATATTGAAAATAGAATTATAATATCATTTCATTTAACTGATTATTCTTTTCCTTCAAGTGGGAATATTAATTCAAGAAAGGATTTTAAGATTCTTTGGAATATACTTTTTTATCTAAAATCAATTTGATAATGTGAAATAATATAAAAAATTATTCTCCATCCTTCATCTTAGATACAAGATGAAGGGACCACAACAAATATTATGAGTTTTTATAGATAATTATCAAACCTTCATCTTAGAAACAAGATGAAGGGCCCATATTTCTTATCCATGTGCTTTCTTGGGAATGAATCACTTCCCTTCATCTAGGAAATAAGATGAAGGGCCTAAATGGACTCTCACAAAGATCTTAGAACGAAAATGTTTCACCCTTCATCATGAAAAAAAGATGAAGAGCTTATATTAATTATCATTTGATATTTTCAAATATCATCCTCCACCCTTCATCTTGATTAAGATAAAGGTATCACATTATTGATCCATGTGCACTCTTGATGACTCTTTTGTCACTATTCATCTTGATTTTAATATGAAGGGTTCTCACTGATCATAGATCATTATAAATAGACCCTTTGCATTGTAATTATCATTCTCAATTTAGTTAGTGAAGTGATATAAAATCCTTAATTCTCTTTGTGGATCATCAACCTTATTTTGATCAAGTTCAATAAGGTCCATTGTTTGAATGGAGATTTTTGCACATAACTAGCATTGACAAATATCATTTGAATCTACATATGGACCACATCCCATATAAAAAAGAATTTAATGGAGGTTTGCATGTTTCTAAATTGAATATAATATATTATTGATTAACTATTGTATTTATCATAAGGTCTTTATAGCTAAACTTATTTTAATTTGTATTTATTCTATTGATATACTAAAACTAACAATGCTTAAAATATAGCTAAACAAGTTTTATAACTATTTTCATTTGTCTTTATGATCTTGAGTGTCATTAGGAAAATTAATTAGATATATCTTCACCATTGTTAGTTTTAATCAATAAATATCATATAAAAAATGAAAACATATTTAGATCCTAATACCTTGCAAGGAATACAAAATGTTAGTCAATAATGCATTAGATTCTAACTTTAAATATGCAAGCCTCCATTAAAGACTTATTCATATGGGATGTGGATTAGATGTATCTTTGAGTAGTCTTTATCGATGTAAATAATTTGAGTACATATTCATTTGAAAATATGGACCTTATTGAATTGATCAAAATTATAATATTGACGAACAAGTTAGCTTGATAAAATGCCAAGGCTTCATTATATCACTTGAACATGTTAAATTATAATATAAAGAGGTATATTTATAATGAATATAGATAAATGAGGACCCTTCATCTTGAAATCAATATGAATGGTTGTAGAAGAGTCATCAAGAGTGCACATGGATCATCACATGGATCACTAATGTGAGCCCTTCATCTCAATCAAGATTAAGGGCAGAGGATGATCTTTGAAAATATCAAATGAGAATTAATATAAGCCCTTCATCTTGTTTCCAAGATGAACGGTAGAGGATTCTCCTCATAATATATTTGAGAGAGTGTATTTAAAACCTTCTTTTTTACAATATGAAGGTAGGATAACTATTCCTAATAAAACACATGATGTATACAAGGTAAAGTAAAGTTGATTTACAAATAAATCCTATCTTAGAGAAGATGAATCACACTAGCCCTTTCACTTATTGGTACATTTAAGCAATCAGGGTCATGACCAATATGGATCCACTAGAATTAACTAGGGGGTCCCTTACCATAACAATATCAATACAAATATTTTCAAATCCTTTAATCAATTAACACCATGTGATAACCCTAGTTAGGTCCTATGTTTTTCTTATTAACAAAGTAAATAAAAAAAGCAAAGTAAAATTAAACTTAGTGTTCACCAATTCATGTGACACAAAATAGGGTAATAAACATGAAGTTAATCATGCATAGAGATATATACTCAATTAAATGTAGAATAAATCCTAATTCATTGAGAGATAAGCATATAAACTAACACCTACAAATCTATCTACTTTAACAAAGAGAAGTAAGAGTTAGGAATACTTACCTCTGAAGATGAACCCATCAAGCCTCAATATATCCCTTGGAAAAAGGTTGTTCACAAGAGGTTGTTGTGGTTTGTAAGTATAAAAATATAGTTCATCACTAGGATACATGACTTATCCTATTCATCCTAAAGACTTCTCCATAAGACAATATTCATATTTCCAAATGTGGTATTGAAACCGTAAATAATGCTCTTCAAGTATAATGGTGGATTAATAAATGCACAAATAATTATTTACTCCATGTCTCTCTCAAATGGAATAAATGTATGTGTGTATATATTTGGATCTAAACCTAAAATCTTTTGAATTTTTATTTAATAGAGTTGACCCAATCAACCCTATATCATTAAATAAATAAATGAAAGGGATTTTTGAGCTGGTGAATTATTTGATGGAGTGTGTAAGGCAGGTGGAAAAGATTAGGGAAGTTTATAGGAGAGGTTTGTGTTTTTTTAAAGTGGTGGTTTGGGACAACAATCTGGTAAAGCACCATTAGTTTTTCCACCCCTTTCCTGGTGTACCCTTTAAGACATGCACTCAGAGAGATTGAGACTTGATGGGCTCTTATAAGAGAGAAAGAATCATTAATTGATAAATTTTTGAAATATTATGTATAAATATGACCCATTTAATCTCATCACATGTCATGTAGGTATAACATGGGATGATGCTTCAATAAAAGAACATAACAACACATAAAACTAAATCTAAATAAATTACAATATTTTAAAGCATAAAATAATTTAAAATAAATGGATGAAAAATAAGTAACTAAAATATAATAAATGTATGTGTACCTTGACTTAACTTTATCTTTTAAAGTTTTTCTACTATGTTTATAGTTTTGATTGTAGAGGGCACATACACTACTTTGGATAAACCCAAGGATACAAAACTAAAGAGTAATAACAAAAAAACATAGGAAAGCCAAGATAAATGAAATGTGTAGGTATGATTTACTTATAAATTTGGTAAGTTGGGGTGATAAATTATAATTTAGGACCAAATTACCAAGCCAAAAATTTAGAGTAAATTGGGTAATCAAAAATCCAATGCTACTAAATGATTGAAAAACCTAAACAAGTATATCTTAAGTAGAAAAGGTAAATAAACCAAGTAAAACTAAGGATAAAATTATAAAAGATAATATAAAATCAATTTTAAAGAATTAACAATCCTTAATTAAATAATAATGGGCAAGAGATGGTAAAATAACATTGATGAGTGAGCAGTAACAATCCAAACTCACTCATCAATGAAAAAAGTACTGAAAATAGAAATGGATGCAGTTGTCCAAAAAAGAGAATGATGATAAAAAATTAAAAATGAAACCAATAAAATTATATAAGTGTAATGAAATTGGGTAAATGAAATAATCCATAATCACTCAACCATATTATTTAATTCTATAGATAGATAAAACCATAAAAAAGTAGTGCTAGCAATTTTTAAGATGTGAAGAGGAGGGAATATAGAAGTGGGGAAATAAATTTAGAATCAAAATTTCATATCAAGGGGAAATTAAATGTGTGATGGGGGAAACTAAGGAAAAATCAAGGTAGATAAACTTTTTATTGAATTTAAGACACTAAAATTAGGTTTGTCAAAACAAGAATACTTTCAACATTAAGGAATTTGAAGAACTTCTCCTAACCACACAAATATCAAGTCATCAAATGAATTATGAATATCATACCATGAAGGATATATGCATGAAATTTTTTTTTAAAAAAAAAACCTACCTTATCCCAACCTGTTACCCATTCCATAAGACCTCTTACAAAACTATCAGTCTATTTTAAATATTAAGTACTTGTTTGAGAAAGTAGGTAGCATTATAGATTATATTGAATTATCCTATCCCAATCTATTGCCATACCACACCCCAATGGACCTTGACTATATTATGAGGCCAAATATGGAGTTTTAGCTTCAATTGGAGATAGGAAATGTGTTATAATCACAAATTTTGGTGTGATATTGAATTTTGGATGTTTATATTGCTTTTTGATCATTGCCTTTTGTTTTAAATGATTTGGATTTTAAATTTTGATGGATTTTTATATTCTTCCTCCATATGGATTTGGAAAACCAAACATGGGTGATAAAAATGATTATCATTTGAGAACTTATGACTTGATAACTAGGAAAGAGGACTTAGAGAGCATGGTGTCTAAGAGTCTTGTTTATTCATGTAAAATAAAATTGTTATCTTAACTTTGATCTTGTTTTATCTAGTAAAGTGGAATAAAAGGAAGGGAAATAAAGGGAAAAATAACATGAAATAATTTTAAGTACTTTAAATTGTAAAAAATGTGATAATGTGAATAAGGATACAATTATAAGTAAGTATGATTCCTTATCAGAAGAATGTATATAAGTGTTTGGGAACATGCTAACATAATTTTTTGTGCAAGTTTTATTTAAAAAGGAAATAAAAATAAAATATGATAACATGGAATTACAAACATTTGACCATCTATTAACATTTCAAAAAGAACACTTGGTTTAGTAAAAATGTTTTGAAAGACTATGTAGATCTTATGAGGAGAGTTTGGTCCTATCCATGGTATAACATTTTAACTCATTAAAATAAAAACACAAGTTGTTGTAAAAGTAAAAATGGTATTTTTTAATATATCTTGGTCCTATCCATGGTCTTACACTACAAATCACAAAATAAAAACCCACGTAGGTGTAAACAACATTGGAAAATAACAAAGTTATATGAAAAAGAAAGATAAATGCTATGAACAATTGATGTATGAAAGAAAAAGGTATTCATGAGGAAACTGGGTCCTATCCACATTAATAATATGAAACTCAAAAATTAAAGAAACCAAAGGACCAAAATAAGGAACTAAGGTTTGTGTATAAGACATACTGCTACTAAGGGTGAGGTCATTGGAGAAGTCATACGAGAAGTTTTAGTAGGAGAAAATATATAAGCATGATAAGAATGGAAACATTTAAGAAAAATATCTCTTCAAAAATTATGCATTAGTGGGCTCTTTAAAAATAGGTCATTGACTAGTTTGTAAGTGATAGGTTCTAAGACCAAGAATATCTTTCACTAAATAAGGGCCCCACCATTTTTGGGCATATTTTCCTTATTTATCATGGGTGTATTCTAACTTAAGGAGTAGATCACCAACATTAAAATTATAGACTTTAACCTTTTTTTTTTGGTGATGTGAGCCTTGTATTGGTGTTTATGTTGAGGAGTGGATAAACCATGTGCATCAAGAAGGTCCAGGGCATGAAGTTGACCTTCACATAATTCTTCATCCAAAATGATACCATGAAGAGATATATGTGAAGAGAGGAGTTATACTTCTAATGGTAAGATATACTCGTAACCATAGAAAAGAAAGAATGTTTTTACCCTAGTGGTAGTATGTATACTAATATGATAGGCCCAAAGTACATTATACAAATGAAGATTCTAATTAGTCCAGGTTTCTTAGATGGTTTTTTAAAGTTTTTTTGATAATTTTGTCACTGACCTTAGCTTTTCCATTTCATTGTATATGTTAAGGTGTATAAAATTTATCATAAATTTTAAATTTAGTATTGGGAAATCTAAGTGAAAAATGATTTGGTTAAGGATAAATTTAGAGATATTGGTTCATGTGACATTGACAAGAGGCATGGCTTATACCCATTTAGTAAAATATTCAATAGCAAATGTGATAAAAACATGACCTTATTATGACCGAGGTGATTTTACAATGAGATATAACCCCCACATGGATAATGGCCAAGGGGACTCCATGGTTTGGAGCTCAACTAGTTATGAATGGATTAGATCATCATGAAGTTGGCAAGGATTACAGTTTTAGCAAAATCAATAGAATCTTTTTCTAAATTAGGCCATAGGTATCCCATAAATAATTATTTACGTGTTCTACAATGTATACTATAGTGACCACCAATTATTCCCACATGTGCTTAATTGAGGAGAGGAGAAACCCCTTCTTCCATAACACAGCAGAGCAGGGTACCTTATAAATCAAAAAAATAAAGGGTGTTGTATTAGAAGACATATTTAATGGATTGTTTATGTATCCTTGTCTTTTTATGAAAATTCATGTCTAGAGGATATGTTTGGTGTTCAAATAATTGGATGATGTTTTTTTACCATTAGCTTTGTCAACTAGTGATATCCTCAATATGAAAAATAATCAAATCCTATGGTTGGATATAAGAAGGTGATTTTATTATTTTAATAATAAATTTTGAATCATTAATTACTTGATGAGAATGAAATAGAGATGGTGAATAAGAAAGATAATTAGTGATATATTTATCATCTCATAGTATTGTCTCAATGGTAAAAGAGGAAAAATATTTGGTAAGTGTGGTTCCCATTTGATGATAAGCAACTATATTTTCACTTTTACACTAGTAATCAACATTAATCTAATGGTTGATAAGTTGGGAGTCACCCAAAGCATGGATATATGGGATATTTAATTTAACTGATGCTTTCATACTTAAGATTATAGCCTCATATTATTCCATGTTATTAGTAACATCAAAGCTGAATCTAAATGCTAAAGGGATGATCTTATCATGAGGTTTAGTTAGAATATAACCTACCCTATCTCCTTTTAGGCATTTGGTGCTAGTAAAGTGGAGGTTCCATGTTTCTTTGTACAAATTAATGGTAAATTCAGGGATATCTTCCATAATTACTTTAGATTTAGTAGTATCAAGAATGGTATTGGTAGGTTCTTGATTAGTTTCTTCTAAATAAACTTTGAAATTCTAAAAGTAATCTTTAAATGAGATAGCCTTATCATGACTTTCAATATAAATAATGTTATCATCATAGAGATTATCTTGAAGGTTATTTGAATTAGGTATGGGTGTGACTATAAGTTTGTCAATAATGACTTTCCCTTTGATATATTTTTGTGTTATTATTCGAAGGTCAAATTCCATCAAGAGAACCATCCATTTGCCAATTCTATCTCTAGGTAAAAAAATTTTGCATAATAACTTGTGTAGTGGATTAGAGTGGACAATGACATAAGTGGTTTGATAAAGCATATAGTGAAAAATAATTTTAGGTGTGAAGTAGATATCAAGGTAATCACATTCTACTTTATTATAACTTTTTTTTGTACTCAATGAGGCCTCGACTAATATAGTAAATATCATATTCTCTTCTAGTATCATATTATTAGGAAAATCATCACCCCAATTGATATGGGAGTAGACGAGGTGTAAAAAATTAAAGGATGATCATTGGAAGGTGGTAAGATGGTGGTAGGATGGAGAAAATATTATTTCATGTTATTGAAAGTTGTATGATAGGGATCAGTCCATTCTAGAGCATTACTTTTCTTGAGAAGGGAATTAACAAAGTAGATGTGGTAAGCCATTACTAGGATGAATAATTAGATTACCCCAATATTTTTAAGGTAAGTGTAAATGTTAGGAATGGAATGAGGAATAGGCATTTTGACTATAGGATTGATTTTATAAGGATTAACATCAATACTATAAGGAGAAACTAAGAAACCTATAAGTTTACCAGATGTGATGCCAAAAACACACTTGTAAGGGTTGAGTCTAATTTTGTCTTTGATTGATCAATCATAAATGATAGCTAGATTAGTGAGATGTGTTGTGTGATTCTTTGATTTGGAAATGAGGTCATCAACATAGCTTTCCACAATTTTGTGTATAAAATGATGAAAAATGTGAGTCATGGCATATTGATAGGTAGCTATAGAATTTTTAAGGCCAAAAGTCATTTTGACATAAAAATAAGTGCCCCATTCCATAGTAAATGTTATTTTATGTTGGTCTTTGAGGGCTATGTGAATTTTATTGTAACCTAAAAAACCATCCATGAGTGACAACATTTCATAAACAATAGTGCAATCTATGATGGCATTTATTGAAGGTAATGGGAGATTATCTTTAGGCTATGAGAAGTTAAGATTGTATAAATTGATGCATATATAAATGAACATGGTGATGTTTTTGTGAAAAGAGATAATATTTGAAACCCATTCAAAATAGGTAATATTTTTAATAAACTTGGCATCTAATAGTTTGATAATTTATTTATGGCATAGGGTGGAAATTTTGGGTGGAAACTTTTGTTATTATTGTCAGACTGGTTTTGCATCTAGGTATGTGATGATGTTATGCAAAATGATATTAAGTTTTATACCTAGCATGTCCTCATATGACCAAATAAAAATTTCCTTATCAAAAAACAAGCTAAATTTATCGTGCTTAATTGGTGTGAGTTATTTAGAGATAATTATGGGTTGAGGACATGATGGTGTACCATATTATATTCTCATAATTTATTTAATGAGCATAACATTTCCATCTTGAAAATGATATGGAGCATTATGAAGAGAATAAATAATATTTTTTTTTGGGTTTACACTAAAAATGAAGTTATTAAAACGAGTTTTTTGTTTGAAATTTTCAAGTTTATGATGTTACCATGGAAGTTAAGGTTCTCTATCATGGAACAACTCAAGTATGCTTCATTTATAGGGAACATGGTTAAGGCTCCATAGTATTACACATCTAATTCAAAATAAATGATTTTATTTCCATATAAATCATATACATAATTTATCTTTTGTACGTTTGTTGCTTTAGCAGCAAGATTTATTTTAGGTATAGGTGTAATGGTTGGTGAAGATTGATTGGAGTAAATTGGGTTGATAATAGGTGTTGTATGTTGCATTGTATATGGAGATTCAACTAAAGTAATGGGGATAAACTTAGTGGTATCTATAGAATCATTAGTATAAAGAATAATTTTTAGGGTTGATTAGTGATATAAAAGGTATATAAGGTTATGGAAGTTCTAAATTTTTGGGAGGTATGATTTGTTAAATAACCCAAAGTGTATTGAGAATTGGATAATTAATTATAGGTATATGGAATTAAAGTTATAAATCACTATCCATTGAAATGACATGAACATTAATATTTCTATCTATTTTTTTGCATTTTCTTAATTTGGAAAGAAATAAACTAGTAAGAAAGGGTGTGTAGAAAAACTTGTTGTAATGTATACATGTTGGATCCAAGTGATTGTGGAGAGATCCTATTTGTCTTGGGAGGATGAGTTAAAAATAATAAAACAATACCACAAAACTTGTTTGTTAGATAAGTAGAAAGGTGGATTGTTTAGCGTGAGCTAGATTCTAGAAGTGAAAGCTTTTTAGGAGGCTGTCAATCCACTTAATTTAAACACTTAAGTTGATAAATGAAAATTAAAGGATTTTTCATAAAATAATAGTAAACTGAAACAAAAAATAACAAGTAACAACAAATAACTAAAAATAAATCAAAGAAGTTAAATTCTTTACTAAGACAATGGCTAGATAAATCAACTAGTGCCAAAAATTGGTGAAGGCAAAATGGTGGTTTTTGGTTTGGTTTGTGACAAGGATTAAAAAAAATGATAAGGTTTTTATTGAGTTTTTAAATGGTTAAATGGGTAAATAATAGTCAAGAAAGGGAGGATAAATGGTAAAAGGGATTATGAGGTTAAGAGGTCAAGATGACAAAGAAGTAAATGGGGTAAATGGTCAAGGTGGCAATAAGGTAGAAAGACAGAGAAATAAATGGTCAATATGGAACAAGAAGGTAAAGGGTGAATGGGTGAGTGGAAAAAGAAGTAAATGAATAATATTTTAAAGAGATAAAAGGATTAAAGGAGAATATGTTAAGGGTTTAAAGGTGTGAGGTCAAGGAAATAAGAAGGCAAAGAAATGAAAGAATTGAAATGCAATAAAGCAAACAAATGTTACCTTGATGCTTGATGAAGATGGTTGATGAAGATGTTATTGTTGATGGATCTTGAGGAAATTTTGTGAGAGCTTGGATACTTGATGTTATTCTCCTCCAAGATGAGTGACCTCCTTGATGATTGACTAACCTGCAAAGATGAAATCTTCTAACCAAAATCCAACTTAACCTTTGGTGAAGTATAATGGGGTATTTATAGAATTTATTGTGGAGAATCATTCCAAAAGAGGGAATAGTAGAAATATGATAGCATTTTTCAATTAGGCTCATAAATGATAAGGTGATAAGGGTGGTGGGATTCCCACCTTGTTTTTTAATCTCTTACCTTGCACATGAGTCCAATTTAGAGTGGGAATCATGCACATGGGCTCAAATGAGGCCAAAGGACCTTTCACCAAGCTATTTTGTATTTTGGCTAAGTTCCCCATGAATTTTTGCACCATTATCCATATGGGTGTATGAGTGGTCATGAAAGACAAGGGGGTGAGATTACCACTTAGCCACTATGTCTCCCACTTGGTTGGTTTGTCTCCCAACTTGTTAAAGAGTCCAAAATGGAGAGAGAATCATGCACATGGGCTCATATAGGTCCAAAATACATTTCACCACTCATTTCAATCCTTTAGTTAAGTTTCCCATGAATTTTGGCACCATTCTCCATGCATGAGGAAAAAACACATGTTGAATGATGGCCCCATAGGGTAAAATGTGCCATATTCCAAAGGAGGGGTCCTTTAGTGCTTAATGATGTCATTAGGTACCTTAGAGATGGGTCCCCAGTGGGTTATGATGTCCCACCTCAAACCACCATACTTCTAAGCCATGTCAATTATCATATCAACTTCCATATCATTTCCCATGTCACTTTCTATGTCACATACCTTGTCATTTGCCATGTCATCATGAATAGTGATAGTGGGTCCCATAGTAAATAGTGACAATGAATAGTACTTTTCAATAGTAATATGTGAATAGGAGAATAATTGTTTGGCTAGGTTAAGAGGGGTTGGTTAAGGGTTAAGAAGGTTTTAAGAGGTCTTGAGGCATTTAGTCATCAAAAAATGTAAGTGTGAAATTTTATAGTGTCTACATTTTGCCCCTTTTTATTATGGGACTTTGAATTAACAAGCTATAAAACAAAAATGAATCACTTGGTCAAAGGTTAGAATGGCCAAAGTATGGGAAGAGGTGTTCCCCCTCTAACTAAGAGTCAATGAGGTAAAGCAAAATTAGGTATGGGTTTGATAAGTGGTTGGTGGGGAGGCACTAGGTGGTGCCATAAGGTAGTTGGGTATTCAAGACACAAACATGCATGCAAAATATATCTAAGTCTAGTATCCAAGATCACACATGAACTAAAGTTTCTAATGTTGTTTAATTTAATTTTGGGTCTAGAGGGATATATGTCAGGGGAAACTAGTCCATAACATTAGTCATAGTTGATCAGGTAATGCCTATGAAGCGATATAGATAGGGTCAGGGTTGGTTACAAGTACCCAAGGTAGGAAGTGTTCTTGAAAAAAAACATAAATGGTTAGGTTGTGTAAAAATGCAATAAGTAAAGGTTGGTTGGTGTGGTCAAAATGGCCTAGGCAAGGTCATCATAAAGATATGTAGTAGTTTAGGTCAAAATGGCTAATGTTGAGGTGGACATGGTCAAATGGTCTGTTGGTTAGATAGAATGGTTGGAAAGGGTTAGGTAGGGGGTGTTCAAGCTAAATCTATATGAACTAGGAAATTGAACACTACCTACATAGTTCCATGGATGTGACATCCAACAAAAATTTAGGCCAAATGTAGTTCTCAATGGAATTCAAATGGGTTTCCCCAATGTGATATATCACATTGTTAAGTTGGGGTTAATAGTTTGGTAACAGTGAGGTGTCATGGTGTAGATTGGAGAATAGTCACCATAATAATCCCACATGTATTAGGAGGATAAGACACTGATGGGTAGTGTAGGATAAATAAGTGAGTAATAAAAGTCTAAGCATAAAAAATGTCTTGTGATGGAACTAATCCAAAGTAGAGGTGCCTATATGAGGATATTATGCCTTATAAAATTATGTGAGGGTATAAGCACAATGCTGGCATGTATTGTTATGAGATGAGTTTTAGGAGGTGGGTGTCTATTAAGATATGCATAGTCTCTTTGGCAAAGGTTCATCACCATTAAGAGCCAAATTTTAAGGGCAGTAGTGAAGTGATTACTGATAAATAATTTTTTTGATGGATAAGTAGATTTTATGATTTATAAAGTTGGCATCATGGTGAGTGATAGAGGATAAACATTGCCTAACCCAAAAACTACATGGGTAGGCTAGATAAATGGTAGCCATGTTTGTGTCCACTATCCTAGCTCCTTAGAAATAAATACTTTAGGTTCTAATTTTAAGAGGCCATGTTAGAAAGGAGCTATGTGGTCTAAGATATTGGTTATATAATTAGATAATATGGGGGAGCTTTTATAGTAGTAAACATTTGTGAACTACCACCACCAACAACAATGGTAGTTTTGGAGGTGTTATCATTGTAGTGGCCTAAGATTGGAACCTAATTTACATCAAATAGGTTAAGGTGATGTAAATGACCACCAAGCCCATAAGGACTACTAGATGGCAAAGTAAACAAAGATATCTGATGTGGATCAGATGATAAGGGTGAAAAAAAGACATCATGATAGTGCATAATGACTATATCAAGATGACCAGTTGGATTGAGGGCTACATGTCCACATGAAAAGGTGAATAGACATGACCATTTTAGGTGGGAAGACTATTCAAGGGAATCAATACATCATAATATCCTCCTCATCAATGGAATAGATAATCATATTGGCAAGGAATAATAGTTAGATAGCCTATTTAAAGAATCATAGCAAGAATAAATACCTATCATGAAGTCCTTTGGTTTTTCAAAATATTTAAGGTACAAATAACTAACATAGGTTAAATATGGTGAATAATGGGAGCAATGGTAGAGATAATCAACAACCCCCACAACCCAAAATGATGTACACAGTGAATGTGCATATCTACCAAATACTAAAACATATAATGGTGATAATGGAAGTGATGTTACATCAATAGTGAGAGGAAAGGCACCCATGACCTAAGCTTGAGCCTAAAATCTTACCTCCTTAGTAGTGAAAAAGGTGAGACTTTCATTGTGCAAGGTATAAGGCTAGAGAACATAACCTTTAGCCTATCCATAGAGGGAACCCTCACTATCCGAGTGAATGTTTGTTGAGAAAATAATTGATGGTACCCAAGAGATTAGAAGAACTAGAGTATATGGATGTAATGGTTTCAATAGGTGATCAAGTTGAAAGACCTAGAGTGGAATATGAATCTCACCTTGTGGGGATGAATGCAAAAGAGGAGAATAAATTACACCCTTTAGTGACTGATGAGATAGGTAATGTTACAGATGTTAGTTTAGGGATTAATCAAGTAAAAGAATGGTTGAACATAAATCTAGAGTCACCAAATAATTGGCCTAATGCTTAGGTAGGAAAATATTGTATGTAGAGGTCTTAGGTGGATAGTCTAATAACTTTGTATGTGTCATGTGACTCCTCACACCCTAAATGAAATATTGCATAGTTTATTGTAAATATGTACAAAATGTGTTGGATGTTGGTGTTTTAATGCTATCATGCTTAGGATTATGTGGATACTTATGAATGTTATGGTTATGGTTGTAATCTCACTTAAGGTAAAGTAGATGTGGTAAGGCAATGAATAAAACTAATAGTAAAGTGAAGAATATAATCAATAGGCAAATGTCATAATGAAAATATTAACCAATCACATTAGGGTGAGAAGAGGGAATGATGTTCCTTGTATCACAAGGACTAAAATTAGACCCAAGGTGGGCTTGGGTTAATGAACATAATCCCTACGAATGCACTACATGAGCATGCATTGAAGGCTAAAATAATGTGTGTTGATCACACTCTATCAAGTACATGAAAATGTGTAGAGGGTTTAAATTTGAAGAGGTGATGGATATGGTGAAGGAAATAGTTATATATGGACAAAAGGAAGACCCATGCTTAATTGATAAAGACACTGAAGGAATAAATGGATGTCTTGAAGTAGTGACCTTGACAAATTTCATGCATTAAAGCAAGAGAACATAGGACAAGAGGAAACAAACATGTATACACATGTATAATTAATATTACTAGTGATCATACTCTAATTAGTGAGAATATTGAGTGATAATGGGAGAAAATTAAGGGGATCCAATAGGGGATGAGGTGAAGGTAGACTAGGAGATGGATGAAGAGATAGGTATAAAAAACAATGAGGTCATAGATAAAGATTAAGGTGGAGAAGGATGGAAGGATCGAAGCATGGATATGGAGGAGTAGAAAAATAAGGTCAAGAATAATGAGGAGAGTTATCAAGGGAGATGAAAAAAATGTAATGAAATAGAGAAAAGAGAAGAAAAATAAAATGTAGAGGATGGGGGTTTGAGGAATGCACAAAGAATGATAGATTAGAGCATTGAAAATGATGTGGAAATAAGTGTAGCAATCATGAAGGGTAAGAGGAGGATCATAAATATGGGAGGCCATGAAAGGTTTGAAAACAAGCCTAAAAAAATACCAAGGAAAAAATAGTTTGGTGATGAAAATGAAAAACAAAGAAATACATAGAAGAAAAGGAAACAAGAAGAAAAAGGAGTGAAGTGAGGATACAAAATGGATGACAAGAGAGTGAATAATAATGTGAATATGTGACCAAGTAAACATGGATGATGATAGGTAAGGAGAGTAAAAATGAAGAAAATCAGAGGGCAGTGTTAGAGATGGAAAATGGGAAAGGGGTTAATAAAAAACAATGGGATACAAAGGATGGGTGGATAAGATGTTGAAGAGATAAGGTATGTGCTAATCAGCTTGTTAGAAGATATTGACAAGTTGAATGGGTGATTAGAAAAGATTAACAAGCTAAAAAGTAGTGAGGTGGTGAAGAAATAGGGGAATATAATGATAGGGAATGAGATGAAAATATAGGATGAATATTAGGGATGATAAGAAGGAAAAGGGAGAATTGAAGTAGGGATATAAAGCATAGATACCCACACAAATGTGAAAGACAAGTGAGTACCAAGATGGAAAGAGGAATTTAAAGTGCAAAAGGATAAGACTGATAAGAAGAAAAGGGAAATCATGAAAGGCTTATTAAAATATAAAGACTCAATTAGAAGCTAGTTGTGGATGAAAAAATTGAAAAGGTGGGGAGAGTGACAAATCGACAGAGAGTGGTGGAAAACATAAGAAAAAGTGGGATGTTAGAAGAAATATAAGAAATAAAATTCAAGCTAGATTGAAAAGATGGGAAGAGGAAAATAAGAACTAATAATTGGAATGAAGGTGGTTTAGAAGTAGGGGAAGGGCAGTAAGAAGGTAGTAGCAAAACAAAGGAGGGAAAAGTGTCCATCGATGTGCAAGGGAATAAAGGGAAAGGATGGGGATGATGAAAAGAGAGTGAGGAAGAGGGTATGACATGTTGCCAAGGGAAAGGATGGGGATGATGAAATAACTCAAAGGGGATAAAGGGCATGGTTCGTAAGAAGTGGAGAGAGGGAAAGAATAATGAAAAGTGGGTCAGGGAGTGAGATACAAAGAATGTGCAAGGAAAGGTGATGGGGAGTTCAAAAAAGTAGAGTAGGTGGTGGCTTTATGGGAGATAAGAGGGGCCAATGAGGAAGGTTGTCAATCCTTATGTAAAAACAGATTGACAAGTTGGAAAAGTGGTTAAAAGAGATTGAAAAGTTGAAGGGAGGGAGGTGGTGAAGAGATGGGTAGAGAAGTGGAGGAAAAATATTAGGTAAGAAAGGCAAATAAAGGATGTGGTTGAGCTGACCTCAGTAATTGAGCACTGCCTACATAGTCCAAAAGACCTCAGGTTAATGTAGTTCTCTCAATAATAGGGAAAAATAGAGAGGAATTATTGGATGATGTTAAAATACAAGGATTATAGGAAATATTCAAAGCTTCACTAACATAGAATGCCCTAAGCAAGAGGGTACTATTAGCAATGGAAATTAATGAGAAGAAAAGGTGGAGGGTAATTAGTTGTTAATGGCCTAACTACACTTAGAAGGCAATTAGTGCCTATAAAGTCCATGGACATCAGGCTAATATAGTTCAATAAGGGTTGGAGAATGGTGCTCAAATAGGTTGCCCTAATTTGATGGAGCACATGGTTTAGTTTTGTTGATGGTTTGTGGAGAAACGGTTTGCACCAACGATGGGTTGAGGGATGTTGATGTTAATGTTATTATGATGTTATTTATGGTTAGGGTTATGATGATTTGATGGATGATAGTTATGGCACATAAGTAGGTTAGATAATCGTAGTAGATGAAACATTGTGAGACATGGGTCTAATATATGACTTAATGATGAGAGAACAAGAAATGAGGTATAATATCAATTTGTTGACAAGGACAAAACCAAACCTGAAGTTGGACTAGCTTAAGGAACATAAGCCTTTTGAATGCTTTGCATTAGCATAAGTTAGTTGATAAAACAAGTTTCTTGATCACAGTGCATCAAGTATGCTCTAAATCCCTTGATTTATAGATAATATGTAAGGGAGATGGCTAATAGGTAGTATAAAGAATAATGGGTAATATGTATGGTAACCTTATGTGGGTTATTTTTCCCCTTCTATAGGTGATCTAATAATAGTAATAGATAAGTCCATATCATATGCCAGATATAGAATGATCAATGTTGGAAGTCTACATGTGAAATTTGATTATGGATTCCCTCTTATTATGTTGTTTTGGAGTCAATTGTGGCTTTCAAGATTATTTAGAATTTACTTTGATTATGATAGTGGATCTTTTGCTTTAGTGATGTATATGGGAAGTTGATCGATGCAGGAAGCTTCCAATAAATTTCTCTAATTTTGACAAAGTTGAATTAGCCATCCTTGAAGGGAGTGGTCTAAGTTTAGATGCTTTGTTTGATGCCTTTTTATAGCTATCCTTTGAGGGAGTAGTCTACCTTTAGTGCAAGAAATTTTTATTTTATTTTTTAGTAGTTGGCCTTCAAGAGAGTAGTTTGCAATGTTTAAGATATTAACCCAAGTAATATTTTGGTATACAAATTGTTTTTGGATGTGATTTTTTTAGACATGGACAAGTCTAATTATGTTTATAGGTTTACCTTTATGAGGGGAAAACTTTGACATAAGAGAGTTAATGATAGGTAAAAGGAGGTGGTTTTAGAGACAATGACCATGGGATTCCATCTTGTTAGAGATGAAAAGTATCCATGAGAACCATGATGTGGGTAAATCCATAGTACCCATATTTAGGATTAGGCTATGATTGTGATGGTTAATCATATGGTTCTATGTTTTAATCAATTATCCTCAAAAGGAGAGGAGGAAGATGGGTGAAGGTAAAAATATTGTTAATCAAGGGATGAGCTTAAGCTAGACAAAAAGTGAAATTTATCCTTATTTAATAGAAGAACAAATGTAGATGTAGAGCATTGAGAGGCTTAGGTTCTAGTTTTCCTTTAAAGGACAAATGATAAGGTCCTGATCCATACTTATGGGTTATGATGTAAGGTCCAAGCCAATTAAAAACAAACTTACCTCATTTACTTTTATCCATGTTGGTCACATGTTGGGTTTCCTTCAAGATAAGGCCTCCAATATTTAAGTCTTTCACTTTTAGGTTCTTGTTAAAAGCATTCTTGATAAGTTATTGATAGATATGGATGTGGGTGAGGGTTTCTAAATGATGCTCATCAAGTAGCTCAAGCTAACCTAAATGGTGTTGATGATAATCTTGTTTAGAAATAAGATCTTGTAAATATATGTGAGGAGAGGGTATTTAGACTTCAATAGGTAAGACTACTTATGCTTCAAAGACTAGAGAGAAAGGGGTAGCACCCGTAGAGGTTTTAATGCTATTGTGATAGGCCTGTAAAGCAAATGGAATGTGTAAGTGTCAATCTCAACCTAAAGTATTGATGACTTTAGTTAGCATTTTATTAAGGATTTTTTTAGAGGCTTCTACCTTCCCATTTGCTTATGGATGGTAAGGCAAAGAAAAGATTAAGTTGATGTTAAATGCATCACATAAACCTTGGACTTGATTTTTTTTGAAATAATTCCATTATCAATGATGATCTTATGAGGAACATCGAAGCTAGAGATGATATGATGGTTGATAAAGTCGATAATCTTCTTGACTTTGGTTGAGATGAGAGGGATAGATTCCACCTACTTGGTGAAATATTCAGTGGTTGTGATGATGGATCTATGCCATTATGAAGAATAGCGGTTGATTTCCATAATGAGACTGATCCCCTATTATGAAAAAGGCCAAAATTCCTTAGATACTTGGAGGCCATTGGCTAGCATGTGATGTAAACTAACATACTATTGACATTCAACACACTTTTTTACATAATAAAAATAGTCTTGATTGAGGGTGGGCTAATATTAGCCAATCAAAGGATACGTTTAGTGACCACTAGAGTGCTAAATTATTCCCCATAGATCCCATCATGCATTTCCTAAATGGCATAGGAGGCTTCATGGCTACATACATAATGAAGAAGGAGGTAGTCAAAACCATGTTTGTAAAGGATTCCCCTTAGTATGGTGTAATGAGAGGTATTTTTACCAAAGTTTCTTCAAGTGTTCCTAGATAGGTTGGGAGGAATGATGCCTAGGTTGAGGTAGTTAAAAGTTTGGTCGTACCAAATGTCAGATGGGGATTTCTCCACATTAAAAATGTTAGGGGGTTAGATTGGTTATAAGAGGGTGTAGTAAAATGGTGAATGGTTACAAAGATTTTAGAATTATAAGGATAAGAATGGATTTGGGAAGTAAGGAAAGCCATTATATCTATGAATTTATTGGTAGATTGAGGAACAAATTGGACCAAGTAACATTTGAATGATGCTAAGAGTTTGCCAAATAAATTTTTTATTTATGTATGACATCATTCTTATAATGATATGAGCTATTGAATTGGTTGACCATGATTTGGGAATCACCAAAGACATTGATTGTCTACATTCCTAAGGCTAGATCAATTTGGAAACCTATGACTAGGGATTCATACTCAACCATATTAATAGTGCATTCGAAGTCAAGTTTGAAGGAAAGAGGAATGGGTTCACCATAGAGAGGAATTTGATTAACTCCAACACATCAACCTTGTTTGTAATTCAAACCATAGAAGAACATATTCATTTTGTAAGTTATGTCTTCTTTGGAAAGAGTAGAGATGGATTCATCTGGGAATTCAAGAGGAAGTGGTTGGTGATCTATCAAAGGTGATTCAACCAATTGATCAGCAATGAATTGAACTTTAATTAAAATTTTCTAAAGGAATTCAAGATCAAACTCTTCTAAGAGCATAAGCCACTTGGTCATACACTAGTTTTGGTATGGCTTGGAATGCGTGTACTTGAGTGGATTAGTGTGGGTTATGACATAGGTTTTATGGTTATGAAGGTAGTGGTAGAGTTTGGTGGCCATGAAAGTTAGGGATAAGTATTATTTATTGGTATGGGTATATCGAGTCTCATATTCTATAAGCATGCAACTAATGTAGTATATGGCTTGCTCTCTGTGTTGTTCATCTTAGTAAGCCAAAATTTTCCCTAGGGAATGGTTAGTGGTAGAGATATATAGGTGAAAGGAGCGGTCATCCTTAGAAGGGATGAGGACAGGTGGTGATAAAAGGTACTATTCAAGAAATTCAAAGGCTTTTTGATAATGGTTATTGCATTTGAAAGAGACATCCTTCTTTAGAAGATGATGGAAAGGTTAGAACTAGTCTAAAAGCTAGGAAATGAAAGGATGAATGGATTGAAACTTTCCATGTAGGATATGGAGTTGCTTAAGGTCGGTAGGAGGGTGCATCTCCAAGATTTTTTTGACCTTGGTGGGATCTACTTTGATTCCTCAAAGAGAGATGATAAATGAAAGAAGCTTTCCTAAAAAGACCCCAAAAACACATTTATTGGGGTTGAATCTGACATGGAAATGGATTAGGCATTTAAAGATAATGTTAAAACTTTCAAATGTTCTTGGTGAGATTTGGATTTTCCCAAGAGATCATCAGCATAGTCCTCTATGATGGTGTGGATGAGGTCATGGAAGATGTAGGTCATGGCTCACTAGTAGGTTGTACTAGCATTCTTTAACTTGAAAGGCATGACTTTATATCAAAAATTTCCTCAAGGGGTGTTAAAGTTGGTTTTATTCTGATATTCAAGAGAAATAAAGATATGATTATAACTCAAAAACCCATCCATGAAAGATAACATCTCATGTCCAGCTATAAGATCAACAAGCTGGTCAATACTTGGTAGAGGAAAGTCATTCTTGGGGAAGGAAAGGTTAAGGTCATGAAAATCTAAACAAATATATAGACCCCCAGTGGATTTGGTGATGGGTATGATATTTGAGATCCATTTGGGGTAATCAATGGGTTGAATGAAGTTCACTTATTAGAAACATTAAATCTCTTCTTTGATGAAAAGGGCTATGCAAGGATGCATGCATCAAAGTTTCTATTTAATAGTCTTGGCATCATGGTGAGTGACTATGTTATGGGTATCAATGGGGGGTCAATCCCAGGCATATCATTTTAGTACCAAGTGAATTCTATGACGTGGTTTTGGAGGAAAGAGGAAAAGTCTCATAGCTCATTGACATTTAGTGATTAGCCCAATTTGACAACATGGGGTTGTCTGTAGTGCCCAAGTTGATATCTATGGTAGATTTATTCAACATGGTCAAGGATCTAAGAGGAAGGGATTTATGAAGTGAAGAATCTAGGGAACCAAATTAGGTAAGACTGGAATCATCCTCTTGATTTTTGATGGTATTGATGGTAGGATAATCTTTCTTTATCATTTTATGATGGATGAGAGGAAGGGTTTGAATTTGGCCATCCTTTTGATAGGTCAGAGGGATTAAACTAATGGTGTTTATCAAACAAAAAATTTAGGAAGAGTGATATCAAAATCTTCAAACTTCGAAGGAGGTTAGGTTGGTGAGGAGGGGATGTCTTCTTTGATGATGTCAATAGGTTTGGGTGAATTGATGGGGTTTTTAGGTGGTATGAACCCAAGGCCAAATGGCTCATGATTTTTTTGGGTTTTTATCCAAGGTAACTCATGAGGTCCTTATTCATATCAGCCTAGACCAAATCCCTTCCAGGCACACTTGTGAAGGTATAATTTAGTGAATGTTGTTTTGTCAAGGTAGGAAAAGCTAAAGGTGAATGGTCAAATAGAAGAGGTAGTGGTGGGATCAAGAAGTGGTTGATCAAGTCCCCCATAGATGAAGTTCATTTGATGGTTGGGGGAACTAAAAGAGATGATGGTTCTAATGTTAGGGTTATAGGAAGGGTCATGTTTTAGGTTCACATATTCTTGAGGAGTAGGGAGAGTATCCAATGCTAGAAGGTGATACTCCACTAATAAGAATCATTGGAATATAGATCCCAAAGGATCCTTTATGAAAAATCTATGAAGTAGAGATGGATGAGCTAGTTGACATTTCATTGATGGTTGGTGGTTGGGGTGTAAATAACAAAGGTATATAGAATGGGTGTATGAGGACATCATTGGGATGCTAGGTCATGTTGCATGTTGAGAAATTATTTGGGTCTACTTGGATATTGATGACCTGTCCCTCATGCTCAAACTTAATGCATCGATAGAGGGTAGAGGGAACACATTCCATGGAGTGAATCCAAGGTCATCTAATAAGATGTTGTATTAGAATTCTCCTTCTAACACATAGAAGAGTTTAGGGAGTGTACAAGGTCCCACACTGATATGAAGGATGATGGTTCCCAAGGTAGTGGCCATAGTATCATTAAAATATCATAGGACCACTATGGATTTTGAAATGATATTATCCAGTAAGTTAAGTTGGATATAATTATAGGACGTTATGATGTTAATTTTAGATCTCCCATCAATAATAACCCTTTTGACATGGGTTTGATTGATGTAAGTGGTAATAAAGAGTGGGGGATATGAGTCTTTGAGGTGGACAAAAGGTATTTCTGAATTATTAAAGGTGACAAAGTTGGAAGTTTGGAGGACACCAACAAATATGGCTAGAGGTGGAGGGTCATTGGGTTGGACCTCAATGGATTACAAGAACTCTATGAGTGCTTAGTGGTGATGGGGAGAAGAAGAAATCAACTCATATAAGATCATTTTGATAGGGTCTGATAAATCTACTTAAGGATAACTTTCTAGATAGATATTTCATATGTGTTGGAGTGTGAAGGTTTAGATTTTGGGGCACCTAAGATAGACACCTTGGATTTTATTGAATACAGAAATGGTTGGGCATGGCTTGATTTTGATTGTAAAGAGGGGTATGTTGAAGGAATGGACATCTTAGCCTTCCCTTTATCTTTTTTTTGTGATCTAGTGACCACATTGATAGTATGGATATAAGGAGAGGGTGAGGTAGTAGAGTGGTCAGACTCATCTTCATTATTAGGTGAGAGTGGAGGAGTGGGTAAGCATTGGGTAGGTATGGTTGTTTTTTAGGTTGGTATGGGTGATATAGGAGGTTTTTCTGTTAATAGATCACCCTCTTACAAAGGCAATGGATGAGATTTTGGATATTTTTAATTCTCTATATCATAGCTAGGTGTCTTGTGGTATAAAAAAATCAAATTATTATTAAACCATGATGGTTTGGGGTGTGAGGGGTCAAAGGGTTTGATGGGTGGTAAGCTCAAGGAAGAGGTTTGCAATAATTATTGGAGAATGGTTAGGGAAGACTTGATTAAGGGTGGTAAATGTTTAGTGGTTTTTATTTTGGGTGTTGAGGTAGAAAGTTATTTGGAAGTAGGCTTGGTGATAGGTGTCTTAGGTAAGGTGGTATGCTTGGTTGATAGTTTTGGTTTAGTAAAGATGGTTGATGAGTTATAGGCAAAGGATGAGAAGGTAGGTGACTTTGGTATTGTTGGTGTAGTAAAAATATGTAATATCCCCTCCAAAATAGGAAATATAGCAACACAAAAAACTTTGAACAAGATATAACTTCAGTTGAATAAATTCAAAATGATCACAATAATATAGTCTCTAAATAGCAAATTACAAATCTTATCACTTGTCCTTTTAAACTATTACAATTGCAGTGCTTTCTCATGCATATAAATATGAAATACAGTCTTAAAAACCCTGGCTTATCAAAATTGGAAGTGAAAATTGAATTCTGGAAGGTCTCGGCCCTTCTGTGTCGACACACAGTCGCCATCGTTGGTCGATATCTCATCGACGTCGGTCTCTATCAGTCGGCTTTCTACTGACGTCAGTCTTCAGTCGACCGATGTCGGTCACTGAAAACCCTCTGTCTGCCGAAGTCAGTTCCTGCACTGATCAGTACGGACCTGTACGGACTTTGTACGGCCACCAATTAAGCACAACTTCCCTGTTTTCAACCCCTGATCTGAAAATATACTTTTCTAGCACAGAAGATCTCTAGCTGTATAATTTATTGAATCAAAACAAGAATAAATAAATACTTGGATTATCTGTAATAACTTCTGTGTGAAGTTATCTCTCAAACCTGAAATTTTGTGATAACTTCTGGATGAAGCTATCTCACACTTTGGCAATAGATCAGCTGATATTCCACAGCCTCTTAATTGCACACACTGAAGAGGGAACATTCTCCAATGCAAATGGAATCCTTGAACCCTAGGCTCAATCTTCACAAAAGAAATTCTCAAAATCAATATCAATAATCAATAGCATAATCCACAATGGCCTCCATGAGAAACCCTTATACCCTCAAAAAGATATGCTTGCCCTAATTAGGGTTTCTTAAATTAGAATTAGGGTTTCTAATTAAAAATAGCCTAAATAATTAATATTTGATTAAAACAATCAAATATTAATCTCCCTCAATACATGTCGGATCGACGAACCGATCGAAGCTAGTGAATCAAGGAGTGATTCCGCACATAACCATACCATAATAAAGGTGCTCCGCTGCATATCAAATATCCCTAAAAAGTAGGAGCCCTGGCCAAATATGTCTGAAATAACCTGAATGAGAATCAAATGTAGAAATCCTATGAATCAAAGTCAAGCCAAGCTCTATTATGACCCTCTATCCATCTTATTAGCCTACGAAGGTCGCATAATAGGCTAACCATGAACTCAGAACATGTCAATTAAAAAGGGGACATGACAATCCGCCCCTCCTAAAATTGCTTGCCCTCAAGCAATCACTGAATGACAAATCAATCAATCCACCTGGATCCCAAATATAGTTTTGATCTCCACCACTGTCAATTAACACGACCCCCATGCCATGTCCATTCCAACTCTCATGTAATGGTGTCACATCATCTCTAGTACTAAGATAAGCACTCCAACCTCCAATCCATAAATGAAAATTAGCAAGCAAACTCCTTACTTGAATAATATCTAAAACTGGATAGTGAAGACTAGAAATAGTCATATCATCATCAACCTATGACCCGACTATAACATAAAGTTGAGTCCTCACCACATGTGACAACTCCTGAACTAAACTCACCTCAAGACCAAGCTCATCCTCATACCTCTCCTGTGTTGGTGCCAATGTGCTCTCATCATCACCCTCTATCATGTTATGTGGTATAGGTACCTCGATGAAAAAACATATATCTGAAGCTGCTGCCCCGTATTGCCTTAAGAATATGTGTCGTCCCATCAACATTAAAGAGAACCTCCATGTCCTTGAGATGAAGAGTAACTTCCTCAAATGAATGAAGCCACTTCATACCCAAGACTAAGTCTATATCCCCCATGTTTACCACATAATAATCAGCGTTGAACTCATAATTGTTCAAGCGCAATGGGAGGTCTCTAATCATATGCTCACACTTAAGAGTGTGACCATTGGCTACCTTAACACTGATGCCCTCAAAGTCTACAGTAGTGAGCCCACACTTCTCCACAAATCTAGCATCTATGAAATTATGTGTGGCTCCTGTATCAAGAAGGGTGATAACCTTCTGCCCTGCCAAAACTCCACGGAGTCTAAATGACTCATCTGACTGAATACTGGATATGCATGCCTCCTGAATGTGAAGCTCTAACTCTACTTCTGCATTAGGCCCTAAAGCCTCTACCTCTGCCCCCTCAGAACTATTCTGCTACTCGAAATCCTCAGAATCGGAATCCTCATAGTATACCCACATCATACGATTCGCCTTGCCCTTAGGCCTCAAAGGACAATCATGATGGATATCATATGGTCCTTTGCAGTAGAAACAAAGCTTCTTTCTGTGTAAATCATTAAGTGCCTCACGATCCAAAGGTGGTGCTGCCGGATTGGCCTTTGAATCATTTTTAACCCCAGATTTATCTATGTTAAAATCCGGTCTCTCCGTATCCCCGTGGGAGTGCTTATGGTCTCTAGAAGAAGTACCTCTGGCATTAAATTTATTGGATGGGGCTGCCATCTCCATATCCTGTGCCTTCTTCATAGCTACCTATAATGAAGGAGGATCAAGGGCTTTGATCCAACCCCTCAATGGCTCTGTCAATCCCTCTATGAAGAGAACTACCAATCTACGCTCTGAAATATTGGGTACCATGACTGCCAATCTCTGAAACTCACCAATGAAGGACTCCAAGCTACTTGTTTGTCTCAACTATGCCAGATCTTAGAAGTAAACCTTGAGATCTCTCCTGTCAAACCACTCAACCAATCTATCCATAAAGTCCTGGTACTCTGTTACCTGATTATGCTGAAGTGTTACCATACCATGGTACCACCAATCATGTGCTACTCCATCCAAGTGCAAAGTGGCGTATTTGATGGCATCTATCTCTGACATTGGTCTCAATGACAAAAAGGTGTCAAGCTTATGAACCCAAGCTTGAGTTGTCATCTTACCACTGCCGTCAAAAGTGGTCAAAGAAAGCTTACCAGTAGCCTTCTGCAGCTCACTGAATTAAACTCTAGGCTTCCTGTCCTGTCTAACCAATATGTAGTGCTCTCTCCTAAGGTTGACAAAATGATCAAAGGTCATCCTCTCTTGGACATGAAGAGGTAATAAGTCCCACTCATCATTTGTAGCCATGTAAACATCTGCAAATGGGTTATTCCCTGCTTCCTCTACTGGTGCCTCTGGTTCTTCTTAAACAAAAGTAGGATGTGTAGGTCTATCAACTATTCTAGAGTGAGTCTGTTGTGGCCTCTGATTAACCGTAGCACTCCTATCATCTCTTTGGTCCCCATTCTGTCCATCAGGTGTGTTCATTCTCTCTATCATAGTCATAAGTGCCTGTAGTGTCTGAGCCATCTGCTGTTGGCTTGACATCATAGCACGCTGAAATTCTCTGGTGCCCTGATCAGCATCATACCTGTGGCCCCTGGGTGGGCTGCCCTCACGTCTGTCACTCATGATGGTTGGTGGCTGATCTAACCCCTGAGTACCTTCAAGTAAGGCTCGGCTACGTGTGTTATACTTGTGTGGTCCCAACTCTTGTGGCTGCATAAGATCTATACACCCTCAGGCTGGCAGGATTTAGCTCTGATACCACTGTAATATCCCCTCCAAAACAAGAAATATAGCAACACAAAAAACTTTGAACAAGATATAACTTCGGTTGAATAAATTCAAAATTATCACAATAATATAGTCTCTGAATAGTAGATTACAAATCTTATCGCTTATCCTTTTAAAATATTACAATTGCAGTGCTTTCTCATGCATATAAATATGAAATACAGTCTTAAAAACCTTGGCTTATCAAAATTGGAAGTGAAAATTGAATTCTAGAAGGTCTCGGCCCTTCTGTGTCGACACACAGTCACCGTCGTTGGTCGATATCTCGCCGACGTCAGTCTCTGTCGGTCGGCTTTCTACCAACGTCAGTCTTCAGTCGACTGATGTCGATCACTGAAAACCCTCTGTCTGCCGAAGTCGGTTCCTGCACTGATCAGTACGGACCTGTACGGACTTTGTACAGCCGCCAATTAAGCATAACTTCCCTGTTTTCAACCCCTGATCTGAAAATATACTTTTCTAGCATAGAAGATCTCTATCTGTATAATTTATTGAATCAAAACAAGAATAAATAAATACCTGGATTATCTGTAATAACTTCTGTGTGAAGTTATCTCTCAAACTTGAAATTTTGTGTTAACTTCTGGATGAAGCTATCTCACACTTTGGCAATAGATCAACTAATATTCCATAGCCTCTTAATTGCACACACTGAAGAGGGGACGTTCTCCAATGCAAATGGAATCCTTGAACCCTAGGCTCAGTCTTCACAGAAGAAATTCTCAAAATCAATATCAATAATCAATAGCATAATCCACAATGGCCTCCATGAGAAACCCTTATACCCTCAAAAAGATATGCTTGCCCTAATTAGGGTTTCTTAAATTAGAATTAGGGTTTCTAATTAAAAATAGGCTAAATAATTAATATTTGATTAAATCAATCAAATATTAATATCTCCCTCAATACATGTCGGATCGACGAACCAATCGAAGCTAGTGAATCAGGGAGTGATTCTGCTCATAACCATACCATAATAAAGGCGCTCCGTTGCATATCGAATATCCCTAAAAAGTAGGAGCCCTAGCCAAATATGTCTGAAATAACCTGAATGAGAATCAAATGTAGAAATCCTATGAATCAAAGTCAAGCCAAGCTCCATTATGACCCTCTATCCATCTTATTAGCCTACGAAGGTCGCATAATAGGCTAACCATGAACTCAGAACATGTCAATTAAAAAGGGGACATGACAAAATAGGTGCATTAGAAACAAGTGTGAAGTTGTAACCAATGGAAGTGGTAGGGTTTTGGCAAAAATAATGGGCTTCATGCTCAAGGTAGAGGTATGATGACCCACAATGGAGGGAAAGTTTGAGGGAGGTGAAATTCAAGGTTTTAGGCCTTTGGGTGGTTTTACCTCTTTGGTTACATTAGTTTTTGGTTTTGGAGGGGGTTTGGTTACTTTAGTTATATTAGTGGGTTTACGTGTTTGAGGGTTGATTAATTTGGAGGAGGTTTTAGTTGGTTGGGTGGAGGTTTTAGTTGGTTTAAAAAGGCTAGGTTGGTCTACCAAAGGAGGGGTTAGAGGTTCTGGTTGGGTTCCCTTACCTTTGTCTTCATTTTTTGTGGAAGGTTTTCAAATTAGAGGTTTGGTGGGTGAAGTTATATTTTCTTGTGAGATAGCTTCCAAAGATGGAATGGATGGTTCTATAATAGGGGATATATATGTGGTAACCATTATCAAAGGTGTGGATATGGTTGTTTCCTATATTTGGATGTCGAAAAGGGTTGAAGATAACTCTAATATTTCAATATGTAGAGTGGGATAGGTAGATTGGTAAACATGTTCTTTATCAGTGAGTGTGCCAAGAACCATGTTAATGATATAGGTGTGAGGAGAGAATTGAACATTGTTTACTCTCATTTTTCATGGGTGCATGGTTTGGAAAAGTTTGCCTAAATATGTCAAGGTATTGGTTGGGTAGTGCATTGGGGTTATCCAATCTAACCTCCCCCTTGTCAATGAGGGATTGGATAAGGTATTTAACTATATTACACCTATTGATATCATGTTTTATGACTCGATGAAAGGCACAATGGCCATTTTTTGTATAACAACCTGGCATGGGGTCAAAAGCATAAAACTATTGGTGTGGTTTAATTGGTGGAAGTTGGATGTTATTAGCTTTTAATAGTTTTTTCAAAATAGAAGCATAGGGTTCCCCTAGTGGAGTTAATTAATTTTAGTTGCTCCAAGTTTGGTTCATTGGGTTTTGGTTTGAAGAATTAGAGGATTTGAAGGATTGGTTCCTTGGGTTTTTTTGTTTGGTAGATGTTGGAGGTGTAGCTTTGATAATAATAGTATTGGTGATTGATTTTTTTTAGTGTTGGGATTAGTTTGGTGGTTTGGTTTGGAAGAAGAGGGCTCATTGGGATTATAAGTTGAGTTCTTATTCTTCAAATTTAACTTTCCTTCACCAATGGCTCTATTCTTTAGTTTTTGAGCCATGGTAAAAGATTCATAAAATGTTTGAAAGCTTTGGAAACATAATGTGGATAAGATATGCTTTGCACATGACTGAGCAAACAGATCTATAAGTTTGATTTGAGGTAAGGAAAAGGAAAGTTGCCTAATTAGGTTCCTCCAATGAGCCACAAAATTGGCAATGGACTCATCCTTGAATTATCAAATTGATTAGAGGTTGGTAATGTAAAATTTATTTGATATATTGATCAAAAAGTGATCCAAGAATTTTTGGACTAGTTAGTTGAAGGAGAAGATGAAATGTTTGGGTATGGCACTATACCAATCCAATGATAGTCTAGATAATGACATAGGAAAGGTATGAAGGAGAAGAGTGTCATCATGGGGAATCAAGTAGCATGAATGCCTAATTTATCTTAAATGTTGTTGAGGGTCTTCATTACTATTAAACTTGGTAAATTTTAGAATTTTCTACTAGGTTGAATAAGGTCTGATAGGGACCGAAGGGTAAATAGGATCATTGTAAATTTGATTATAAGATAAGAGATTATGGGCTCTAAAGATGGATAAATCAAGGGTAGTAATCCTTTCCATGATTATATTCATGAAGTTTATTTGTAGTTGAGCACCAAGAATGTTTTATGATGCATATTGTGGTGGTGGTTGAGAAACATGTTGATAGTGGGTGGAAAGTTGAGGGGTTGTCACATATTGGTATGTGGATGCCAATGGTTGGGTAGAAAGATATATTGGTATGTGGATTTTAATGGTTAGGTATGTTTGGGTGTTTGGGTATCAGATATATCCCCTTGTGGATTATGTATATAACTAGAGGTCACTTATTGGGTAGGAGTGGTAGTTGGGTTAATGACCAATGGAAGGGTAGTGACCATTATACTAATTAGTGGTAACATGAAGGATATGAACACCACAAGGATTTGAATCAAAGTAGTGTTTGATGGGCTGGAGGTAATTAGAGGGAGATGGGTAGTGGTAGAGGTAGACACTCTTATTATGGAGGGGTGATTGGTAGGTGGTATAAGGGTAGTGGCAGTTTGGGTTGGCTGATTTTGGGTCTTAGCCTCAAGGGGATTGTTGGTCAATGATAGGGATTAGGTAACTAAAGGTTGAATATTATCCATGGTAGTGGAGGTACCCCCCATGAGGTGGAGAGGCATGCCATAAGGTAGATCTATAGGTGGGGTTAAAACTAAGATTTGATGAGACATAGTTCTAAAGTAATGTTGTAAGGCTATGTGATTATTATTTAAGATGGTGGAAAAATATGCATCTCTTGAGATTATCTAAATAAGACTTCTTGGAGAGTGATGGGATTCCGTGGGTTCAAAATCATGTTCCATGGGTGATGAGGTGGAAGAGGTTGGTTGACTTGGTGGTGAATTTTGTTCCTTAAGGTCCCTTTCATTGTTGACAAGTAAGAACCATATGAGAAAATGGGAAAGGAATGATACTTTCTCACACCTCAAAACAAAGAGAACTCAAAAAAATATTCAAGGCAAAAAATGCATTCACTAAGAGTGCATTTAGTCCTAGGAGTCTTTTTAATCTTTCTTTTAGCTTATGTCTTAGAAAAGTATGAAGAAAAAATTAGCTTGAATAGGTCCTAGAAAGCAATATATGTTTGGTTTTAGGTTGCATCTACATGCTAAAAAATAAGCATGTATTAGATGGGGTATGTGGCTTGAAACTTGGGGATTGCTCCCCTCACATCACAATCCAACAACCAGTTTAGGTGCTTAGCCTTTGTACTATTTATCCATATTTTATACTCAACTAGAGAGCTGAGTTGGTTATCCCCTTGATGATTAAATCCAAGTACGATAACCAAGAAAGGGTAAGGTGATCCGCTAGGTGATGAAATCCTAGTCAAGCCTTTTCTTATGTGTATCTAATGTTTGTTTTAGTGTAAGTGGTTTGGTTTATGTAAAATTTGTGCACTATGGTTAATTTCCTTTACTTGAAATAAATTAAATGAGCTAATTAAAAAAGTAAGAAAATTATGTATGCAAGTTAATTTTAATCCCAAAGGAAATTTTTTGATTTCTTTTAATGAATGCAAACTAAATGAAACCTATGTTCTAGATGATAATGCAATTCCCAATCCTAGGATGATTGATTTTTTATTTTCTCTTTTAGAAATGCAAGAAAATAAAATTTAACTCTCTCTAAAAAAATGCAACTAAAAGTGCAACTTCAAATGTAAGAAAGAACACTTAGTGTGTATAGAATGCAACTAAATGATTTTTTCACTAATATAACTCTAAATGTCCTAAAACAACTAATGAACCCAATAAATCTCAAGGGTCCCATCAGGCATGCCAAAATGTTTCTATATATTTTTTCACTTTTTCTTAATTTGGAAAGAAAAAAACTACTAAGGGTATGTAGAAAAACCTATTACAATGTGTGCACATTGGATCCAAGTTATTGTGGAGAGATCCTCTTTAGCTTTGGAGGATGACTTTTAAATAAGAAAAAAATACTTAAAAAATTGTTTGTTAGATAAGTAGAAAGGTGTATTTCCTAGCATGAGCTAGGTCCTATAAATGAAAGCTTTCTAGGAGGTTGTCAATCCACTTACTTTAAACACTTAAGTTGATAAATGAAAATGAAAATATTTTGCATAAAATAACAATAAATTAAAAATAAAAAGATCAAGTAATAGTAAATAACTAAAAATAAAAAAAATAAGTTAAATGCTTTATTAAGACAATGACTTGATAAATCAACTAGTGCTGAAAATTGGTTAAGGTAAAATGGTGATTTTTGGTTTGGTTTGTGACAAGGGTAAAAAAAAATCATAATATTTTTATT
Source organism: Torreya grandis (assembly GCA_037957365.1). NCBI lineage: Eukaryota > Viridiplantae > Streptophyta > Pinopsida > Cupressales > Taxaceae > Torreya > Torreya grandis. Next base: position 61,961 of record JARHVA010007151.1, read on the forward strand.
GAGTTTTTAAATGGTTAAATTGGTAAACGATAGTCAAGAAATGGAGGATAAATGGTAAAATGGATTATGAGGTCAAGAGTTCAATATGACCAAGAGGAAAAAGGGGTAAATGGTCAAGGTGGCAAGAAGGTAGAAAGGCAAAGAGATAAATGGTCAAGATGAGACAATAAAGTAAAGTGTGAATGGTTGAGTGGAAAAAGAAGTAAATGGATAAGAGGGTAAAGATATAAAAGGATTAAATGATAAGAGATTAAGGGGATAAAATTTTGAGGTCAAGGAAATAAGAAGGCCAAGAAATGAAAAAACTGAAATACAAGAAAGAAAACAAACTTTACCTTGATGCTTGATGAAGATGGTTGATGAAGATGTTGTTGTTGATGGAGCTTGAGGAAATTTTGGTAGAGTCTGGCTACTTGATGCTTTTCTCCTCCAAGGTGAGTGACCTCCTTGATGATTTACTAACCTATAATATGAAAGCTTCTAACCAAAATCCAACTTAACCTTTGGTGAAGGAGAAGGGGGTATTTATAACATTTGTTGTGAAAAATCATGCCAAAAGAGGGAATAATAAAAGTATGGAGCCTGTTTTCAAGTGGGCTCATAAATGACAAAGGTGATAAGGGTGATGGGATTCCAACCTTGTTTTTTGTCTCCCACCTTACGCATGAGTCCAATTTAGAGTGGGAATCATGCACATGGGATTAAATAAGGCCAAAAGACTTTTCACCAAGCTATCTTATCTTTTAGCGAAGTGCCCCATGCATTTTTGTGTCATTATCCATATGGGTGCATGAATGGTCATAAAATACAAGCGGGTGAGATTCCTACTTAGCCAATAGGTCTCCCATTTCGTTGGTTTATCTCCCAACCTTATAAAGAGTCCAAAATAGTGAGGGAATCATGCATATGGGCTTGTGTGGATCCAAAATACCTTCCACCACTCATTTTCATCTTTTGGCTAAGTGTCCCATGAATTTTGGCACCATTCTACATACATGAGGATAAAAACACATGTTAAATGATGTCTCAATGGGGAAAAATGTACCATATTCCAAAGGAGGGGCCCTTTGGTGCTTAATGGTGTCATGAGGTACCTTGGAGGTAGGTCTCAGGTGAGGTATGATGTCCCACCTCAAGCCACCTCACTTCTAAGCCATGTCACTTGCCATATCACCTTCTATCTCACTTCTCATGTCACATGACATGTCACATGCCCTATCACTTGCCATGTCATCATGAATAGTGATAGTGGGTCTGATAATGAATAGTGATAGTTAATAGTACTTTTGAATAGTAGTATGTGAATAGGAGAATAGTGATTTGGTTAGATTAAGAGGGGTTGTATAATAGTTAAAAAGGTTTTAGGGGGCCTTTAGGGGGTCATGAGGCATTCAATCATTCAAAACTATAAGTGTGAAAATTTTTAGTGTCTATAATTATAGTTTAAAGCATGCATTTTGGCTCAGGTTAAATGATAGTATTGAACATCTAAGTCTCTTGATTGATCTTGAGCCATGATGTAGTTATCATCATAGGTGTGAGAGAGAGTACATTTTTATTTCACTAGAGAAGCATCAAAATTAGATACACCTATATCACCAAATTTTTGAGGTGACATAGTTAAATGGTATTGAAATAACTTAGCCACTCCATATTCATTACACATTAAGTCATATTATATGTAAGATGCTTCATGTGTATTAAATAGAGAATTAAGTTTAGTGATATCATTGATTAAAGAGATGGTATGATCATAGGGTACCAAATGAAGAAGCCACTCCAAAATATAAGGAGGTAACTTAGTGGTATTACAAGTGTTTTTCAAGTCATTTAGCTCATCTTCATCAGAATCGGTAAGAGTGACCTTTAAATATGGATTCATGCTGACAAATTTAGGTATAGGTGTACTATTGATTCATAAAATGGTTGGGACACAATACTGATATTTTGGGTAGGGTATCTAATTACTATTGGTGTAGGAGTTTATTTCTTGTATTGGCTTATTTATACACTAATATTAGATTGCTTAGTTGTGCATATGAGTTAATCTTCTCTATCATCATGGTTAGCGGGTGTTTCTCTTTATTACTCTATCATAGGAGTGGCATGCCTATTTAAGGCCATTTATGGTTATTTTTTGAGAAGTAACACATTATACTCTCGTACATGTACATATTTGATGAGTGACTAATATATGAAATCTAAGTGTGTTGAATTAAATCTTTTTTTTCAATATTCTTGCTTCTTTAGTTTACAACAATTTGTTTGTAATAGCTTGCTTACAGAATCTATGCATTTGATTAAACAAGAAGATCTTGTCTAATGAATTTATATGGTATCAAAACACCAATATTTTTATATATTGTCTAATTTTTCTATATGTTGTTATGTTTTAAAAAACATGAGAATTTTATTTGCAAAAAATATATACAATTTTATTTATAGTCTTGTGGCTTGCATGGCTTACATAACCTATTCACACTTAACACCTTGGATTGTCGATATATGTGCAAGAATTCAACATAGCCTTGGATCACATTTTCTTTTAAGTAGATAAGTAGCCTATGTAGTGAAATCCAATATCTCAAAAAAGGCATCATCTATGTTTTGAGGGTTTGATGAAGAATGAAATGCCATACTAGAGCAAATAATATTGAGATCTCCTATTGGTCAACTTAGCAATGAGAAATATATAATGTTAATCCTAAACCCTTTAATGGAATGATATATATAATAGTCCCTACATTTCCATCAAGATAAATTTTGGTCTACATACTCTATTTTGGCATTATTTATTGGCTAGGTGTAGCAATTTAACTGAGATTTTTTTGTTTTGGCTAAGCATAGTAATTTGGAAGAGCATTTTTTTGTTTTGATTAGAAGTTTCATTAGATAGGAATTAAGAGTTAGTTTAATAGTCATCAATTTGGGTATTCCAATCATATAATAAAATTTCTAGTGTATTAATCCATTCCACTTGATCTAGCACTTCAGACCTACCATTTGTACTCATTGGTAGTGTTCACCTTCCTAGATAAGCAACCACTCCATTTATAATGCCATTAGTTTATAATCCTACTAATAGTGGATTTGATGCTTTTATTTAATGTGAAAAGGATTTGTGAATAATTTTAGACATGTGCTCTCCAAATTCCAATGGCACTTGCATAGCTTTTCCCTTTATTTTGACACTCTTTAATGGTGGCGGTAGTCATCTAAATTCTATGCCATTTTATCAAGAGACTAGATTTTTTCCTCCCTCATGGAGGTGCCTCTTCTGGGCCTTTATTTTTCATGATAATTTCATATACCTATTTCTACCCTAAAAACCTAAAAACTTATTTTATTAATTTTCATTTTTTTTAAATAGTTGTTTTTATGCTCTCAAATGGAAATTTTTTCATTGAAAAGCATGTAGAGGTGTTTAGGTGAGTTGGTTAAGATTTTGTATTTCTTTGGAGAGATCAATGGTTTAATTATTATTATAAATATTGGTTATAATGCTAGGTATACCTTATCCATAGGGCTTTTTTAAAGTTTTAGTGCAATTTTAATTAAATAGGCCTTATTTAAGAGAAAGTAATATTATAATAACTTTTGATTAGTAGCTCAAAATTAAGCACCATCTATTTTAAAATTTCATATTTTTTTATTTCCCATGCATCAACCCTATTTTCATTATAAAATACACTAAAATATAAAGTTCTAAAATCTGGGAGGGTCAAGCATAATTTTAGGGGGGTTGAATCTTATTATTTTCTTATATCTATATATATATTTAATTTATTGAAAACAAACCCAAATTATCTTTAATGGATCATAATTAAATTAATTTTCCCACACCCTTCAACTATCATGAATGTAAGGCTTCCATGTCACTCACTTTACAAAACAAGAAACTCTACATGATAACTATGGGTATGCAAACTAAACCAGATACAAATAAGGAAAAATGGTTTGATAAGTGTAATGAATATTTTAGTTTTTTATGTCTTTATATGTCAATAGATATAAAATTTCACATTGAATCAGTGAAAACACCCAATGAATTATGGGATACCTTAGGAAATATTTTTGGTAAATTGGATGCAATGAGAGGGTATGAACTAGAAAATGAGTTCATTAGTCTTAGCCCTAAAAGTTTTGATAGAATTTAGGACCATTTCACCAAGTTTAAAACATTGAGATTACAACTAAAAGAATTTGGAATTAATAAAAATAATTAATAGCTCATTCTTTTCATCATTGCAAAAATTGGTCTTGACTATTCTATTTTCATCTCCAACATTCACGCAACCAGGAGAGCACTTGGTAATTTATGAAATATGCCCTAATTTGAATAGTTTATTACTAAATTGACTCAAAAAAAAGATAAACTAAGATGGGTGCAATAAAATTCACTAAACCACATGATGTGCTTGTAGGACATGACACCAAAAAGGATTCAAAAGAAAAGAAATAAAATAACAAGTATCATGAGCACAAGAAGAAACAACCCACCAAATCAACCAATGAGACCTCTTCCTTGAATTTTAAGCCTAAGAAAGAGAGGATCAAGTGTTGGTATTGCATTATAAATAATTATGAAAGTAAATTCTTGAAGAATAAATTTAACCACCTAACAAACCTTTGAGAAGAATAATATAGGTGTTCTTAAGTCTATCAAACCATCTTCATCAGCCCTACAATCCTCCAAGATAAATAATAATGGTAAATAAAAGGAAAAATAAATATGTGAGAATAAATGGAAAGGCATGGCCTTAGTTACAATTGTAACTTTGAATCCTAGATGGCTCATTGATACTAGAGCATCACATCACATGGATTATTCATAGATTTAGTTCACTTCTTTAGGACCATGTGACATGTCCACTATTCACTTGGGTGATGACATTTATACATAGGTTTTTAGGATAGGTTTTGTTAAAGTGAGTGGAGGAACATTCAATAATGTTTTTATTATTTCCTTAGTTTCAACTAATATTCTATTAGTTTTCTAGACTACTCACCTTGGTCTACACATGTGAGTTAAATTCAATCCATATTTAGTGTATGTTAGAGAGTTACACAATGATATTATATTGGTAGTAATATTGATTGATCATTAAAATTAATTATATGCCTTCTCACACTTCATTCTCGACTCTCCTTCATATTCTTATTCTTTAGAGTCACTTGGACTTGATGATATTTTTGATCCTAACCATATATTTGATATTGAGGACTTTTCATTTATAATTAATGACTATGGTAGTGATGGGAACACACATCCACCATATTATTGTCACCTTATAGATATTGAGGAGTTATTTATTAAGTCACCCACCTCTGATCCACTTTATAAATTATAAGGAGAAAGTACTTTGATTCAAGACTTATCAAACATTGGATAGCCTTCTACTTAATTATAGAACATTTCACATTCTTTCTTTACCTCTACTTCATATATTCCATCATTGCATGGATAATTTATACAATATACTATGCATACAGAGCATAATTACTTATGTACAGACCACGTCTTGGTTGGATATCTATAAATTACTTGGTAGACACATTCACTATTCCATGGTGATTCACTCTTCACAACATCTAATACTAATCCACAGCCACTCCAGAGAAATCCTTTGTTAGATATAGGGTGGCTATAGGCAATTGTATCTTCTAGTGTGGATTTTTATCCCTTTATTTTTTTTTATCTCTTTTTTTTTTTTGGGGGGGGGGGACATGGAGATGTTTATTCCTATGGATTTTATCCTTTTCTCCACTTTATGAGAGTTTCTTTATACATGGTTACCTCATTGGGTCTTGTTGTTAGGACCCATTTCTTTTACTCACCTAAGTTGTGCTTATAAGGGGTGTTGATGTAGGAGTTTATTTTCCTTTATTATTTTATTCCTATATTCATGATATATTTTTTATTTGTGCATATGGAGTTACTCTTCTCCATCATTTTTAGTTGGTGTTTCTCTTCATTACTCTATGATAAGAGTGGCATGCCTATTCTAGGACCTTTGTGGCTATTAATGGAGGAGTTACACATTATACTCTCCTATATATACATATTTAATGAGTGAGTAATATACACAATATGAGTGGGTTGAATTCCTTTTTTAGTTTTTGAAATATTTTTGCTTATTTTTCTTACAACATTTTTTCTACAATATCTTGCTTACAGAATATATGCATTTAGTTAAACTAGAATATCCTATCCAATGCTCTAAGAAATACTCCATGGATTAATATCAGCCTCATGTTTATAATTTTATCCATTATGGATAAGTTTTATACTTTGGCTACCTAAGGAGGCAATAGCGCTCATGTGATGTGTGCATGGGCAACCTATGAGTATATTATAGGATAATGGTAAGTCATGAACCATGAGCTTGGTACATATGGTCTTGGGTCTAATAGTGTGAGTGATCCATATACAATAAAGTGGTTTTTTATTAATCTTTTCAAATGCATGACATGTGAGATGGATTTTTTTATAGGTGATCTTTGTTATACCCAAGTTGTTGAATTAACCAAAGGGGTCTAACATCAATTCATAACCCTTCATATATTAAGAATTTTTGAATAAGGGTGGTATTAATTGATATTTTAATGAAGAGAAGTGGGTCATCAAATCAGAATATAGTTTCATCATTATTCATATCTTATTCAAGGAATTATATGAAAGGTTTAGAATAAGGAAAAATAATTTTGATGATGTGTACTTTTGTCAATGTAGGATATTGAAGAGGTTGTTCTACTTTAAGGGAAAGAGGTTATTTAATTTATTGTAACTATTACATTAAAAATTTGTGGTGATATGGGGAGGTGAAAATTATCTCCATGAGAGGTAATTTTAAAGGTATAGAGTTAAGCTCCTCTAATAAATTCCAGTGAGATTTTGAAGATGAAGAACCAACACGAGGCTTGGAGGGTAAAATGTTTTTGTTAAATAGAGAATTAGTTTGAGGTTTGGATTGTGGAAGTGTTTCCTCATTCATGTCATAAGGTATGTTAGTGATAGTGGTGTATTTGAGAAGTTGTTCTTCAAGTGATGGTTTATTTGGATTTGTGACAGGATGTTTGTGCATAGGTTTATGTTAAAAATTAGCTTTAGTTGCATTCATGTATTGAGATTTGGTATAATATTATTCATACTAAAGATCAATTACATAGATATTCTTATTCGAATGTTTTAGGTTAGAGGTAGATTTTTTTTTGGGTTGTTAGAGGAATAAGGATTGAAAGATTTTTTATTTTGAGAGGCATTAACATAATTATGATGATGTATTTTGATCATAGCATCATGATTTATTGTATCTCATAGCATAAAATAAATAACAATTGTGGTAATCCCAAGACATGTTTCATGGGAATAAGCAACATCAGCATGAAATCAATAAAATTTGTTAGGATCATACCATGTAGGTGGATTATTAGAATAATTGAATGGTTTAGAAGGAACTAAAATTTGTTTCATTTGTTGAATAGTTATGGGTGCATGGGATACTTAGGGTTTGTCCATTTTGGCTACTCTTGGTTTTGTTTGAATATTACTAGTGATTGCATTAGTGGAGCTTTATAAATATCCCTTAATGGTTCTAATGTTGGATTCAAACTATTTCTTAATAAAGTCTTATTGTTTATCTTGATTGATAACATCATTTAGAGTTTGAGGATCAAAATTTTGAAACTTGTATTGAATGGAAGGTGTTAAGGAAATTATGAAGAGTTTGAATAAGATATCATCTATCATGTTTTGATAAGATTTGTGAGCCAAAGATTTTTAATGTTTAATGAAATCATGAGCTAATTCAGAATGAGATTGCTTAGCATTAATGAATGGCTAAGACAATTTTTAGGAATATCATTATGTTAGATTTCCTTAACTAAAAAATTGACTAGATCCTCAAGTTTCCATATAAAATGTTGGGGTACTTGATTATACTATTGTAATGTGTCACATGTGAATGGTTTGACTAAATTTTTGGTAGTGCCAAAAGCATTATTTTGAATCTGCTCATTTTAAAGATTACCAATTGTTTTAAGGAAAGATGCATGGACTTTAGTCCCATAATATTAAATATTTGTATGTATATTACTAATATCAATAAAAATAATGAAGAGGGATAAGGTTCAATTTGAATGTTTTGGATCACCTTATTATGCCTAATGGATTGGGGAATAATATTTCCTGCAACATCTTTAAGATATGGAGGGATAAAATTTTGAATATTTTGGGGAAGAAGAATAAGAGGTTAAGTATCCATGTTTAGCAAATGATGTTGCATATGCATCATTTTATAAGTATTAGATTTCTTCATGATGTTCATTTTTTGAACTATTTGTGCAAGAGTTTAAGTGATATCAACTAGTGGATTAGTGTTAGGGGTGTATTATTAGGATTGGTAGGAGGAGCATTCCTCAAATTGGTATTAGGGGGAGGGTTGCTAGGTGAAGTACTATTATGAGGTGGATTGTTAGTGTTTAAAATGTTTCCTATGTGGTTGTTGGTTGAGATTGTGTCAATTTCCCCAAAATTGTAATAAGGTGCTTAAATAAAGAATTATCTTGAGAAGTGTAAAATAGATCTAATACATAAGGGTCATTAGTTGGATTAATTTGGACCATATTGCATCCCAAAGATGAGGGATGAACAAAAGTGTTCCAAAGAGAGAATCCTCTTGAGTAGTAAAGGTAAGAATAAAAGAACATCCCTTATATCAAATAAATGGATTGATGTTGTCCAAAAAGATTTTAATATGGGATTCCATGATGCTTTAAGTAATAAAATGAGATAATAAAGTGAATATGAAAAATAGTAATAAAGTTAGTCAAATACTAAATAGTATTGGCCAAGAGGTATACAGTAAATTGGGTTGATAGATTTTGGAGGTAAGAACAATAAAAATTTGAGGAAAGGACACAATCAGATCAATTGACTATGTTTTATGGAAAAATACTGAAGGCCCATTCATGTGAGACTGAGCCAAAAAAATGATTGTATTATGTGGAAATTAAGTTTGATAAACCTACATGAGACTAAGATGGATAGGATGACTATTTCTTGTATAAATAAAAAAACTATAAGAGACAAAGTTGAGAAAATTGACCATGTTCTGAGGATAGGGATAGGTTTTAATAGTTATGATTGTAGATGATATAGTGTGATTTTGTATAAAAATTTAAAGAAACACATAAACAACTATGTTTATCTAGTCGATGTGGTTGTGGCACACATCACAAATATTGTACCAATGTTGGTTGATACAAGTTTTGTAATACAACATATAATGATCAAGGAGCATGAAATAAAAATAGAAATACTAATCCAAGTGGTCATTCATAAATGTTTTAAGCTATAATAATTTTTGAAATACATGTGATAGAGAGTTGGCTATAATAAATAATTATAAAATTAATCTAAGGATGGTTTTAGGTAGTTGAGACTAAAAGGGATCTGTATTAGTAATGGTACTAGCTTGGTACTAGGGCCTACCCCCTTACTTTACAATCCTATATTGATAAGGGTGTTGGGTGATTTACCAATATATATAATATCAACCACATATTAATATTTAACTATAAAAACAAGGAAAATTTCCCCTTGGTGATGAAATCTAAGTAGGTAAACCTATTAGCAACCCAAATAACACCCTGCTTTGAAGGCTTGATAGATTTGGCTCTGAAACCTTCACACCTAAACTAACATTGGAATGATCTAAGGTGTGGGACACCTTAACTCAGACCAGAACTCTATATTTTTTTGAGGCTAACACCTCTAATATATTACTATGCATAATTTACTAAACTACTGATTATTGGGATGAAAAGGGGGAGAAAGAAATTGAAATCCTATGCATTAGTATTTTATGTAGAGGTTTCATCAATTGATCAAAGCCTAAGGGAAATGGTGGAATAGGCATGATTCATGGCACTAAATAGCCACTTGTATCCACTATTAACTCAACTAAATGACATTAAACACTAAAACATGACTTGCATAATATGACAAATTAGTAACTAGGTGAAATCAGGACTTGACAAGGGAGAAATTACTACCACATATGCAAATCAAACTGATACTAACACACTATACCAGAGTAATGGAATCTGAAATAATAATTTATTTATCTAAAAAGGTTATAAAACTCAATATTGGGAGAGTCTGTTCATTCCAAGAGAGGGATGGATGGTCAAAAATAGCTTCAAAATCCTACATATATAGCAAAAGTATAAATTAGCCAAGAGATTGGTCTTGGAATCAAAAGAGGTGTTCAAATTGATGTCAACCTAATTCTATTTTGAGTTCAAATTAATAAAAAATATTTATGGATATCTTCCTTGTTTCTTTGTCTTGAATGAAACCTCCTTTTGGCATGGAAAAAGAGTAGTTGGCCCCATTAGACAAGCCAAATCTCATTTGCATGAAATCTATGCCAAAATTTGAATGCTAAATTTATTTTAAATTATTATAAGATTATTTAAAGGCAATCCTTTGTATGAAATTTATGAAATATGCATGCTCTTGTCAAATAGTCAATTGAAGTGCAAGACTAGTTTACTCCAATGAATCCCTTTTGCATGAACGACCCTTTGAAGGATGAAAATTCATGATTTATTCACTTGAACAGAAGATAGATGGAGTTGATATATTAATTTGAAATCTTCATATCCATTTCAATGCTAACCTTTAACTCAAAGTTTGACCAATTAAGCATATTAGACCAATTAGGCCTAAAAGCCTATTTTTTGCATGTAATGACCTTAGAACCTACACAAGAAACCATGAAACCTAAAAAACAATGAAATTAGACTTAAATCAACTCATTCCATCATGAGACAGATGATTTTGATGAAGAAATTCTTGTCATTCCGTCAACAAGGTTGACTAGGCCCATTTTGCCTCATTTTCCTATAAAGTGAATATTTTTATTGAGTTGGTATGGGAACCTCCAAGAATATTTTTTACTAAATAAATATTTTAAGATGAATAAAAAGTTTCAAGCTTCTATCTCCATGAATTGGTTCATGTAAATTACCTTATACCTCATTTTACAAGCATTTATCTTCAAAACACTTTATTTCTACCTTGATCCGTATAACTCCATATATAAAATTATCATTTATAGAATCCTCACTAAATTGAATTTATGTTTTTAGAGTTTTTGGGTTGATCCATGGTTTTTATAATGCAATAAAAACCACTTTTCTTAAAATTAGTGACTATTAGGGTTTTGGAGGGTTTTAGAAATAAATCTTCTTACTGATGGTTCATAAAGCATAGACCTCCAAATCCTAAATTATTTTTATGAGTGTTTAGTATGAAAAACCCATAAAAGTACCTAAAAATATTGGTTTCCCATGAAAAATATATGAAAAGATATCATGTGGCGTAAATTTGCCAATGGATTTTTACTTGCATTTAGATTGCCTATGCTCTTAGAGATTGTTCATAAAGAACAACACCTCAACCAAAATAAATTGTTGATTAAATATGGGTCCTCAAATAATTCTAAGAGAATTTATCCAAAATCATAATGTGGTGAAATATATGAGCATCTAAACAAGTGGCTTGGAAGGGTGTCTAGAACTATAGAATTTGAATTTTCTCCTTGGACTAAAAATGACTTCTCCATTGCTTCTCATGGTCTTAAAAATCATCATGGGACTTGTAAGATGTCATAAAATCAATATAAATGTTCCATATTTCTTGATAGGTAAAAAAATGCTATTTGAGGCCAAAAAAAGTCTGTTTGACTAGCTTATAGAGGCTACTGACAAGATATTGGAAAGTTTCATATTATGGTGGTTGGAATTTGGCATTGATAGGCCAAATTAAAAAAATATTTGGAGACTCTTAGGTGTTGAATATACTTATAAAAAAGTAAATGTAGAATATCTAGACTATATTTAATCCTAGACAACACACATAAATTAGGGAAACTTGCAGACACTGATATAGGACAAACTGACACAAACACAAACTAAAAACAACAACAACTAGGAATCAATGACAACTAATCAAAAGAAATAGGATAACATAACAAAATGGAATAAATTTTTTATTGTTCCATTCACTTATTAAAACAAAATAAACCTATAACAACTAACCTAAATTGACAAGCTTTCCTCCATGATCAAATGTAAGGTTATTTGGTTCATCATAGAACCTTGAAACATATTTTTCATCTCTTGATAGAATCTTCTTGTAGATAAGAGAACTTGTATATCCATGTCTTTTAGATGATGTAGTTGGGATTCCTATCCCCATTCTTAGGTATATTGATTGAAGATATGGATCAAAGACCCAATCATATTCCTCCTAAATCCTTCTTTGTTGCATCTAGAATGCCATCTCTACCTCATTCATAGGTTGGTCATGATTTATCTCATTCTCATCCATTGGTTGTATTATAAATTCAGCTAGTATACTTAGATTGATTTCTTCATTATGATCCAGTTTAGGTAATGGCTTTTTATATTTTTTAGCTTCTTAATAGATATCAAAACTTAGCTACAATAAATCACTAATTTATTCTTGATGAATAAATACAATAGTACTTATTATATAATATTCCTCAATCTCCATATGAGGTGGAGATGAACTATCAAAATTTGCATAAAAACTCTCTAAATCATCCAAAAAGGCCTCTTCATCATGATAAACGTAAGGCACATGAAATTTATTTGCATTCTTACCATTTGGAACATGTTTATCACATATTTATAACCTTTTAATGGAATCATATGATAGTTCTTGATCTGCTACACTTGCTTTATCATCATCTTTTGTAGAGAATGGCATCTCATCTTCTTGATTTAGAATATCTTGAAGCTCATATTTTTAAAGTGTCTTCTCTTCATGATGGATGATAGATATTGTTGGATAAATGAGCTCATGGATCACATCTTTAACTTGTACAATTGGAGTGTGTTCCTCTTGAATTCCATTATCTACTCTCAAATGATCTTTTATCTTAGAAACTTCTTTGACTTCATCAATTTATTCCTTAACATTAAGTATGTCAATGATGATTTACTCCTTATGATCATGAAATACTCTTTCATATTCATATATCTTAAGTACAACCTCCTCAATTGCTTTATAAAAGATAGGTTCCTTCTTGAGAATTAGCATAGTAGATCCTTGAAAGTATTCAATAAGATGAGAAAAATCCAATGGTTGTTCCATAGATCACTAATTTTTCTCATGGAGCTACTCTTCCTAGATAATATTCACATCCTCTCTCTATTGAACTATTTCTTGAAAGGATTTCCATGAAGGAAAGGATATAGCCTTTTGAGGAGGAAAGGGTACAGGCTGAGACTCTAATATTAAATGTATTACATCTTGATGTATGATTGGGATAATTTCTTATTGAGATGGACTTGGAATCCAAGGATATTGATATGGGTTATTAGAAGGTATTGACCTTTGAGATTGAGATTAGTTATCTAATAGCTCTTATTTATACATTGATATCACTTCAATAATCATTTGGCTTACAATATTCATTTCTTCTAATTCATCATGAAAATTTAGAGAGTTTTTGAAGGGTGGTTGATCTTGGAATGGGTAAGGCTCATATGGATGAGGATTAGCATGAGCTTTCATACTATTGACAAGGATTTGTATAATCATCATATGGATGATATAGATCATGGGAGGGCTAATATGGGTTATGAGGATCATACTAGAAATGTTGAAAAGAAGAAGAATGATGAAATTATTCTTTACAGGCTACCGTATCCTAGAAAATCATGAAGATAAATCAAAATTATGAAAAATAATGTACCTTTTACCTTGAGATAAGGGCTAGAGGAGTACTAAAAACTAGATTTGAAGATGAATGTGTTGTAAACTTGTACTTTAATAGCTAAAATTGTGTCTTACTAGGCATGCCAAAACTACTAGTAACTCAGATAAAACCTTGCTTTGAAGGATTGGTACATTTGGCTCTAAAACCTTCACACCTAGACTAACATTGGAATGATTTGAGGTGTGGGACACCTTAACTCAGACCAAACCTCTATATTTCTATGAGACTAACTCCTCTGATGTATCACTCTACATAATTTACTAAACTACTTATTATTCAAATGAAAAGGGGGAGAAGGAAATTAAAATGGAAATCCTACTTTACTATTTGTGATACACCTATAATTCTAGTTCATCCACTCTATGTGAGATCTTAAAACACTAATTAGATGAGTAAAAACTAGATTTACAACTCTATTTGAGTCCTATGCATCAGTACTTCATGTAGATATTTTACTAGTTACTCAAATCATAAGGGAAATGGTGGAATAGAAATGATTTAAGGAACTAACCAGCCACTTATATCCATTATTAACTCAACCAAATGACATCAAACAATCAAATATGACCTTCATAATATGAAAAAATAGTAATAAGTGAGATCATGACTTAAGAAGGGAGAAATTTCTACCACATATGTAAATCAACTTGATATTAGCACACTATACCAGAGTAATGAAATATGAAATGGCCATTTATTTATCTGAAAAGGTTACAAAACTCAACCTTGGCAGAGTCTACTAATGCCAAGAGAGGGATAGATAATCAAAAATATCTTCAAAAGCCTACATATATATCAAAAGCTTAAATTAGCCAAGAGATAGGTGTTGGAATAAGAATATGAGTTCAACTTGATTTCAAATCAAATCCATTTTGATTTCAAATTAATACAAAAGCCTTCAAGATATCTTCTTTCTTTGTCTTGCATGAAACCTCCTTTTGGTGTGGAAAAGGAGTGGTGGGCCCCATTTGACAAGTCAACTCTCCTTTGAATAAAAGATATGCTAAAATTTGAATGTTAATTACATTTGAAATAATTTTAAGATGATTTAAAGGCCATCCTTTTCAAGAAATTTGTGAAATATGCATGCTCTTATCAAATAGTCAACTGAAGTGTAAGATAGTTTACTCCACTAAACTCTTTTTTCTTTGAATGATGAAAATACATGATTTATTCACTTAAATATAATATATATGGTGTGTATATCTTAATTTGAACTCTTAATATCCATTTCAACACCAAATTTCAATTCAAAGTTTTACGAATTAGGCATATTAGGGCAATTAAGCCTAAAAGCCTATTTTCTACATGTAATGACTTGAGAACCTACACAAGAAACCATGAAACCTATAAAAAACAATGAAATTAGACTTAAATAAACTCATATAATCATGCTATAGATTATTTTTATGAAGAAACTCTTTCCATTTAGTCAACAGGGTTGACTAGGCCCATTTTGCCTCATTTTCCTATAGAGTAGATATTTTTATTGAGCTAGTAGGGGCACATCTAGGAAGATTTTTGACCAACTAAAGATTTGAGGATAAAGAAAAATTATCAATATTTTTTTAACCTAATTTGACCTTGTAAGTCAAATTGGGACCCCTATAGGTAAATTTTTCATCTTTAAATGTTTTTAGTAGCCTAGTATAATGTCATGAAGTATGTCATAGCTCATTTGGTGTGATTTTATCTATATTTAGCCTTGGTCATAATATTTTAGTCCTAAGACTCATGTTGAGGGTCAAAATGAGAATTAAATTATTTTCATAACCTCCTTGGAAAATTTTACGATTTCAAAAGGTGATGTCACACCCCATGTGTCATAAGAAATATTTTCTAGCTAAAAAGTAGTAGGTCCTTCAAAATAAAGATCAATTTTATTGAAAAAAGGAAGAGTTTGGAACTTTTATAGACCATAATAGAGTATGACACATGAGATAAGTTTTTAATATGACTCTTTGCATTCCTAAAACTCATTCCCATGCTTGACATTATTTGGAAGTGCTAAAAAAGGTCAACAACTATTTTGCACCTTCTTAGCCTCTTTAGACCCATATAACTAGTCAATAGGTTTGTGATTAACATGGCCAGATATAGAAATTCTAAGTCAAATGCATTTTTTGGGTAATATTACACTCATATATATTCACTTTAATAACAATTTTTCAAATATTGGTCAACTATGCTTTATAAATCATCTCTAACAAGTTGACTATGTTTTTCTTCTCACTATTTTCTCCACCTTATAGGTTTTGCTATGATCTGGATAAATCCTTACAATCTAGTTGGTGATGTTGATTCTATATTATATTGGATCTCTCATTAAATTATCTCCATGCTTGGATTAGTGTTTCAAGATGTTTTTATGAGAAAATATTCTCAAGTTTGTAGACCGGTCTCATTTGAAGATAACAGGCATATGTCCACCATTTTCTAGATCTTCATGTTTTGGTAGTGATTAAAAAGAATGTTAATAGGTTTATATGCAGGTTTATAATCTCTTATTATTCCTTTCTCCATTAAAGCTTAGCCTCAAAATAATAACCATGGAGTGGCAGCTAGAGACATACCATAGAGCCAATTACATGATGACTGTCATACATAATCATCTAAATGAGTTATGTTAAAGCTTGAAAAAATTCATAAGAGAGTGAAAGAGATTCCTATGGTGATGGGAACATAATTACTACATGGGTGATCAATTTGAGTTCATCAAATAGTGTATGATGATCATGAGGGAAACTTTTTCATTCTACACATAGTCTCTTACCATTTACATGTACCTATAGGTGCCTACAAAAGGGTTTAAAGTTAAAAATAATGTGTGAAAGCTTATTTTAGGATTTTAAATATCCTAATGTTTCATTTCTAAAAAATTATATGAGATTAAAATACTAGGAAGGCATTTTGTTTGAACACATGGACATTGTCTACTCACTGCCTGTTTATAGTAACTCAAAATGTCTACGTATAGGTGTCTTCATGGAAACTAAGCACATTGAGAAGGAAAATTTGAGCTGAGAAAGGTTTTGATACTAAGAAAAGTCTTTTATAACTTTTGGAAAAATTCCAAACCTCATTTAAATCCATAAATGATGTATATTGCATATAGGTTCATCCACTAAATGTATATTGTAGGATCCACCTATAGGTGGTACTAACAGAGAATTCAAGATGTCATATAAAAGTGTCAAAACATGATATGGAACCCTATTTTAAATCCAAATGTGTTATATAAAGCATAATAGACCTATTTGGAAATCTATATTAGAAGATGAGATAGGGTATTACCTTCAAAATATGATGATTGTAGGTTTAGAGATCAAATCCCTATAGATAAAAATAGAGCACCTAGCCCTTTTGGAGATGCCTTAGGACAATGTCATGTTGAGTTATAATCATCCCAAATGCACTCATTATATATAGTTATCATAAAGGTCCAACTTGTAGAAGGAAGAAGGTGATTTAGTCATATTGTTTTTTTACTGAGAACGCCTAAAGATGCACCTTTAATCACTAAATTTAGACAGTGAAACCTATAGATCCTCAGCTATAAAGGGACTCTTCACCCAATTTGTTAGTATTATAGCATACACTCATGCCTAAATCATTTTAGTCAGTTTGTGTACTCATATAAAATGTCAAAATTGGTAGATTGAGTGTGGCTTATGACACCTAACCCATAGGTCCCCTCTTGCATGCTCTCATAACCCTTTTAAACGCCTTCTTACTTATTCCTAGTCATTGATAGACTTTTAAAACTTAATTATAACTCAGCCAAGTTGAATTTCCCATATTAATTCCATCCCCCCAGGTCATATACCTATAAGACAATAGTGCCCAACTTGGACTATAGTGTCAAACCCTAGGGTGTTCTATTTTGGTAATCATATCCAATTGCATTTTTATCACCAATGGTCATTTCCTTCCAGTTCCAATCCTTCATCTTGTTATCCTAACATGAATAAATTTGACCCATGACCAATATATCTATATAAAAGATCATTCAAATTTTAGTTAGAAGGGGTTGGAAAATATTACAAAGAAAGTAAGAATACAAGTAAAAACATTGAAGCATATTTCCCTATTATCTATATATAGCCATTTAATAAAGCTACAAGCATATCCAAAACCTCACACCAGTCCCTAGCCATCTCAAACAAACCTAGTTTAACATTTTTGCATCTGCATAACACTATTTCACAAAGCGCATTAAGTGGGAGAACTACATATGTCTTGATCCCTCTTTAGAGTATTGGTATATGGGCAACATGCCCACACAAGGGGTGTGGATACACATTCAATGCATCTTACACACACTAACCCCTCCTTATTTCTTAAATTTTATTAAATCACAATGAAGTCTATGGTTTAAATATTAAATTATCTCTACAAGGTGTTTCATATACTTTTAGTAGTCAAGATTTCACAGGCAGGCTCACATTGGGACGACAAATGAAATCTAGAAAACTCATGTCTTTATGAGTAGTTTTTACAATAGTGGTAGAAAATAAATATAACACTAGACCTTAAGGTGTCCTATTTTGGTGCTCTTGTCCTTTCACAAAATGAAATCTAGACCCTGATTTATGACACTATCCCAATCTTTCACAACAAATTCCAAACCCTATCTCAATTAATTCATCCTATTTTCAACTAAGTCTTATTTTCTTCATATTTATTACTATTTATAGCAAGGTTAAAAATAAAAATAAAATAGTATTTAAATTATTTTAATATTATTTACTGATTTAGTTAACTTAGACCTTTAACTAAATTAGGAATAAAACTCCGATATTCGCAAAATAGTTAAATCATTTGGTGAAACCGGCTTACTTTGTTTGTACATAAAAATCATATAAACCCTAGGTAAAATTCCTTGTTGATTTATCCAATATTTTTTTATTTTTCTTTGTATATTTAAATTAAAACTTTACATTAAAATTTTTAAATTTACCTTAGTAATTTTTAAAATAATTTCCTTCAAACCCTAGTTTTCTATATTAGGTCTCGATATTTTTACAGTATTTTTTTTAATTTTTTCCTGTATATTTAAATTAGAGTTTTGATTTAAATTTTTTAAATTTACCTTAGTAATTTTAAAAATAATTTCATTCAAACCCTAGTTGCCAATACTAGGTCCCGATTTTTTTCCAAGTAATTTTTCTGATTTTTTCCTACATATTTAAATAAAAAATTCACATTTTAATTTTTTAAATTCACCATAGTAATTTTAAAAATTATTTATTTCAAACCTTAGTTGCCTACACTAGGTCCTGATATTTTTCAAAATTGTACGTTTAATTTTTCAAAATTTCCATCGTAATTTTTAAAGTCATTTTATTTCAATCCCTAGTTGCATATACTAGGTCCCTTAGTCTACTTGAGGTGTCACCTTACATTTAAATTAGATTTCACATATAAAATTAAAAATTGATATCATTCTTTCAAAATATTTCTTACAAATAATAAGGAGTCCATACTCGGTCCTATCAGGTAAATAAATGATGAAGTTTACTATATGTTAATGCAAAGCTTCATTCTTTCCCTGTCATGTTTTTCATAATATGAGATGATATCAATAATTTTTTTGCTAAACATGTTGAGATCCTTTCCCTTCCAAATCAATGTTTACCTTTTTTTAATACAAGGTTTCATTCTCTCTCTCTCTCTCTCTCTCTCTCTCTCTCTCTCTCTCTCTCTCTCTCTCTCTCTCTCTCTCTCTCTCTCTCTCTCTCTCTCTCTCTCTCTCTCTCCTCTCTCTCTCTCTCTCTCTCTCATGCAGAATAATTTCTAACTCTATTTTGAAAACATACTAGAAATGTCATATCAAAAGTCAATGTTTTTTATGAGTTAGTGCATAGTTACATGATCTCTATCCTTTGTTTGCTATCTCTCATGTGGAATATTCTTTGTAATCATATTAATATACAACTTATACCTCTAATTACATGCATTTCATCCCATATACATGGTTTATACCTATATGAATACAATTATTTAAATGTTATCTCTCTATTATGTTTAATTTAATTAAGAATAAAATCCTTACATACTTAGAGGATCCAATACATATGATAACAACCACCTGCCAAGTTTTAATGCCATATCTTATGCATAGTAAATAATAACCTTCTTCTCCTCTCCCCCAAGAGGGTTATAGCTACTTTCCCTCTAACCAGGTCCATGAATCACATCTCCAAAAGGTGAGTCAACCTATACTATTGTTCTTAATGATTAGATTAGGCCTATATCCTCTTTAAAAAACTCTTCAACATATGTGCTTACATGTTCAATTGGAAGCAACTAGGGTTTGCACTTGTAAGACTCCAAGGGATCAAATCACCAGTACTAGAAAGTTAATTTCAGATTTACAAACACAAAATCAACTATAACATGACAAGATCACAACATTGGAAAATCATATTATAATACAAAAGCTTCAAAGGCATCCTAGTTCCAATCATGTATATGCACCTTCACCTAGTCAATTGCTTGCAAACAATGTTACATATCAAAACAAGAAATCATAATAAAGTGAATCTAAAACTAGTGATTCAAAAAACATTCAAAGATCAAATAAGAGTTCAAGTGAGGTACTAAGGGAAATGATTAAATTTAAGTTGATTAAACTACCTCCTCTACATCCAATTGGTATATAAATATATCATTGTGTATATCATATAAAGCATGGGCATCACAAAGATTCATGTTTGGCATTGAATAAACATATACAACAAATAATTGCTAATGAGGACCCTATACAAGGTAAATCAGTCAAGCAATCCATGGTGATAGAGGAACACATTCACAAAGGGTAAAATTCAAAAATATAAAAAAATAGTTCCCAAAACATAATTTAGAACATCAAAAGGATCAAAAAGCAAAATTAGAGAAACAAAATAGTACCAAAAACATAGGTAAATCATGAAAAAGATGAAAATCTACCTCTCCAAAATGAGGCCCAACTTTCAAAGTAGTATGGGTTTGATCAAAAATACTACAACAATTTGATTATCAAGGTCAAGGGTTATGGGCAAGTAGGCTCAAGGCATCACTAATCCTATTTTAGTAGTCGATAATGTTTGTCACCAAGGTTTGGATTTATCAGACATCTTGAGGCAAATCATTCATAGACATAATTTATCAAAGAAAAAGTTCCAAATACAATAAAAGTCAAAACTAGAATTCTATTGGTTCAAAATCAAGATGATAATGATGAGTGGAACAATATAAGTTATTATCATTTCCATAATATCGACAATAAATATGAATATTCATATTCATATTCATATCCATTCCCTTATCTTCATAACTATGCATGATTTTTTTTGTTTAATATAGGACACCATGATATGGAGTCTCCCATGAGACTCATTGATTAGTATCATTTCTTCTTAGTATTACTTATACACAATTTCTTAATTTTGCTATACATAATGTTTCAACTTGATTGTACATAGCTTATACAAAAAAATACCAAAAACATTCAAATAATTACAAAATATAAAAACATTCAAATGTGTCAAAAATACAAAAACATTAAAATATGTCAAAAATCCAAATACATTCATATATGTCAAAATCCATAAAAAATCAAATCATTCAAAAACACAAAAACATTTCAATTGTATGCATTATCCATGATTTACATTTATACTACCATGCTAGAATTACACTTGCTACTCTACGCTACTATTTATTGATTTATCTACATTACCATTCTTCACTTTATCTTATTTGAGTGTATGTAGTGACTCCTAGATCCTTGATTGCTTCGCTCTACCCATTGACGAGGAATACTAATTCATACATTAAAGACATACATTGATATATCTACCCCTTAAGGGAATCTTCTACATGAATACACCATCCATGTTATGTCTTTCATACACCACACACTCTATTTATCATGTTGATGTACATTAATTACTATCTTACATATATTACTTTATCGACACTAACTATTATATAGCATTTGAGTATTTCTTAGCATACACATAGTCTTGTAAAACATGTCTTTCATACTTTCACTTCTTACTTTGATTAGTTAGATGTGATTGTATTTCTATCATTTACATGCTTTCTTTTATTGCTTTGCGTAGCTAGATATGATTGAATTTCTCAGTTCTTGTTTTGTCTCCTATATGTGACTTAGGACATTTGTCAATGTCCTTTGATTCTGTTCTTATGTGTAGCTTAGTAAATTTGCTAATTTCCTTTGCTTTTACTCTTTTACGTGCTTATGTCCCTCATGCCAATATTACTTATTTTAATTATATATGTATGTGGTATTTGAACATGCCTTATATTCTTGATTTTAAGTTTGAATAGCATGTGCCTCTGTCCCTTGTGTGCTTGGCCCCTTGGCTACTATTGTATGCTTCTTGCCTTGTGTGCTTGTTTCTTGATTACTTTTTAATTGTTTACAATGTCGTGATCCACATCATGCATTATCTTACTTTTTTGGATGCCATGATGGACATCATGCTCCATCATTCCTTGATAACTAGTAACTAACAACTACAAACTAAACAAACTTCCATTTCTAGTTCATTATATTGCACATGTTATTACATTGTTATATCTATCTAGACATACCCTTATTGATCTAATAATATCTCATACAAACCATGCCATATCTTGAGATATCTTGTTGATTATCAATTATATATCATGTATTCTCACAACATAACACTCTTATAGGGCTCTTTCTTCTGAGGATAGTCATTTAAGGGTATTCATTCCTACCACCAGAAGAGGGGGCAATAAATAAGGGTTTTGTCATAGAGATCATAGTTTCTAACTGATCAAAAATCAAATTTTAGAACACCTAGAATAGTATTCAAACTTCAAACTAGGTAGAATAGACTAGATAGATGGAGATAATTATAGAACAATCTTCAAAATAAACATAAGACAAGAGCACCAAGTTTAGACTACAATGTCAGACAATAGGATGTCTTATTTCAAAGCTCCTATCCAAACAACAAAAATACCAATTTTTTTAGAAATAGATAAAAAGGTATGTATAGTTATAGTTTTGCTAGTAACAATTTAGCTCATAATCAATAGTTTTAGTACAATTTTTCTTAGAGAATCTAGATATAAGGGGCATCATGTGCATCATAATGGATCCAACTTCTAGTTTTAGATTAGGTAATTGATATAACTTCTAGAGTAGAATCCATGTTTCAAACACCATTGATTAGGGGCAATGTGTGTGGAAAATTTGATTTCTTTTCTTTCTAAGTTTAGTACACTACCTAGGTATTCTCACTAGTTGTGTGCCTTATTCCATCTATAGGTGGTTAGCATCATTCTTAAGTGGATTACACATACTCCTATTACCCAGTTTCAGAGTGGATTTTATATAAGCCTTATCTCCACCTTTTCCAAGTGGCCAAAAGTGGCCTAGTTTTCATCACACATTTGGCTATCCACAACACACTATTAGATTATAAAACATTTATGGGCTTCAAAGGCCATCTCATAGGACACACATTTCATATTAGTATCATTTCATAGCTTCACTTCATAAGGAAATAATGGATCCAAAGGAGTAACTAGCCTTTGTATTCTTGAGCCACCTACTCAGAGGGATTGGAAACATAATGCAAACATCGATTAGCACATGCATTATCTTATAGCTTCACTTAGTGGGTGATGATGGACCTAAAGGGGTAGCCTTTACATTCTCAAACCATTCTCAAGAAATTAAGCACTCAACTTTGTTTGTGATATTAATTTTAGTATAACACATATCCAACATCACTCAACATCATCCAACATCACTCAACATCAAAATAAGATTTGTATTGGTTCATGTACCGGATGAGGTGTATTCATTCCTTTTTCCTCCTCTCTCTCTCTTACCTAGATTTATATGTTATTATTTTAGATATAGAGTATCTAGTAATAAATAATATACTCCTTATTTTTTATTTCAGATTTACACTTCACAATGTGTTCTCTCTATGCACACCCAACATCACACAACTTCATGAGGTTCACCCTTACAAGTAAGTTCAAGTACACTTTCTATTTTTCTTTTATCTTAGTATTTCACTTTTTGTCATCACTAGAATAAATCAGGGGGGGAAATGTACTCATATAAAATGTAAAAATTGGTAGCTTGAGTGTGGCTTGTGACACCCAACATATAGGTCCCTCTTGAATTCTCTCATGACCCTTTTAGACACCTTTTTTGATTATTCCTAGTTATCCATAGACTTCCAAAACCTTATTCTAGCTTAGCCAAGTTGAATTTCCCATGTTAATTCCATCCCCCTAGGTCTTTCACATATAAGATAATAGCACCCAACTTAGACTATATCACCAAACCCTAGGGTGTCTAATTTTAACACTCATGTCCAATTGAATTTTTAGTACCAATGATCATTTCCTTCTAGTTCGTATCCTTAAACCTACTAGCCTAGAATGAATACATTTGACCCGTGACTAATAGATCTCTATAAAGTCCCATTCAAAGTTCATTTAGAAGTTATTGGAAAATATTACAAATCAAGAAAGAATACAAGTAAAACCACTGAATCAAATTTTCCCATTCTCTACATATAGCCATCTAGTGCAGCTACAAGCATATCTAAATCCTCACATTAGTCCCTATCCACCTCAAGCAAACTCAACTTAGCATTTTTGAATATGTATAACACAATTACACAAAGCACATTAAGTGGGAGAGCTACATATGGCTTGATCCCTCTTTGGGGTATTGGTATGCAGGTAGTGTGCCCACATAAGGGGTGTAGATACATGTTCAATGCATCCTACACATACTAACCACCGCTTCTTTCTCAAATTTTATCCAATCATAATGAAGTCTAGGGTTTAAAGATTAAATCAGCCTTACAAAGAGTTCCATATACTTTCAATAGTCAAGATTTCATAGGTAGGCTCACAAAGGGACAGTGAACAAAATCCAAAAAATTTAAGTCTGTGTGAGCAATTTGGACAATATTGGTAGAAAAGGACTATAGCACTAGACCCCAAGGTGTCATATTTTTTTACTCATGTCCTTTTATAAAATTAAAGCTAGATCCTAATTTTTGACACTATCCTAATCCTTCATAATAAATTATAGACCCTATCTCATATATTTCATCCTATTTTCAGTTAAGTCTTATTTTTTCCATATTTATTACTATTTATATATAGTTTAAAATTAAAAATACATTTTCCAAATTAGTACGTAATTATTGTAATATTATCTACTGATTTAGTCAACTCAGACCTTTAAATAAATTAGGAATAAAACTCTAATATTAAAAAAATATAAAAATCATTTTACAAGAACATGTATGATCTAGATGTCATTCAAATAGGTTGATATTTAAATTTTTATTTCCATATACACCTACAAGGGTGCCTGAATCTAAGATTATCCACCTACAACTGACTATGAAACCACATACCACCTTTGAAGAGAGTTTATGTATGGAGACACTAATATTAATAAGATAAATTCTTATAAGACCTATATTGGATCCAAAATGAATTCAGTTATGTTCCTAAATATGGTGTATTCCTACAAGATTCTTATTTTCCCAACAACTGGTAGTTATAGTCAATTGTAGCTAATAGTGACTCAAGTGGTAATGGTTCTAGGTATTTAGCCTAGAAAATGCATTGTATAGGTGACTTAAGGAACTATGAGATGAAATTAAGGGTTTAAATAAGACCCTATATCAATTTAATCAACTCTAAAATTGTGATCTACACCTATAAGTTGGAGAATTATATAGACAAGATCAGCCTATCAGTCTAGCCCAACTAAGTAAGGATATGTTTCAAGGTGCAAGAATGAGTTATAAGAGTTTTTGAACATTTTGAATGTTTTAGCCATGGTGGAATTGACATCACATAATAAATTTATATCAAGGAGGTAGAACATAAACCCCTTTTAAATGCAACCTATAATCTATAGGAAAGAACCATTGTGCATAGTTTGCCTTCCTAATAGTGTGTCTTGGGTCTTTGAGGAATTAAAGGGTAAAATGATGTTACCATAAGTTGTAAAATTATACAAGACATCATTATAACTTGGATAATCCCCTCCAATATCTGGTTAGTCTAGGGAAATAGGGAAAGTACCCTCTATTCTGTCTTAGATAGAGGGTACTTCCCTTTGTATACAAACCCTATATTTTTGAGGAATGGAAAGAAAAGGATGAGTTAAGGCTATAATGTGAATTTGAAAAAAGTGTAAGTATATGTGGTAGATATTTAAAAACATGTAAAAACAATAATATAAGGGAGAATCCTAAAAGTATGGTCTAGATTTCCAAGTATACAGACAAGTCTGATTTTGGCCTAGAGCCTAAATGAGAAGTCACTTTCACTTCAAACTATAGGAGAGAATTGTAATCCATTTAGAAATTTTTTTTAGTTAATTTCAAGTGTGTCTAAGCTTTCTAATATATATAGGTCACAAGGAAATCTAGTTTTGGCTTAATACCAATTAAAGCTT
This sequence comes from Torreya grandis, assembly GCA_037957365.1. Lineage (NCBI taxonomy): Eukaryota > Viridiplantae > Streptophyta > Pinopsida > Cupressales > Taxaceae > Torreya > Torreya grandis. The sequence goes on from JARHVA010007151.1 coordinate 88,271, forward strand.
GCAAGGAATGGAGAAAAGAGCTTGAGTGGGCAAAGTTGGAAGATCATATCTTATTGGACACTCTGAATGGAGACTCAAGGGGATATGATGAGTTATATAGGGTCATGAAAAAAAAACTATGGCATTCATCTGAAATTTTAATGTCAAATATTTATAAATAATGGCTAAGAAGGTAAAATATGCCTAAACTCACCAAAACCCTTGCTAGTGACTAGTTTAAGAAGATGGAGTAGTTAATGCATAGAAATGGCATAGTTTTCTTAGAATGATGATTGGATGTTATATGGGATTCTCTTGATATCCTCCCCATCCTTTTGGATTATATGGAACTATATGGACGGAGTACAAAACAAGGTATTTAAGAAAGTTTTGTGTGTTTTACTAGTTTTAGGAGTCTAAAGATGCTAATCACATGGGAATAAATATTGAGACTTAAGATAACTACCAATGTCCATTTAATGATTTATAAAAACTCCCAAGTGTCTCAAAAAGAGCTCCCATCTGAGCCAATCAAAACTATCATAGTGAACATGATAGTGATAAGGGTGTAAACTTCAAATGGAAGCCTATTTAAGGTGTACATGAGAAATCTAAGGACATGGAGGGTATTTCCAAGTGTCAAACACTCCATTGCATGGATTTTAATGGAAAATTGAAGCCAATGTTTAGGCTAAGTGTGAGGGTTGACTGAAAAAGGAGATTTTTTGACTATAGGTAGTGATGGCTCACATTAAGAGGAATCCAAATGACTAAGAATAAAACTAATGCATTGAAGAACATGTATACAACCCCTATATCTCATTCCAATAATGATATTTATTCTTAGTTAGTTATGGGACATTCCAATTGGGGTAAATGATTAAGGCAATTTTCTTGTGTAGAATGAGAACTCTTACACCACATTTCATGAGTTGTATAGTTTGGAGATTCATTTATCCTATCAGACCTTGTATGGTCTATCTCCTAATTTATTATTATGCACATGTAACTCCTTTTTGGTTCATTACAAGTGTCCTTATGAAATTTGGAGTTATTACTTCTCTTCTCTCTCTAAAGTTTTATAATAATTAACCATGTTGGCTATTGTGAGGATGATCCACCTAAGTATGGTGAAGCCCTACTCATTTTCATATCATGGATCAATAAAGATCACTAATTTTATCTTTTATATGACTATTCATAGTGTGTTAACTTTAGTGATGGATCTTTCTTAGTGATGACTATTATTTCCTTAGCATTGTTGCCTCATTTCTTCACCTATTTGTAATTTAAAAGCTTCTTATTGTAGGTCATATGAAGTGTTCTATGAAGTGTCAAGGTTAATTGAGTTACTCTATTTAATAGTGCTATTTTAGGCCTCTTTTCTAGTCTTCATAGTGTAAACATTCATCACAACCTCATAATGAAAAAATAATGTGAGAAGATTTAGATTAGAGAAGTGTATGCCTAGTTAATCTCTTGGTCTCATATGTGACATGTAGCTAGTTTGTAGTTATCAATTAATTTGGTGTAGCACTACTTTTCAGATAGTTTACTTTTAGTTTTGTCTCCCTTTTCCTTTCAATAATAGGTTTAGTAGTGATATAAAATTTGTATATCAAGGGAACTAGCCTTATCTATAGATTCACCTCATTCATAAGATACCCATAGCCTAAAGTTCTTTCAATTTTGTCTCTTAGATGAGGAGATCTAAGACATCTCCTTCAAGAGTGTGAATATAAGTGACAATAGTTTTTGGCATGCCTATTGGGACTTATTATATAAGAAGTTAAAATATTTTTGGTGTTGTCTTTCAACACATTAGCCTTTGGGGGCATCTATCCAAGCACTAATGGTGAATTTGAAGTGACATCAGTTGGTCAGGTAGCCTAGGTTTTCCTTTTGAAGATTCTTGGTAATTTTTCTTTGTATTCTTACTTATAAATAAAGTTTCATGGATTTTTCTGGTGTTGAGTATTATTTTATATAAGTTGATGAGATATATCAAGCTTATAGCAATCCATATCATCTTTTGTATGATTCTTATTATCCTTGTCATGATCCATACCATCTTCAATATGATACTTATAAATCTTGTCATGAGTTTTATTAGTCATATAACTAGCCTTCTCAATACCTTGCTCCTCCTAGTCAACCGAGTGACTTCTCAAATAAGTCTATTTCAACTTTAAGGAAAACTCTTTTGGGATATGAGAGGTACATGGTGGAGCTTGACACACAAAGGGAACATTGTCAAGAGGTTCCTAGTAATCTCATTCATAATGTAAGAGATGAATTAGAGATAGTTAAAAGAGAGTGGGCACGTATTGAAAGAGTAAATTGGCAAAGGCTCATAAGTGAGATGTTAGATGTGAACAACCTAGTCTCATCCTTAGAAGATAAGATAATAATTCATGAGGAAAACCTCAATGAATCCATCAATCCTCATATCCATCCCCTAAGATTGATATCACTTCCACTTAAAACTTACTAGTGAACCTAGTCAAGCTTATCAAAGTCATATTTTTCCTAATCATCTAGAAGAGAGTTGGAAAGATAAACTTGGTTTTTAAATAAAACCTTGATAGGTAGATTGAGTTAAAAAATAAGCATATGAATTAATCCATATTATTATTAAAGGAAGTGTAATTTAAGCCCTCATTTCCATCTCCCATTACATCCCCACCTCAAGAAGAGAATTCTAGATATGAAATCCCAAGTAGAAGACAAGGTGGAGAATCCAAGCCTACGGAGATCCCAAGTTTATTGAACACTTCATCCACTCCTCAAGTTAAATCACTACCTCAATAATATATTCTAACTCTAACATCCTAAGCTAGAATAGATTAGTGGAATCATGGGAAAAGAAAGGGGATAAAATCCTAGATAAAGAGTGTGAAGTTTAGAAAGATCTTGATCCTATTGAAGCCCTTCCCACCCTTCCTTAAGAAGATGCCTATCAACTTCAATATAGACTTCCATATCATCCCTCTTGTTTTATATATCAGCCCTATTATACTCCTTATCCTCATGAAGATTCATATCAACTCCAAGATATACTTTTCCAAGAGAACCTAGCCAAGCAAATTGAAGAGTTAGAGTCAATAATGAAATTATGGAGTCAAGGTGTGATGAAAGTTTTAGATCCAAAATAAGATCCTATGCATAAACACACCCCATATATCCTTCCTCAATAGAGTGATCAATATGAATCAAATTTAAATGAAGTTATTGTCAAATGGAAGGAAGAAAAACAAGCTACTTTAACCCAAGGTTTGCTTACCCTTCCTCTATTGGAACACAACTAGATATTAAGATGGGGGTGAATCAATATATCAATTAAAACTAGTATTTTAACACCTTTTGATGTATATTAAAATATATATGTAGATGAAATCAAATATTTATATATCACATAAACTAAAATACACATGACACCAAATTTATACATAAAAAATCTAAAGGGAAAAACCATGGTGAGAATAACTACTAAAAACTACTATTCTAATCTAGCCTCAAAATTCAAAGCCTCATAGGCAAAACTCACTAGTTATAATGTTTAAGGAAACCAATCCTAAGGAGACACTAATCCCCTAATTTAAGAGCACCAACTCTAAGGAATAACCCACTCCCTAATCTGATGACACCAACCTATCAAACTCTTTTATGGAGTTACAACTCCAATTTAAAAATTAATTTCATACATGAATCCAAAAATATGTTCTTTGTTACAATTATAATCTACAACTAATCATACTCTTCACATTCTCTTTATGCCTTTCTTCTTCTGTGCTCCTCTCTATTATTTTCATCCTATGTCTATATATCTCTCTATTTGACACACTTCATTGGCTTCACCAACCACTCTTGTCTTCTCTACCCCATCTAGTTCTATGCCTTTATGATTATCTGTTTGAAACACTTTATTTTATTTTTCTCTCTATCTCTATTTAATTTGGCTTAATAGCAAAATCAATTATTCCATATACTTTTTCCTTTACCCTAGATATCATATTTATAAATAAATGATCTAGGGTTTGCTTCTTATATCTATGTTCAAACTCATAATGTAACACATCATGCCAATTTTGGACTTTAGTTCATTATGAATTTGACTTTAATTTCCCACATCTTGATTCTATTAGCTCACCAATTGTCATTTCACCGAAGGATCGACCTGTTGGTGCCTTATATAATGAATAGAGCTAATGGATCCATGGGAGGTGGTTAAACCATGACACCTTGAAATATATTCCATGAGTAACACCATAATTATAGGCATTTTTACTCTTTATAACATCTATTGGACTCAATTTTTGATGCACAAGATCTTTAATGTATATTTGATCAGTTAGATCAATCAATCTCATTGCATGTGTCAAGGTTCATGGATTTTATGCAAGTTCTTGCATGTTTATCCAACTAACCATTTGTCTAGACATGACTTTAAATGTTATTCATTGATCTTGAATTTTGCACCATGATCTAATGTCTCTATTAAATTAGATCAAATTTAAAATGTGTCCATTTAGTCTTCCTGATCTAGTCTTCTGCATGTTGTTCGATCTTCAAAGATGCACAATATTTACTTATTTTTTAATGTTTAAACATTGATCTCTTTGTTCCATCTGAATCCACTCATTCCATTGGATATTTCTAATCCAGTATTCCATGTGTCATTATATCTCTTGAGATGCATGACCTTTACTTTGACTTGGTCATTAAACTTTAACACTTTGACCTCATCTCATTGCTTCCTATATCTTTGGATCACTTTTGGTCCATTGATTTTCTTAAACCTACTCAGTCTTGAACTTGTTGTTATGTCGATAAACATCAAAAACTTTTATATCATTTAATTCCATTCTCTCTTTTGGATATCCTTTGCATTATCACCCTCACACCATTAGATCTTCTAAGAATTTTCACCATTATATCTGAAAAAGTTACACTCATTGGGTCTCTATCTAAGAATATCTATGAATGTGACACTGGTCACTTGTGTGCTCACTTTTAGGTCCCTTTGAAAATTTTAATTCATTATGCTTTATTGGGTACTCAATGTTCAATTAATTGTAAATCATTGATCTTACAACTAGCTCAAACTTTTACCTCTAATAAGCTCACTCTCATTCATCCTCTATATAATAAACTCATGTTCTTATGACACGTAGCATTAACACATTAACTCAAAGGGACCTTTAACACTTTTACCATTCTTTAATTTTTTGGATCATCTATGTATGATGGATCACATGCCATTAATCAAGGTCAAACATATATAAAGTCTAAGACTTAATGAATATTAAGTCCTTTGATCATTGTTTAGAGTTGGTAATTGCTAGTTCAAGGTGTTGATTTTGTAATGATGATAAAAGATTAATTTATAAATTTAGTTACCAAGTCCTAGTTATACCAATTTAACATTAAAATAGAACTTTACTTGTTGATGCCATGGCTAAACATGTAGGGTTTTACTAAAAACCCCTATCTAGTCTGAGATAAAAGATATTTCTATTATGGGCTTATTCCTTCTCATTTGAACCTATCGAACATATTTATAGAATTTTCATGAAAAACCCATAATAAATCTATCTATTTGAATTTAAACATACATATATGGTTTCTATAAAAATATGACAACTTGACATAGTGCAACTATGAAACATGCTCTTCTTTCCATCAATCATATCTAATCCTTTTGACATCAATGACATCCATAGTGGCTCTTTTGACATCAATGAAAATCATATTTAAAATAACCTCCCCCTTTCAAATTTATGGAAAACTAAATTCTCTAATGGAAACTCAATGTTTTGATCTTCTAATAATTTGATCCTTCTCTAACATTACTTGCATTGGCTTCTAATGAGTATCAACTGAAGCTATTCATTACAAAATTTCTCCCCCTTTGACATCAATGTTAAATGGAATCCTTATCACTATATGTCCAAAGTTTTCTCCCATTTTATTAGATAAAGGATTTTGTCCAAGAATCTAAAACTTTCAATTCATTAGTAATTTTTAGAAGTATACATGCCTGAGTTGACTTTTCTCTCTTTTTCTAGGGATTAATAAAGCTTCCATGAGACTCCCCATGGACTCATTCCATATCACTAGTGATTTAGTGATGTGGTGTAGGATATACCACTCCCAACCTCTATCTTAGATATCCAAATTGTTCCATGGGAAGAGGTTTGGTGAATATGTCTACAATCTAGTCCTTAGTTGGCACATATTCCATCATGACCTCTTGATCTGCAACCCTCTTTCTTAAGAATTGATACTTGATTGATATGTACTTGGTTTTATAATGCATCACTAGATTCCTTGATATATTTATTGCACTTTAATTATCAAAAATAATATAAATAGGTAATTTTTACTCGACCTTGATGTCCTTGAGTGTTTGCTTCATCCATAAGACTTGAGTGCAACAAGCTAATACTACTACATACTCTGATTGTACTGTAGAAAGAGTACCTGAATATTGATTTTTAATCAACCATGAAACAAGTCTATTTCCAAGGAAAAATGCACCACCACTAGTGCTTCTTCTATCATTTACACTTTTTGCCCAATCAACATTTGTATATGATGTCAAAGTGAAATCTTCACTTATAGGGTACCATAGGCCATAGTTAATTGTGATCTTGATGTATCTAAAGATTATTTTCATTGCATTAACATGTGATTATTTATGAGTATTCTAAAATATAGCAACCATGCATACAACTTATATGATATCTAGTTTTTATGTAGCTAGGTATAGCAAGCTACCTATCATTGATCTATGCATAGTCTAATTTGCATCAAGTGACTCATCCTTTTTTCTCAACCTACATCTAGTTATCATGGGAGTGTTAAATAGTTTTCTATCTCCATTATAAATTTCTTGATCATACCATTTTAATACTTAGCTTGGGATATGACTATCCCTTCATCAAATTGAGCTATTTGTAGACCATGTAAGAAGGAAAGTTATCCTAGCATAGGCATCTCAAATTCACTTTGCATTTGTGTAATAAATTCTTTACACATTTTGTTATTTATACCACCAAATATGATGTCATATATATAAAAAACAATAATAAACATATGCTCACCTTCTGATTCAAAGTATAGATTATTGCTTGCACATCCTTTATTGAAACCTTGTTGTTGCAGGTATTGGTCCTATCTTGAATACTATGCTCTATGTGCCTATCTTAGACTATACGTTGCTTTCTTTAGTTTTCACACTTAATATTCTATATTTGATAATTGATAAGCTTCTAGTTATTCAATATAGATCTCCTCTTCTAGGTTCCCATTCAAGAAAGCAAAATTTACAACCATTTGATAGACTTTGAACTTACTGTAAACATATAATGCTAGAAACATTCTTATAGTGTCTAATCTAGCAATTGGAGAAAATGTTTCCTCAAAGTTTATGAGTTCTACTTGTGCATATCCCTTACACACCAATCTCACTTTATTTCTTATGATAGATCCATACTCATTGTGGTTATTTCTATAAACCCATTTTATTCCTATCATAATCTTATTTGAGGGTCTTGGAACTAATTTCCAAATTTTATTCTTTTCTATTTGGCTTAGTTATTCTTCCATGGATTTTAGCCAATTATTATCATCCATAGATTCAACATATCTCTTAGACTCAATTTTATACATTAGATTAAAACTTACTTACTCTTTGTTCATTACATCTCTTAGCCTTGTCTGAACTCCTTCATGTTTAGTACCAATTATAAGCTTTTTAGGATGATACTTTTGAACAAATCTTAAAGGTGCTTTTTTATTCTTTTCCTTAGCCTCTCAACTATCTAAGTCTTCTTCAAGACCTAACTCTTAATTATTAGTTTCCTTGTTAGGTTTAACATGTTTTATGCCTTCTTCTACCTTGACATTTATGCTCTCTACCATATTATGTAGCCTCTTATTATAACATACATAAGCTTTGCTTTGATTAGAATAACCAAAAAATATTATTTCATCACATCTTGACTCAAAGATTCCTTATTTGTTCTCCTTTATTTTGATGTAGTGTTTGCTTCCAAACACTTTGAAGTACTTAACAGAGGAAGGATTTCCATACCATAGATCATATGGAGTTTTATCACTATTTACCCTCAATTGAAATCTGTCCAAGATGTATACTATTGTTTGGACTACTTCTATCTAATATCCATTAGGTAATTTTTCCTCCTTTAGCATTTTTTTGGTCATTTCTTTGATTGTTCTATTATTTTTCTCAATAACTCCATTTTACTATAGATTCCTTGTTGTTGAGTAGTACATTTTGATCCCATGCTTCTCATAATACTCTATGAATTTATTTGAGGTGAATTCTCCACCTTTATTAGATCTTAAGCATTTTATTCTTCTTCTAATCTCATTTCCAACCATGGATCTAAAGATATTCAGTCTATTAGAGGCTTGATATTTGTCCTTCAAAAAGGTTACTTATGTAATTATTGAGTAGTCATCTAAAAATAACATGAATTACCACTCTCCTTTAGATCCTCTTATCTTGGTAGGACCACAACTATAAATATGAACTAATTATAGAGGCTTTGTACTTGCATACTCCTTTTTTTGAAATCTAACCCTTTTTTTCTTTCCTAGTTATCATTCCTTACAAGTATTACATGTAGGTTTGGTTACCTTGGGCATGTGTCTTACAAACTTATTTAATCTCACTTTGACTAGATTATCAAAGTTGACATGACCCATTCTCCTATGCCACAACTAACTCTCATTAATCTTTCCCATTAAGAAACTATTACCATTCACTTCAAAAATATTGTAGATATTGCTCTCAATCATTTTACCTTATCTAAGTATTCTTCTAGATCTCTTTAACTTATACACTTATGAATCAAATGTGACCTTTTATATATTATCACACATTTGGTTGACATAGAGTAGATTATGCTTCAATCCTTCAACATAAAAGACATCATGTGTAGGTAATTTACCATATATGTTCAAGGTTTTTTTACCTTGACCATTACTATTGTGTTGTCTCCCAAGCTAAGAGATCCCTCTTTATATTTCCTCAATTTTTTGAACTTGCTCTTATCACTAATCATATGCTTTGAGCAACCACTATCTATTACCCAAAAATTCTACTCCTTGGTATGGAGTGTAGTTTGAGCAATCATGGATTGATTTTTCATTCTCCACACATCCTTGGGTTTCTTATTTAGATTCTTTTTAGAAAATTTTGAACCTTTGTTCACATTGGGAGACATGTCTTTATTTACATTGTGTACTTTTGATCTTACAAAGCTAGTTTTAAAATGTTTAGCTATGTGACCAAAGTTATTAAAATTATAACACATTACATTTGTCTCTACCAAGGATGAAAATGAATTTTTTCTTACAAAATTGATTCTCCTTATAGTTATAGCTCTACAATTAGATTTTTATTATATTTTGACTACATCTTCTATTCTTTTAGCCTCTTTAACTTGTGTCTTTAGGCTAATTACCATCTATCTAGATTTCTCAAGACTTTTAGACATTTTATCAATTTCCTTTTATCCAAGCCTCTTTTGTTTTGATTTATCTTTTCATAGCTTGTCAATCTCATCTAGAGCACATATGAGCTCACATTTTAGATCCACTTCTCCTTCTTCATCTGAGTCTTCAACTTCATCTTGATCTAGATTTACAGAAGTTGATCCTACTATCATGAACAAGGATTCATTTCCCTTAGACACAAAAGCATAATAATTATCATCATTTGAACTATCATTGTCTTCCATTGAATCATTGTCTTATTTTATGTACAGACCTTTCTTTTTCTTGAAGAAGTTATTTTTTTGAGGATAGTAGGGTTTCACCTTCTTGTTACTCTTTAATTGCTCAGAGTTATCTATTTTATTATGAGGGAATTTAGAAACAAAATGTCCTAATTTACCATAGTTAAAGCATTTAAAGGGTAACTTACCTCTATTCTTTCCAGATCCTCTCTTTAGTCTTCTAAAAACATTATATTCTTCTTCATCAGTCTCCTTAGATTTAGATGTAGATGTTTCTTCCTTTACTTGCTTGGCTACTTTGAATGCAAATTCTCTCTTGAAGGTGTTTCTCTCTCCCATTATCATCTCATAGGCTATGAAGGCCCCATGCAACTCATAAATAGTGAGTTTATCTATATCACTTGCTTCTTCTATTGTAGAGATTTTAGAATCATATCTTGATGGAAAAAACCTTAAAACCTTATTGATAATGATTTAATATTTCACATCTTATCCAAGGCCTCTTATTTCATTTACTATTTCATATACCCTAATAAGGTAGTCTATAATCTTCTCCTCTTCATTCATCTTAAAGCTCTCAAACTTGCCATTTTAAGTTTGTAGCTTGGTATACCTTACCTTGTCATCTCCTTCATAGATGACCTTCAACTTATTATAGATGTATTGTGAATTTTGATAGTGAATAACTTTGACAAACATTGAGTTTGACAATCCAAAAAGAAAAACATTCTTTGACTTGGCATTGCTCTCATATGCCTTCTTGTTATCTTGATCAATAGGAGTTGTAGTAGGGACTGTATACTCATTTACCATGGACATCCATACATCAAACCCTAATAAGGACAGATATGTTTCCCTTCTTATGCTCTAAAATTCATAGTTAGATCCATCAAAGAGATGTTCCTTGTTTGATGAAGATCCTTCTTGACTATCTATTATGTTCACTATTCCAAAATCTACCTGAGTTGATTAAGATTATTTCAAGGAACCCTAAGCTCTAATACCAATTATTAGAACACAACTAGATAATAAGGGGGTTAAATAAGTATATCAATTAAAATTAGTCTTTTAACACTTTTTGATGTAGATTAAAAGATATATTAAGATCAAATAAAATATGTGGAGATCAAATAAACTCAAATACACTTGATACCAAATTTATACATGGAAAACACAAAGGGAAAAACCACAGTGAGAATAAATTCTAGAAACTACTATTCTAATCAAACCTCATAAATCAAAGCTTCACTGGAAAACCTCACTAATTACAATGTTTAAGGACAACAATCTGAAGGAGACACTAATCCCCTAATTTAAGAGCACCAACTCTAAGGAAACACTCACTCCTTAATCTGAGCACCCACTCAGGTTATCTGATGGCACCAACCTATTAGAATCTTATATGGATTTATAAATTATATTCATATATGAATCTAAATTTCTATTCTATTTTACAAGTCTCATCTACAATTGATCATACTCTACACATTCTCTTTGTGCCTTTTTTCCTCTCTACTCCTCTCTATTCCTCTAGTCTTATGTTTGGATATCTCTCTATTTGACACACTTCATTGGCTTCACCAACCAATTTTCTCTTCACTTCCTCCTCTATTTATACATCTTTATGATTTTCTATTTGACACCCTTCATTTTATTTTTCTCTCTACCTCTATTCAATTTGGCTCAATAGAAAAATCAATAGTTATAGATAGTTTTTCCTTTGTCTTAGATATCATATTTATAAACAAATGATCTAGGGTTTGCTTCTTCTCTCTATGTTCACACTCAGACTATAAAACATCATGCCAATTTTAGAATTTATTTCATTATGACTTGAACTGTAAACTCCCATGTCTCAATTATTTTGGCTCACTGATTCTTGTTTCACCAAAGGATTGACTTGTTAGTGAATTATATAATGATCAGAGCTAATGGATCCATGGGAGGTGGTTAAACCATGAGACATTAAAATACATTCCATGAATCACACTATAATTTTACGTCCTTTTACTCTCTATAACATTTTTTGGACTCAATTTTTGATGCACATGATCTTTAATGTAGATTTGATCAGTTAGATTGATTAATCTCATTATTTATGTTGAGATTCATGGGTTATATATAAGCTCCTGCATGTTTCTCCAACTAACCATTTGTTTATACATGACTTTAAAATTCAGTCATTAGTCTTGCCTTTTGTTTCATGATCTAATGGTATGTATTAAATTAGTTCAACTTAAAAATGTGTCTATTCAATCTTCCTGATCTAGGCTTCTACATGTTGTTCGATCTTCAAAGATGAATGATCTTTACTTATTTATTGATGTTTAAACATTGAGATATTTGTTCTATCTGAGTCCACTCACTCCATTAGATCTTTATCATCTAATATTCCACATGTCATTACATACCCAAAGATGTATGACCTTTACTTTGACTTGGTCATTAAAATTTAAAACTTTAACCTCATCTTGTTGCTTCTTATATCTTTGGATCACTTTTACTCCATAGATCTTCTTAAACCTACTCAGTCTTTAACTTGCCACTATGTTAATAAATATCAAGCACTTTTATAGAATTTGAGTCCATTTACTCCATTGGATATCCTTTGCATGATCATGCTTACACCATCAAATCTTCTAATAAGCTCGATCATTATATTTGATAAACTTATGCTCATTGGGTATCTATTTGACAAGATTTATGAATTTGAAACTTGTCACTTGCATACTCAATTTGAGGTCCTTTTGAAAAATTGACTTCATCATGATTCATTGGATATTCAATGTTTTCTTAAGCATGAACCATTGATTTTACAACTAGCTCAAAATTTTACCTCTAACAAGCTCACTCTTATTGGTCCTTTATCTGATAGAATCATGTGCTTGTGATACTTGGAATTAGCATATTCACTCAAATGGACCTTTGAAACTTTGACTTTTCTTCACTTCATTGGATTGTCTATGTATGATGAATTATGGGCCATTGATCAAGATTATACATAATATAAAGTCTAAGACTTAGGAAATATTAATTCCTTTGCTCATTATTCAAAGATGGTAATTTCTAGATCAAGGGGCCAGTTTCATAATGATGATAAAGGCTTAAGATATAACTTAAGATATTGGGCCTTGGATATACCAAGTCAACATTAAAATATAACTTTATTTGTTGATTCCATGACTAAACACTTAGGGTTATACTAAGAAACCCTATCTGACAAGATAATTCAATTATGGGTTCATTCTTTCTTATTTGAACCTGTAGACCATATTTATAGAATGCTCCTAAAAAGCCCATAATAGATCTTCTATTTGTTTGACTTAAACATCTATAAATCATCTTTGTAAAAACATGCCAACTTTTCATAGTGTAACTATGAAACATGCTCTTCTCTCCATCAATCCTACCTGATGCTTTTGACATTAATGACATCCATAATGTCTCTTTTGAAATCAATGACAATAATATTTCCAATATTCTCAATCTAATGTTGCGTTCTATGTTACACCCCCAACAACTAGTTCATCTTGTCCTCACCCTATCACACTTTCCTTTAATGGACATATATTGTAGGAACCTAAATAAGAGAATTTGGTTGATAATAATTTAGAATTCTTGCTTGAAGAAAACATAACTCCTTAGTAACCTCATTGGAAAATTTCACATGATTATAAGATGAATAACATTGGCATCACCAAGAAGGAGAAAGAAATTGAGGATCTTATAGTTATTGAGAAGAAAAGTAAGGTTATAAAAATTGGGATACAACTTGAGATCACTCAAGATGTTTTAATTTATGAAGAAGAGGTGATTTATTATGTTAAATCTTCTAATTTAGTTTGTGTTAAAGAATGTTTTCCTTGTACCAAAGAAGAAGAAATCATCATTGATTCTTCCATCACTATTCAAGATATCATAGATGGGTTAGAACAAGTCTCTAATCAGCCTTGGGATGAATTGTTTGCAATTATTAGAGTAGGTTATACTCCTCTTCAAGGAGGCTATGATCTAGTCAAAATGGAAAATTCAAACTTGACACTCAAGTGAGTATACAAAGAATAAGCAACTTTTCAAATTTGTCCTTTAAAAAGGCATATGTATCCCATGATGATATGTTTTAAATCATCAAAATGGGTTATCATCCTCTCAGCCAGTTGGGAGAAACACATCAAATTTTAAAGGATAGAACAAGATTTTATTAGACTCAATCTTCCGTGGAACAAGAAACTACTCCTCTTGAGTCCATGCCTACCAAGAAGATACAAGTTGATCATGAGATGAAGAGTGGACAACAATATGAGTTATGTGTACAAATTCAAGATGAATACATTTACATTAGAGACCTATGTAAGGATTGTCTTCTTGAGATCAAATAAAGTAAACTTATAATGAATAGTTCTAATGTACCAAGCATCTAATCCAAAGAGCAACATGATTGGCACTATGATTCATCTCATGAAGAAGAAGATTCAAGGAACTTTCCCTTTTATCTTGAAAAGGAATTATGTTTAATTTCTAGTTGTGCATAGTTGTTTTTATTTTTATTTTTCATAATTTCTTTGAGAAAAAATGTGTGTTTGCTTTGTTTTCTGTGTGTCCTTTATTTTGTGTGATTAAGGTAATTAGTTGTCTTGTCTTGGTCAAAGCCTTATTATCAAGTGTTAGGTATTATTATATTGTTTCAAAATTCAGATGACTCCCTTAGCCTATGGATAAGATAAGTTTACTAATATTTAGTATAGAAAGAATACTACCCCTATGAAACACTATTTTGTTGACCAAATTTAACCCTATAGGTCAGATTTATAGACACCTAAATTTGGCCACTGATAAACTTCAATCAAGCTTTTGGCTAATTCTCACTCAAAATGCATAATTTGGCCTAAAAACACTAAAACATGAAAATTGATGAGAAACTAACATATTCAAGTGTCAATTTTAGTTAGGGTATCACTAAATGGGGTAATGCAATTTATGGGCCAGCTAACTTTGATCAAATCATTCTAAGTCAAAATGCCAAATTTGCACCAAGGTGCTATGAATTGCTCTTTCCTATCAAATCTTATACATAGGACATGTGCCTTTGTTATTTTTTGTTGGTAACATCCTAAATGGGAATATAGTTCTAATGCATCTAACATCACCTTCTAATTCCAATCCAAAAAAAAATTAGACCAATAACAAGGCATTATGATCAATTTGAGTAATTTGTACATAAAGTGATTAAACATACTTAAGAAGTAATTAACCCAAATTAGAGGCTAATTAATAATTCCATGGAAACTTGTTGAAAAATTATTTTTGGAAATGAATATTGAATATCTACATCATCAAGTGACCTCATTTTTTGGGAAAACATCCCTAGGCCATAACTGCCATAAATATCAAGATTCATGACCTCCATGCCTCATCAATGCCTTCCATGATGCCCTCCATGCCTCTTAATTTCCCATTTTTCCAATGTCATGATGAGGATAATTACAAACTTAATTACAAAAATTGAATTAATCCTTAACCACACATCTTCATCTCAAGATGGATGGTTCAGGTTGATTCTAGACATTTACAAAAAGCTACAAATAGAGAGGCCATGAACATCATTTCTAAGTTATTTTGGTGCAAAGTTATAATGCAAAAATATCTTCAAGAAACCATTACAACTAGTGTTACCATGTCAAATTGATTCTAATCAGAACCAAACCAAAGCCAAAGGTGCCAAGGAGAGATGGAGGTAGCCAAGCTTCTATTGCCAAGGACTTCATGAGCACAAGTCGAGCAAGCCACCACTACAAAGGCATTTGGAGCATCCAAGGAAGGTGAAATAATTATTGTGTTTTTGTTCCTTACTTTTTAGTTGTGTTTGTGACTTGATTTTGTTAACTAAGATCTCCCTGGTGTCTAGGCCTAGAGATGTTATGCTATTAGTGTGTTTATTTCATTTTTTTTCATTTTGGGACTAACACCATACTAACCATCCTCTCTTGAGTCAAATTCCTAGATCACATAATGACATGCCTGGTGGGACTAGATGCATCTCATACGTGAAGGAGATCATTTTTCAACTCTTAAATATTTATTTGATCTTTTAAAAATCTTGCAAATTAATTTTCTAACTTTATTTTGCCATTTTTGTTTACCATAGTTTTATATAGTAACTAACATTGACTAGTAATACCAACATCATTTACCTACTTAACTGATGTCAGTTAGCAAAACTGACATTGGTTAGATCTTGGCTAGCCAATGTAATTGATGTCGATGGTAATAATCAACGTCAGTCACTATGTTTTTCCAAAAACATAAACTTGAGACCTATTTTTCCAAAGTTTATTATTTCAAGCTAAAAAAAGCTTCAAAGCTAAAGGACATGCTAACAATTTTGCTATAGGATAAATCTTGATATTTGTTCAAAACATGTTTAAATCACCTTTTCATGCTTAAAAATTAGTTAGGAACCTTGTTTTGGTGTTTAACAAAGGACTTAGATGTTTTGGTGAATGTTGTCAAATTTTGTAACTAAGACCAAGGGGTCAGATGAATAACACCAAATCTTTCATTTTGGGTTTAAAATTGAACACACTTGTCAATTCTTGTTTTCAATAGTTGTTTAATTAAATTTTTATTTGGAAAAAAGAGGAATGTTGCATGTATGTTCTTCCATTTATCCCCTATAGGGAACCCTTGGAATCAAAAGAACCATTCTTATTAAAAATAGCCTAGTCCAAGGCTTAGAAAGAAAGTCATCTAAAGCACTCCCCACAGACTTGTCAAATTTTTGGTGACCTTGAAAATGACCCCAAATTCTTTCTCTTTCATGATTTATTTATTTATGTATCTTGGCTTGCGAGGGGGACTTCATCACCTTCCACAAGTTTTTTAGGGAAGCTTTGACCCAGGGTTTCATCTCCTTGCATTGACTTCATTTGGCTCTTTTGGAGTTGCACATGGGACATAGTGGCACTTTGGACATTAAACTACACTTAGAAAATAATAGGATGTAGTGGTTGCAAAAAGGACTAGACCTTTTTACAACAAGCCAAGTGATATGGACCCAAAATCCATGCTTTTATTTTGCATTGTTTGGCATGAAATTTATTGTGCAATTGATTCCCCTAGATCATTTGGAAACTTGTTATATCTTAGGCAAATCCCCACTTGCCACAAAAGTATTGTTGGTGTAAGGTGTGCCTTAAGATCCATGTCACAATACTATCATTTAAGAGAATGGGGGTGTAAAAACCCTACTATATAATGCACATTTACTTTTGTATGAATAATTAAAATCCTCTGAAATAACATATATTGATGGATTCAAACAATACCAAGCAACCTTGTTAGTTTAGGGTCTAAGGGCAGTTAATTAGTTGGTCTTGTCATAGTCCAAATTTTCCTTTGAATAAAGAGGTGTTATGTTGTCCGCGTGAGATCATCAATTTGACTTGTTCAAAATTTAATCAAAAGCTTGAGAGTTATATCATCCACTTTGGTGTAGTTATGCTACCCAATTGAGTCTAGACCTTTACCAATGTTTTTTAAGTTCTTCACTTATAATCTAAATTCAAAATTACACCTTTATAAGTTAATAGGGTTGATGTGTTAAGTGGGTTCACCATTTGCACTAAACTTAAGGGAACTTATGTTTAATTTCTAATTTGGGTTGAAGGCCATTTAAGACTCATAATAATTATCGACATTTGATAGACTTAAGCCATTTTATGCTAAACACTTGTACTTTAAGTCTATGCAGCATAACATTTTGAGTTAAGAAAGGTAGTGTTATGCTGTCAAAATTGTAGGAAAGCATTTTTGCCTTAAAGAGTTTTTGAAATAAACTTTTTCGTCACACCCTTTGGGTAGTATAGCATCATTACGCTATCCAAATAATTTTAAATATTATTTCATAGATCCTCTTGTATAGAGTTTCAAATTTTGTTCCTACATTTTTAGACTAATCTAAGTGTACTTTTGTGATCCTTTGTCTAAAACATAGTTATACTCTTCAATTTTGTCTAGCTTGTTTGTCAAAAAGAACCTAGTTTTATACCATTTATTGTGATAAAACAAAAAATTGCTAAAATTACCTTTTGTTTCATATCTTATACCTAGTTGATCAAGTTCATGTCTAAGAATCAAATGCCTAGTGTTTATTAGAAGTTTTTCAAATCCAACAAATTAAAAAATTTCATATATTTTAAAGTCTAGATGTTGATGCCATTTGGCCAAGAGTCCTATCACATGCCTTGTTTGAGCCTAGCTTTTGACACAACATTTGGCCAAAAGACCTAGTAACTTTTTAATTCCTAGATTAAACTGACTTGAAACACTTTGACCTTAGAGTTTGACATTTTGATTTTAGGTCCATTTACTTTCTTACCTTTGTGTGAAGAGTGAAATGTTATATACTTCACACTAGCATATTTCCTCACAAAACCTTTACATAAACCTGTTGATCCTTTTGACAAATCTAGACCAAGTTGGAACATCATCTATTTTAGGCATTGTCCTTTTTAAATTTTTTATAACTCCTTAACATCTTATCTCAAAGCATTGACTATGGATCCCAACATGTATTCGTACACTTGTAATGGACTCATGTATAATCCAGGGATTAGTAATGTAGTTGTATAGGAAGAAATGGTGCAAGACCCCTATGTGGATAGTGTTGCTTATGAGATAGATTCTTATCCCTCTTATAATACTAAATTAGGGGCACAAATCCAAGATACACTAGCTAATTATTTAGTTAACACACCACCTTACATAGAATAAGACCAAAAACAAATTGTGCAATACCTATTTGTAATACCCATGGTAGACAAGCCAGTTATTCAATAGTCATATTCTACTAATACGTCTTACATGTATGATCCATTTTTTTTGAGTGATATTTTTTAGAAAATAAGGATGAAATTTTAGTTAGAGCCATCAAGTTAGGGGCCAAGTTTCTAATAGATTTCCTACATGAAAATTTACCAAGCCTAGTAAGAGTGCCCCACAATATCACTTACGATCAATAGGATTCTATTAACAATCTTATGGCTCTAGTCCAAACAATGTACCATGATATTAACATATCTAATTGAGGAAAAAACATCATGGAAGATCACTTTAACCAAATTTAGACAACATATCAAACCTACCTAAATTTAGCACATGATTTCAATTAGATGAACATGGTAAGTAAGCCTCTCATTGACCTAGTACCTTCAATAGGAGTGTTGATAGAATTAATTTTACAAGAGGATCCAAGTTATGACCCATTTGTACAAATCACTTTGATAGATAACTTGATGCATATGATTTTTATTAAATAAATATCTTTGGCCTCTACATTGAATACTGAGCTAAATGTAGTGGACAATGTGAAAATAACATCCAATCTTGATCAAAGTGGTACTCAAATAGATACTTCCTCAAGTGTACAACATAAAAGATTAGGCAATCAAACAAAAGCTAATGTCACACCTCAATGACACAATGTGATAAATCCTACTCCCCCTTAACAAGTATTGATTAGTATTCCACAATAGTAGGTATAATCTAGTGTATCAATGCAATAGAGGATAAATACATTACCACCTCAATCAAGAGAAACAAATATTCTGCCTCACCAGGTAATGATGAACATACATTTTTAGTCATAGACTAATATGTCAATCAAAAACCAAGTAATGACTAGTCAACAATGTGCTAATTTTGGTCAATGACAGATGCTAAATCTACAACATACTTTCACTTCCTCATAGGGATTCATGCAACAAAGAGGTCCCCATGTTTTTCAAGTACCTACTAGAAAATTGTTGGTTTAAAATGTGTGACAAATCTAGAGACAAAGTCTTGGTCCACAAGTTACCACTCAATAGTAAGGTTTGATTAATCAACAACATGTCCCTTTTCAACCCTATTAGGCACAATATAGTTACATCCCTCCATCCCAACCATAAAATCCTCCAAGAAAAACCTTTATTGCCAACCTAAAATAGAATATCCCACAACTAAATGTCCAATATCATGTACATCTTAAACCACATATGCATATTCTTGGTCCATTCCCCAACCCAACCAATGTACCCCAATACATATATCCATTATACCTTGGTCAAAGTGTTCCACTTATGACTTCCCAACCATCTATCCAGACTCAAATTCTCCCTCAAACCAATATTCTATCTAGTTTCCTATCCCAATAATTATAATAGATGAAAGATGTAATTGTTTCCATTCAAGCTAGTAAATAAACTATAAAGTTTAAATTGGATGACATATGTTCCTATCCATTCAACATGGAGTATTTGCAGATACCATTTCCTCCAAGATATGAACCACTAAAATTTAATAAATACAAAGGGAAAGGTAACCCTAAGGCTCATTTTACTAAATTCTCTGTCACATGTCAACTAGTGGCATATAGTGACATATACATTTTGTTATTGTTTCTAACAAGATTGGTTGGACAAGCCTTGGAGTGGTTTTTAAAGTTGCCCAAAAATTTAGTAATGGATTTTGATGATCTTTCTGATAAGTTTATGTAGCACTTTTCCTATAATCTTGAGCATGAGATTTCATTAGTGGACCTAACACAAGAAAATAAAAAAGCTGGGGAGAGTTTTGCAAGTTATTTACAATGATGGAGATCCCTTACAATCCATTTCACTCATAATTTACTAGATAAAAAATTAGCCACTGTGTTCACTAAAAATCTGCATAGTGAGATAGATTATCATTTTGAACTACAATATGCACATATGTTTAAGGAGATCATTGATAAAATTTTGTTGATTGAAAGAGGACTCATCAATAAAGGAGTCATTAAGATTAATTCAACTAATCAAAATCAAGGTACCAATTAGGGAAATGGCCAACATCCCATCCAAGAGTAAGCATCACAAACATCAAAGGCCAATAACCATGAAAGACCAAAGCAATTCAACCACAATAAAAATGTTGTGGGAAATGGAGTAACTAAGTCTCATCATGTTCAAATGGTGAAAACATCATTTTCACCACCTTTTTAGCTTGATCCTACCTAGAAACTTCTCCAACTGATGCTACAAGAATAATAACTAAGACCTAGACAAAAAAATACAATAGTCATTACCATTGCAAACTCATCCTCCTAGAAGAACTATGCTTGCACATCATGTCTTTAGTGACCTAGGAGAACCTATTGAATCTATATTTTACAAGATTACTATTGCTAATTTGATCAATTAGCCTATACCAAAGCATTATCTACAAGGCACTCATTATCTTGATTGGTACCATGAAAATGAATTCTATGACTATCATCAAGTCAATGGACATAATCTATGAAAATGTGTCTAAATTAAGCATTTAATTAAGAATATGTTGGAGAATGGGGAGATGAAATTGGATAATTTTGCTTCTACTTCTAATAAAACTATTGAGATCTGTCAAAACCCTTTTCCTTGACATAATAATCAACAAAAGTAGAACAATCAGCAACAACAACAATGGCTAGTGCAATAACAAAATCAATAGAATCAAAATCAAATGCTGAATGAGTAGAATCAACAAAATTAGTAGCAAAACCCAGAACAACATAATAATGGATAAAATGAAGGTCAAAATGGTAACAACCAACAAACCTACCATGCAGTTACACATGATTACAATAGGGTTGTAGGTCATATTGTAGGAGGTAGCATTAATACCATCTCCATTAATCTTAGACCAAACACTAACTAGTCTAGACCATTGCTAAACAACAACATTCAACCAAATTATATGGATAATCTTTCTTTGACCTGGGAATATATATAGGCAAACCAAGAAATTAGGACTTCCCCATTTGGACTTTATATTGACAACTTGTCCTTATCATGTGACCACATGCAAGTGCACTAGAAATAAGGACTTGTCCTATGTGGTCCCACACCATTTCCAACATCAATTAACAATAATGGTCCAATAATTAATCCTAATTGTGAAATCAAAACTCAGAGCTCAAAGATTAATATCCTAGGCCCATAACCATCTACTACTTTGCCTATTAATCAACAAACCATTTAGCCTCAAAATAAACCATTCACTACTAACCAAGACAAGAAGTTTGATATTTTGGAACAATTACAAAAGACACTAGCACAAATTTATATTTTATATTTATTGTGGATGTAAATAATTCACAAGAACATCTTGAATGAGTTTTTAACCCAATCCATTATTTCTAGTGTCATATCCCTTGATAAATTTCAATCTTTGATTGGACACCTAGCTCCAAACCAACAAGTCACATTCAACCAAAGTGATATGTCTTCTCTTGGCACTCTCCATAAGAACCCATTATACATAGAAGTTTGTATCAAATGGAATAAAGTGAAACATGTCCTTATTGACAATGGATCTAGCCTCAACATAGTGTCTCTAAAGCTCATCAAGCTTCTTGGGTACACAATGGAATATCTCCAACCAAAAATGATAACTATCAAAGCCTATGATAATCAAGAAAGAGAGTCATAAGGCACCATTAGTTTTCCAATTATCATTGGGCCTTTAACCCATAATACACTTTGCCATGGGCTAGATCTTGAGTTATCATACAAAATGCTTCTAGGTAGGCCTTAGTTACATGAAATTCATGTGGTCCCATCAACACTACACCAATGTATCAAGTTTTTCCACTTAAGGATGGAAGTGAATATTCTAAGAGATTTACATCCATATGAACACTGCAAGCATCTTGAGGCTAGATTTCAAAGCTATAATTATCAATATGGTATGAATCTAAGTTATAAGCAATATAAAGGAAAAGCTATACTTATTGATCCTCCACTAGATAATTGCATAGATCCTAATACCTTGGATTTCCTTTCCCACATGCCACCTCCTAAAGCTTCTAATCATTTCACCATTTCATATAATGGACTGAGAGAGTATGTGACCCATGATACATTTTTTATTTCCAATCTTCCTCAAAACCCAAAAAACTTTAGGGAACCTAAAGTCATCCGATATATGCATTGGTAACAAAAGAATAAAGATAAGGGACATGTCACATTTATACTAGTATCTAGCCTAGGACCTGACCCTTTTGAAGTGGATAACTCATGGTTATACAATGATAACCAAGTTGATTATTATAAAAGTATGAAGTATCCTATTCCTAATAAGATCATGGAGCATCACAATTATGAAGGAAGAGGCCTTAGACCAAATCAACATGGAACCATCAAGCCAATTTTCATGACTAAGTATAAAAGACCTTATGGACTTTGATTTAAACTACCTAGGAGTGATCCCAAATATATTATTCAAAATCTATCACCAATGACTAGTGATGATAATGTAAATAGTGAAGTAGAGTTTGATCATAGCCTCACCTTTGATAACCTATCTAAAACCAACCTATTTGATAACAATGATATTTGTGCCCTTAACTTTGCCATTTATCACAATCCATTGCCATTATATTAACCCCAATTGATAGATTGGGACCAACAACAATCCATTATGCCAGTTGATGAGTTATAGAATGATGAGGCATTCTATGATTTCTTAGGCCTTAAAGACAATATTCCTTTAGGAGATCACAAATCAAGATTCTCAATCACATTAGATCTTTTAGCCTATTTTGGAGAGTGAGTGAATACCCTTAGCCAAAAAAAAAGTAAAACATTGATGTCCCAAAGTGAAAACCACTTTGAGGTGCTTTTTAACCAGGGAAAAAGTAAAGATAAAGGCCAATCTAGTGGTGAAAACCTATTTGAGGCACCATTAGATAGGGGTGTTCATTCTTCTTTGATTTTAGACCAAGAGACCACCAATGATCAATTTGCCTATGGATCAGAGTTCAGATTTGAGCAACAAGTATTTGATCAAATTCTTGAAGAATTTTTGACTATTTTTTTCACATGGTCAGATCTTCCATTAGGAAACTCAAATTCATCATGCCTAGGAGCAATTGAAGATCAAGTCATAATAGAGGACCCTAACATATTCCAATAGTTTAATTCATTACCTACTATCCTAGAAGATGATTCAACCCTCATAGTTGAAACTATAATAGAGGTCAATATTAGGACTCCATCAGACCTAAAATGGATAAAATTAGTTTCATCCTTTAATGAGGAGGAAGGTGATGTCTTTACATCTTTGTTGAGAGAATTTGCATATATCTTTGCATGGTCCTATTTTGACATGCTAGGTTTAGACCCTACCTTAATTTTGCACCACCTAATGGTTAATCTTGATGCCAAACTAGTAAAAGAAAAGTTATGTAAGATGCATCCTTGCATTGTTGTATTAGTAAAGAAAGATTTGGAAAAACTCTTAGAAGCAAGATGTATCTGATCCATTGACTACTCAAAATGTATCTCTAATGTGGTACTTATTAGTAAAAATCTTGAAGGGATTAGAATCTATACTAATTTTTGAGACATCAACAAAGCTTTTTCTAAAGATGATTTTCCCTTGCCTAATATCGACATGATCATTGACTCCATGATCAGTTATGAAATTATATCACTCATGGATGGATTTTTAGGATACAACCAGATCAAAATAGCTCTAGAAGACCAACATAAAACAACATTCACCACTCTATGGGGAACATTTTGTTATCAGGTAATGCCATTTGGCCTTATAAATGCCAGAGCTACATATCAAATGGCCATGACTATCATATTAGTAAAATCTAAAACTAGGATTGAACATCCAGTAGTGTTACATAATATATTTGAAAGATTATGGGAGTAAAAAGTTAAACTCAATCAAAAGAAATGTGTGTTCAGTGTAACTTCAATAAAATTACTTGGCTTCATCATGTCTTATATAGGTATTGAAGTTGATCTCGCTAAATTCCATGTTATAACCAATATTCCACCACTAACCAATTTGAATCAACTATATCATTTATAGGGTAAGATCTAGTCAGTTTGATGCTTCATCTCTCAATTAGTAGACAAGCACCATCCATTTACATAGTTTTTGAAGAAAGGAGTTGAATTTCATTGGGATGATCGCTACCAAATAGATTTTCAAAAAATCAAAGACTATCTTGTTAATTTGCTTGTTTTATTACCTCCTATTTTAGGAAATCATTTTGTTATACCTTTCAGCTATTGATCATGCTATGGGAGCACTCTTGGCTTAACATGATGACAAAGGAAAGGAGCACATTGTATACTACCTAAGTCATACCTTGGTTACATATGAACATACCTATACACCTATAGAAAAATCTTGTTTCGCCATGGTCTTTATAGCTTATAAACTACACCATTACATGTTAAATAATAAGACCATGGTCATTTCAAAATTAGATCCACTCAAGTATCTACTATCTAAAACAACTTTGCAAGGAATAATGGCTTAATGGATCATGCTTCTCAATGAGTTTAACATAGAGTGTGTCAATCAAAAGGCAATCAAGGGACAAGTTCTTGTAGATCAACTTGTTGAAGAACCTCTCATAGACACATAACCACTCACACTTCAATTTGATGATGAATCTATCATTACCATCATTGACACACCCCTTGAGGAGCAGCCTTAGAAACTATATTTTGATGGTTCATTCACTTGTGATGGATTGGGGGTAGGCCTATTATTTATTACACCATAAGGGGATTTAATCCCTATATCATTAAAAATTAGCTTTCTTTGTACAAATAACATGGTTGAGTATGAAGCACTTATTTCAATACTTCGATAGGTAGTGCATTGGAATATATCTATCCTCTAATTTTATGGTGATTCTTAGTTAACCATTAATTAGGTCACAAATCATTTTTAGACTAAAGACGACAAGTTGGTTTTATATAAAGTCATGGTCGACACTCTTAAGTGATAAATTACCAATATTTAGTTTGAGCACATACCAAAGGATAGTAACAAAACTACAGATGCCATGGCTATTATTAGCTCTCTAATTTGACAAATAGATAAAGCTAGAGGGTATCATTTCCTCATCAAGAATTTATCAACACCAGCTCATGAACCTTCAACCATTTCCATGATTTATGATATTATTGGTATTAATTATATATAGTACTCAAACCCTTATAAATACCTTCATGACCAGGTTTTACCACCTAATCTATCTTGATAACAAACCAAAGCCTTCATTCATCATTCTACTTGTTATACTTTACTTGGATCCACCCTTTACCATCATAATTTTGATGGAACTTTGATTCGTTGTTTAACTTTGGTAGAGTCTACATTAGTGTTAAGAGAAGTTCATAAAGGAGTATGTGGATCCCATTATAGTGCGGTAGTCCTATCCAAAAATATCTTTCATACTGGTTTTTATTTGCCCACAATGGATGCAGATACCACTACATATGTAAAGAAGTGTGACAAATGTTAATGACATTTTAATCTAATTTATGCCCCAAAAAAAAATTTAAAACTAATGTTGACACCATGGCCATTTTATAAATGGGGACTTGACCTAATTGGGAAAATTAACCCCACTTCATCTGATGGCCATACACATATATTTACCACCATCGAATATTTCACTAAGTGGGTTGAAGCTATACCCCTCACTTATGTGATTAGAAAGAAAATTTCTAAATTCATTTTCAACCATCTCATCTTCCACTATATTATTCCCTCTAAAATTATATCTGATAATGGAAGATCATTCAAGAACAAATATGTAGACTTGTTATGCACTGAATACAACATCACACAACATTTTTCTATAGCATATTACCCTCAAGTTAATGGTCAAGATAAAACATCCAACAAAACCATTGTCAATATTCTCAAAAATATTGTTAATGATGTTATTCATGATTGACACCTCTAGATACTCCCTACCCTTTGGGCATACCATACCAATCATCATACCCCCACAAGAGCCACTCCATACTTGTTTATGGTACTGAAGCCATCCTTCCCATTAAGGTTGAATTACCTTCACTATGCATCTCTTTCAAGCATGTCTTAGATTATCATGATGATCGAGTAACTCACCTATAAGAGATATATCTACTTGATGAAAAACACACAGCTGCACTCAATAATCTTCAAGCACATCAGAACTGACTTGAAGGTCACTATAATCAACATGTTAAGTATAGAACATTTGAACTTGGTGATCTTGTTCTTAAAGAAAACCAAAATAATATCATGGTTGAGAAGAATCATAAAGGTAAATTCAAACCAAACTAGATAGGCCCTTCATCATCACTACAAATTATGGATCAAGAGCATATAGGCTTGCCACAATAGATGACAATGAACTTTTAGAGCTGATGAATATTATTCATCTCAAGTGGTATTATGCTTGAATTCTAAGGTGTATTGTTTATAAGGACCATTTTAGTTATACCATTTTATCACTATTTTTCTTTATACAAATACCATCCTTATCCATCCTCTTCATTGTTTCCACTTTTTCATTCCATTCTATAGACCTAGTATCTTCTAAAGCCTAGCCCATTTGACCTTGGTTTTTATCATTCATTACATAGTTTTAGCATTAAGGTATCTGATTAGTTCATCAATTCAATCAAGTAATTCAGATAGAGAGCATATTTTGGTATAGTGTGATAGAAGTTTTGGTAGTTGCATCCTTTGTTTGTTATTTCTTTCTTACCACCAGTCTTGCTACTAGTTATAACTGCCTTTGGGGAAATTAGTACCTTTGATCTATGCTATTGTGTCCTAGTTATAATTACCTATGGGGAAACTAGGGGAATATTAAGCATTGATGTACTAACTTGCCACTTCCAATGCCATGTTGTGCCTTTTTACCAAATGTGCCTCTTTTGTTTGAATTGGCTACTACACTAGTCAAATTCCTTCACTGTAAGGGTGGAACTATAGTGACATGAGGTCCTACTCTAGGACTATGTAGGTAGTACTCAATACTTATTGAGGTCAGCTCAATCACCTTTCTCTAGCCATGCTCTCACTTTTTTGTGAGCAACGTAAGCCATGATCTCGCTATTTTGTGAGCAACTTTCATTTAAATGCTCTCACCATTTTATGAGCAAACTAAGTCATGCTCTCACCATTTTATGAGCAACCTAAGCCACGCTCTCATCATTTTAAGAGAAACCTTCATTTAAACTCTCTCACCATTTTATGAGATTTAACCATTTAGTGTCTCAACATTCTTGATTGAGTTGAGACACTTCAAAAAATTCTTAAAACATTTAAAATTTTCTTAGAAAAGAAAAAAAAGCATTGACCACTTTTTTACCTTAAGGGTTTTGGGAACCCTTACTAAGTTACAAACAAATCACTTGTCATTTAGTTTCCCAATACTTTTTGGCCTTTTATATCACACACTTTCCATTTTTCAAGACCATTCTTATTATTATATCACATCTATTATATATATTTTCATCAATTATCACATTCTTCCCATTCCCTAGGAGAACTATATTTGGCTTAAATTTTCTTACTGGATATTACATCTATGGAACTATCTAGGCAACATCCACTTACTTAGTTCATATGGAGATATCTCGCTCACCCTATTCCTTTTATTTTATTCCCCCATTTTGTTCATTTTTTAATTTGTCTCCTATTTTATAGGGGCAATGTTTGTAGGGTTTTTTGTTTGTTTATTTCTACTTATTTTGTTTGTTTGTCTACCTATTTGTTTACTTTTAGCACTATTGTGTTGATTTGGTTTATGTGTGTTCATTGGGTGATTCCTTTCCTACACTTACAATTAAATCCATCTATATTCATATGTTTACATTTTCATCATGGTTTATATCATTGGTGCATTGTTTTCTATTGAGTATTGGATTATGGGAGTCAGCCCTCATGATGTTATATCATGATGCCTACTGACACATGTTATAATAAACTTTAGCTTCAAGAAGTCTATTCATCAATGGTGGCATCTCTTTGGCACTGACATCTTGATTTCATCCCAATCATATTGTTTCTACGCTAAATCACTTTCTACATTCAAAAGATAGAGAAATGAGAAACTTAAAGAAAATGGACGAGGGTTTGTATGTACCCAAATTGTAGATGTTGTGAGAACTCCTCTTTGGCTGTGGAAGAATGACACCTGAAAGAGAAAGATACTAAACACGAAAAATGTTAGATGACAAAAGGGTGGACTGGCAAGCAAGAGCTTGGTCCTAGAAGCGCAAATGCTTCTTGGAGGATGTCAGTCCACTATTAAAAATAGAATGCTGATTAGAAACAGAAAGTGATAAATGATGGAAAATAGAAAGAAAGAACTTAAGACAAATGCATACCTATTTAGAAGATATCTACCTTTGCACAGTTGCCAGCGTCAGTGGTATTGTCGGCGTCAGTCAGGAAGGTTGCCGACATCGATAGGGGTATTGTCTGAGGTCAGTTGGGGTAGTAGTCAGGGATGGGTTGTGCAAGGTTTTAGGACTAAGGACAGAGTCTATGGATACGCAGAATGGACTGTGGTCTTTTCTAAGGGTCAGGGAGGTCTAAGGGATTGCTTAGAGGTCTAAGGGACTTGTCTTGGGTCTGAGGGACTAGGAATGTTGTCTGGGACTGAAAATGTTGTTTGGGATTAGACTGAAAGGGTGACAAGGCAAAAGGAAGATGAATGGGAGACAGGGTTTGAGAAGGCTTTTCAGCCTCTCAGGGGAAGTATAGGGGAAGTGATAGACAGTGGATAAAATGGATGAATGAAATCAAATGAAATAATGAAATGAAACAATGAAATTGCTTACCTCCTGCTTGTTGGTTGAAGAATGGAGGAGCCTATTGTTGGAGCTGGAGCTATGGAAGACCTATTGCAAGAAGAAATGACTGATGTAGAGTGCCTGTACCTACTGTTGTTGCTGTATGAGGTGGAGAGGAAGGAGAATGCGAATGCCAAAGCATCAAGAGTGTTCTGTTCACAGGTGGTAGAATGGTTGCAGAAAACCATTTTGAAGTGTGCCGATGCCGATAGAACCACTGACATCGATCGAATAATGACCGACATCAGCGAGGTTAGAATGCACATAGAGGCTAAAATTAGCGTTTGTCTATTCTTGCACGCTGTCGGGTCAAGCGGCCATGGGAAAATGGTTGAGAAAGACATAAATGGATGCGGGAAGAAGGATAAAGGGGAGATTTGGGCAATAAAAGCTAGGAGAGAGGTGGGGGGATCCAAGGAGGGGATCCAAGGTGGCAAGGGTGAGGTGGAAAGGGGCAAAATATTTAATTATTTTAATTTGATAAATGGAGGGGGCTAGGACAAGGGTTAGGATATGGGTCAATAGGGGACAAGGGGGGAGGATGAAAGATGACCAAGGTGTAGACACATTTTCGGTGTCTACATTTGCCCTTTTTTGTCTTGTTGGTTGTTCTTGATGAACTGCAAGACAAAAATAGGAGTTGGTTACCCCAGGTATGGGATGAGGTGTTCCCCCCTCAAAGTGAGAGTCAGGAGAAGGGAACCTGAGATCGAGTGTCGATTTGATAGAGAGATGGATAGAGAGAGGGTGAGTGTGAATGTTGTAATAATGGTGATTGCACGTATACCACTTCACAGGATGGTCAGGTTAAATTGTCGCAGGTCAAGGGTCGAGGAGTGCTAAAATTGAAATAACTGGGCCCCAGCATTTAGTCGTTTGTTGATCAGGTTATTTAATCTAAGCTGAAGCTCTAATGGTCATCGTGTTCCAGATATCCCAGGCTTAGGAAGTGCTCCTAGAAACACGAAAATGTCACAAATAGTGGGGATCAACCGGCTTGCGATCCTATACTTGTGAGGGTCAACAATATGGGCTGCACACAATTTTGCTAACCATTTGTGAGGTAGTAGATAGGCAAAAACAACCAAGGCAACATTGTCATGGAAGTGATCAAGGTCCGAGGAGATAGGTATGATCTCCAATGGTGATTGGTCGAGGTGGATGGATGGACGAAAGGATGTGGTCTCCAAGGTGCCCTAGGGGGCAAAGATAACGTGGTCTGGAGAACTGACTGATCGAGGGCAGGATTGTGGGGCAAGGTGATGATCAAAATAGGCATAGATGGTTAGATAGGTTAGTTAAAATAGAAATGGGAGGAAAATTTTTAACATGAGATTGACTTGGGTGGATGCAGGCGAGACAGACTCTGATGCTGCGGGATCACCTCTTGACTTTGTTGATGCAGATGCGTGGAGGTGTGACGGTCGAGGAGTGGGTGTAGATGAGCGTAGTTGGACTAGGTAGGTTGAGACGCTACTATAGAGTAGTGTGGGATGTGAGCCTGATGGTGGTGCTAATCGAGTGGTGGGACCATTCCACCAACACCTTCCACCTACCCACGGGCAAGATGATGGTCACGATCGATGACGTGTACCAGATTATATGGCTGCCAGTACACAAAGATGACATCTATACATGCTCAAGAGAGGTGCATGATATACACATGGTTATGCTATTTGGGGAGCACGTCACTGAGATGAGTTACCACTCAGCAAGTTTTGCTTATGAGCCTCTATACATGGCAGATGAGGATGCACATCGACTGGCTATCTTGATGATGATTGGGATTACAGTGTATGCAGTCCCAAATGTGGAGGGAGGTAGGTTTCCAATCACCATGACCAAAGTTTTGATAGACATGATTGAGTGATAGACAGTGTTCATCTGTGCACCAGTCTTTTTGGCCTAGGTATACAGAGAGCTATGGGGCATCAGTCAGCGGTGATGGTACAGCTTGTGCGTGGGCCACCTTCTACATTGTTGGGCATATGAGCACATCATGGTGACATGACCTCTTGGCCTCCCAGTGGCTATTTAAGCCAACTTTAGGGTTGGATTTAGGCGATGGCATGAGATGATGGCACAATGCCAGTGGATGGAGTGATCAGGGATATTAACCACTACAGAGGGGTACTAGAGGCCCTGATCTTAGCAGATATCATTTGGAGACCATACTTGGGGTATCCAGCATTTAGAGACTAGGGGGAGTAGTTGGTTGGGGTACAAAGCCTGAGATGGGTTAGGGGCAGGCAAGTCAGTGAACTCGAGAGGATTCTAGTAGAGAGAGTGCGGTGCCAGTATGGGCTGCTATAGGATGTTCCTCTCATATTTCCATAGTATAGGCGGAATGATATTGAGGTGCCGCTCCCACTGCCAAAGGAGACAGATGAGCCAGATTTTGAGGAGTTGTCGAGAGGACTTGGGGTGGCTAACCTAGGTTGTACAGAGGCCTACACAGCATGGTGGGTAGGGCAATACATAGGAGTTCATGCAGGGCCACAGCCAGATTTACAGGCTATCACTAGGGAGCGAGATGTAGCCCATGAGGAGAGAGACACAATGCGGTAGGAGGGGTATGCGGCATAGGCCCAGGTGACCATTTTATAGGGATAAGTCACAGTTTTATAAGGGTAGCTGGTAGGGGTGATAGGATAGGTGGCTGCTTTGACCGGATAGGTCACTTTGTTGTAGGGTCAGCTGGCTACAGCCCAGGTACAGGCATCAACAAAATAGGGCTTGAAGGGACAGGGCTCGATGCAACAACCATCTCAGTAGCCAGTATTTTCATAGGAGCTAGGATAGTCGGCATCAGTGTAGCCAGGGCAGCCATAGCCACAGGGGTCAGTGCAAGGCATGGTAGCAGGATAGATGGGTCCACCATAGACTGTATCTCTAGTTAGATACAGTGATGTGCTGGATGAGATTGCATATTATGAGAGGGCCATCAGGGGGTTACCTTAGATATAACGATACTCTGAGATGAGGGCAGAGCAGAGCTAGCAACATTTTATGTCACGGGTGACCGCTATAGGTTTGTGTAGGTAGCCTAGATCAGAGGTGGGAGAGGATATAGCGTCTTCTCAGCCACTGACACCACCACCACAGCCATAACCTTGAGGGCAGAGTTTTGACATGATGTATATACCAGCCTGCGTGCTGATGATGCGAGATGTATTTGACTTTTGAGAGAGAGAGATGCACAGATTATGTGATTGTATAGAACATTATTGATATATATGATGAGATTTTGGATCAGTGACCTGTGTGATGGATGTTATATAAATATGTGTTTAATGTTTATTGCATTTTGATGTGATGCATGTTGATATTATGGTTTATGTGTATGATGCTAAATGAACTGGTTATATGATGTTGTTTAATGTTATTGATGTTAATGTTTGATGTGAATGGTTATGATTTTTAGATTAGATGGTGATTCTTAATGATTATGGATGGACATGATGAAAATGATTATGCTAATGATAATATATGACTAGCTGTGATGTGATTGACAGGTGACGAGAGAATGGGATGGAAGAAAGTGATGAAGAGGATGGCTAAGCTAACCCCAGAAGACCCCATGTCAACTAAGTTTTGCCTACATAACCCTTGTCCTAAGGGCCTCAGGCTAATTTAGTTCTCCCAAAGAGGGAGGAAAAGGGTCGAAGTGATTGATTTCTTATGGTCGAGGTCAAGTCATGGGTCGAAGAAGATAGGGTTTGTCCATCAGATAGACAAACAAACGAGGGTGGTCGACCTAACCCTAGAAGATAGTCGTGTCATCTGAGTGTTGCCTACATAGCCCTAGTCTTAGGGCCTCAGACCAATGTAGTTCAGACTAGGAGACAAAATGGTCGAGAGTTGGTCTAGTCATGAAAATGGTCTAGCACGTCCATATGTCTGAGAGAACATGCTTGAAATGATGAGAAAAAGTCAAGGTTTTTCACCCCTAGCAATTGCCCATATTAGGTGATGGAGATATGCCAAAAATGAAATGAGTCTAGTTATGCTTGGCATAAATTGAGTGGTCTATAGTTTTTATGTGTATTGGTGTCCATAGAAACTAGTGTGAATAGGTTATGTGAGTGGTCGAAAAAGAGGGTTGAGCTGTGTTGATAAATGACAAATGATTGAATGTGACCAAAGTGTAAAAAGAAGTGAGGCATAATCACCCTTTCATTGGCAAGGACCAAAATGACAGCATAGATAGGGGTTGTTAGGACTAAGAGCCCCATTCATGCATTACGTCATTGATCAGAGGTTGTGTTAGAGCGGTAATTGAATCACTTTGACATTAAAGTGAGCTCGAAGTCCCTTGAGCAGGTGTTAAGATAGGAGGATATAGGGTAACCCATTTTAAGAGCAGAGATAACCTTATCCCTTTTTATAGGAGACCCTGAGACAACTATAAGCCAAGTCCATGACCCATTTTTTTTAGCAGACTGATCAATGCAGGAAGTCTGCGAAGAGATGTCATTTTGATTGGTGGTCAGTTGTGAAGCTGATCGATGTGGGAAGCTTCTAAGAAAGTGTTGTTTATAGCAATATTGAGTCATAGCCATCCTTCGAGGGAGTGGTCTAGATTTTTGCTTTATATATAAGGGCTTTAAATAGCTGTCCTTCAAGGGAGCAGTCTATTAGCTATAGCAATGATAATACAACTGTCCTTTGAAGGAGCAGTCTGCTTTTTTATTTTGATTTTGTGACCTTAGATATTTTTACATCTTGATTTTTTTTTGACAAAAATGTGAGTCATGGACAAGACTACAAAAGGTCAAGGGCTCCCTTTTATTAGGACAAAGCATCCATACTTTATAAAAGGGTTATAGAGGATTTGTTAAAGGAAATAGGGTGAAAAGGGTTGAGGATTAAGAGGACATGGATTGCTCAAGTGACGAGCTCAAGTTAAATGTCAAGTGGATGAGTACTTGACTAACAGTAGAATGGTCACAGATGCAACACATTAGGAGGCTCAGGTTCTGGCCGTCCGTTGAGAGAAGATAGGTGATAAGTCCCTGACCCATACTTGTGCGTAATGATGAAAGGTCTGAGCCAATTAGGGGTGAACTTGCCTCATTTACTTTGCTCCATATTAGTCACATGCTGATTCTCTTTGAGGATGAGGTATCTAATGTTGAAATCTCATTCTCATAGATTTTTGTCATAGGCTCACTTAATGTGATTTTGATAGGCATGGAGGTGATTGAGAGCAGCAAGATGATGCTCATCAAGTAGCTCAAGTTGAGCTAAGAAATCTTGATGAAAGTCATCATTGGAGAGGATGTCATGCAAGGAGATGTAGAGAGACAGGATCTATACTTCAAGAGGTAAGACAGCCTCTATTCCATACATGAGAGAGAAAGGAGTAGCACCCGTAGAGGTTTGGATGCTAGTGCGATAGGCCCACAAAGCGAAGGGAATGTGAATATGCCAATCCCTTCCTGTGCCATTGACCACCTTCATGAGGATTTTAGTCAAAATTTTATTGGAAGCCTTAGCCTGCCCATTTGCTTGTGGGTAGTAAGGTGAAGAGAAGTTGAGTTTAATGCCAAATGAGTTGCATAATTTTTGGACAGTCTTATTTTTGAAGGACTTGCCGTTGTTAGTGATGATTTTGTGAGGAACACCAAAATGATAGATGATGTGGGTGCTGATGAAGTTGACAATTTTGTTGGCTTTTGTGGAGACAAGAGGAATGGCTTCCACCCACTTGGTGAAATACTCAGTGGTGGTGATGATGGATTGATGATGAAGAGATGAGTGAGGGTTAATCTCACTGATGAGATCTAAACCCCACTGAGAAAAAG
Organism: Torreya grandis; assembly: GCA_037957365.1. Classification (NCBI taxonomy): domain Eukaryota; kingdom Viridiplantae; phylum Streptophyta; class Pinopsida; order Cupressales; family Taxaceae; genus Torreya; species Torreya grandis. The sequence continues at coordinate 123,500 of JARHVA010007151.1, forward strand.
GCCAAAAATCTTAAGTGACTTATAAGGCATGGCTGGGGAGATGAAGTAGGTTAGAGTGCTGTTGACACTTGATGCAATGCCAGACATAGTCGCTATAGTCTTGAGTAAGGGTGAGCCAATAATAGCCCAGACAAAGGATGCGCATGGCAACCGAGTTCCCACTGAAGTGTCTACCACAAATCTCATCATGGACTTGCTTTATGGCATGAGAGGCTTTAGTGGAAGTTAGACAGTGAAGAAGGAGGCCGTCGAAGCCTCGCTTATAGAGAAGACCCCCTAGCATGGTATAGCGAGTTGTGTGCTTGATGAAAGCTCACCACGCATTGCTAGAGAGATGGGGAGGAATGACAAAAAGAGATAAGTAGTCCACAAGTTGCTTGTACCAATCATCTTGTGGACTAGAATTTATAGTGTTGATATGATTGATGTGAGGAGATATGTATGAAGGCAATGGTACATGATGCACCATGACAAAAAGTTGAGATGATGATGATGAAGACGGGATATGCGAAGCAAGAGAAGCCATGGTGTCAGCAAACGTATTTGTGGATCGAGGAATAGTCTGCAAGAGGTAATGGTCAAAAGATGCTAGAAAAAGGTCAGCATAGTTTTTATACCTTTGTAAAACTTCATTTTTTTAGAGGTATGAACCATTGACCTGATTGATGATGAGCTGCGAGTCACCGAAGATGTTGATGGACTTGATGCTGAGAGAGAGGACGGTTTGAAGCCCCAAAATTAAGGCCTCATATTTAGCCATATTATTAGTACAATCAAAGTCGAGCTTGAAAGACAAAGGCATGGGCTCACCTTCGAGTGGGATGAGAATGACTCCCACACCTCCACCGAGTTGACATTTAGAGCTGTCGAAGAATATGGTCATTTGATAGACGGTGTCATCGGTGGAAAGTGCGGTGATAGATTCGTCAGGGAACTCACACTAAGAAGGTTGATTGTCAGGAAGAGGGGCATCTACCAGTTGGTGAGTGATGGTTTTCCCCTTGATAGATTTTTGCTAGATGAATTTGAGGTTGAACACAGCCAATAGCCATATGTTGGTTTTGATATGGCTTGGAGTGCATATACTTGAGAGGGTCAGTGTGAGTGATGACAAAAGTTTTGTGGTTAAGAAGATAATGGTAGAGCTTGGTAGCGGCAAAGACTAATGCCAAATAGAGTTTCTTGGTATGGGTGTACCAAGTTTCATAGTCAAACAGTGTTCAACTAATATAGTAGACCGCTTGCTCACGGTGGTGCTCGTTTCAGTGTGCGATCATGGTACCTAACGAATGGTTAGTGGTAGAGATGTAAAGGTAGAAGGGGTGGTCGTCTTTAGGTGGAATGAGGACTGGTGGAGAGACCAGATAGTGTTTAAGGGCTTTAAAAGCCTCTTGATAGTCCTTATCCCATTTAAAGGTGATGTCTTTCTTAAGGAGGTGATGAAAAGGTTGGCAGTGGTTAGAAAGCTATGAGATGAAATGTCGAATGGACTGGAACTTCCCTTGTAGACTGCAAAGCTGCCTAAGATTAGTTGGGGGTGGCATCTCAAGGATAGCGTAGATCTTGGCAGGATCTATCTCGATACCATGGAAAGAAATAATGAAGCCTAAGAGCTTGCTAGAGAGGACCCCAAAGACACATTTCTTGGGGTTAAAGCAGACATTGTATTGAAGAAGGTGAGAGAAGATGATTTTGAGAATGGTCAGATGGTCACAGCGAAGCTTGGACTTGCCGAGCAGGTCATCCACATAGTCCTCCATGATTTTGTAGAGGAGATCATGGAAAATGTAAGTCATGGCATGCTGATAAGTGGTGCCTGTGTTCTTCAAGCCAAAAGGCATGACCCGATAACAGAAACTCCCCCATAGGGTGATGAAGGTAGTCTTGTGTTGATCTTTTGGTGCAATCAGGATCTAATTGTATCTTGAAAACCCATCCATGAGAGATAGCATCTCATGGCTGGCTGTGAGATCAACAAGCTGGTCAATGTTAGGAAGAGGAAAGTCATCTTTGGGACAAGCTAGGTTGAGGTCATGATAGTCTGTGCAGATCTGGATCCCCCCAGTCACTTTGCTGATTGGGATGATGTTAGAGACCCACTATAGATAATCAATGGGCCAGATGAAAGAGATGAAAAGAAGGCACTGAAGCTCCTCTTTGACAAGGAGCACAACGTGAGGATGCATCTTTCGAAGCTTTTGCTTAACAGGCTTAGCCTCTGGTTTGGTGACAATGTTATGGGTAGCAATGGTGGGGTCAATGCCAGGCATGTCATTGTAAGTCTAGGTAAAGGCCTTACTATGGTCGGAGAGGAACTGGGTATAGTCAAGTTGCTCCTAGGCATCTAGAGATTGGCCAATCTTTAAGATGTGAGGAACATCAGAAGAAGGGAGGTTGATGTCAATGGTTGATTTATTTAACATAACCTGGGTCTCTAAAGGGAGAGAGCACTGGATGAAAGAGTCATCAGCACCCATGTAGGAAAGGATGGCATCATCATCAACGTAGTGGACAATGTGAATGGTCACCGACTCATCTTCTATCATGCTAGGAAAAATGAGAGGGAGAGACCTGGACACCCCATCGAGCTGATAGGTCAGGGGTTCTAGGTAGATGGTGTTTATGGAGAAAAAATTAGGAGGGATGGAAACCACTAACTCCATAGGTGAAGGAGGAGGAATGGGTGAGTTTGGAGGACATTGGTCAATGGGTGGCTCAAGACAGAGGTCTGCAGGGGCCTGAGTGGGGTCGTGGTATCCCAAGCCATAATGTTTCTTGGCATCATCATCATTGAGTGGCTTGATGGGCTGATGGGAACCCTGCTCATAACGTCCAAAACCAAAACCCTTCCATGCACACCTGTAAAGGTAAGTGTGTGCAAAGGTAGGGTTGCCAAGAAATGAGAAATCTGATGTGAAAGGTTGGGGTGAAGAGAGAGGATTGCCATCAGTAGGAGCTTGATTGAGCCCTTCATAAACAAGATTGGTTTAGAGGTGAGGAGGACCATAAGGCACGACCATCCTGATCTGATGGTCATAACTAGGGCTGAGATGAAGGTGTCCATACTCTTGTGGAGTTTGGAACATGTCTAAGGCTAATAAGTGATATTCCACCAGAGAAAGTCATTGGAAGATGTCTTCCATGGGGTCTTTGGTCATCACTTGAAGAGGAGGGGTGAGGGCGACCGCTGGTTGCGAACTAGTCGAAACTTCCGTAGATGGGGGTGGTGCCGAGGTTGATGACTTAATAGGAATAAGAATGTCATTTGGATGATAGGTTGTGTTACAAATTTTAAAGGGTGAAGGGTCAGCAGGGATGGTGTGGACTTGCCTGTCATGTTCAAATTTCACACAACGGTGCAAAGTGGAGGGGACACAGGCCATGGCACGAATCTAGGGTTGGCCCAGCAACATGTTGTATTGAAACTCTCCTTTGATGATATAGAAGAGCTCTGAGACTATGCATGGACCAATGTGAATTTGAAGAATGATAGTGCCAATGGTTGTGGCAGTGGTGTCATTGAAGGAGCATAAGATTGCATTAGTTTTGGAGATGCAATTCTTGGGAAGAGCCAACTGATCAAAGGCATGGGTGGAGATAATGTTGATGTTAGCACCTCCATCAATCATAACACATTTAATTCATGTCTGATCAACATAGGTAGTGATGAAGAGGGTGGCATCCTGATCTTTCGTGTTAGATGTGGGAATCTCAAAATTGCTAAATGTGATGAAGGCAACAGGGGCTAAAGAGTGGACAAGGGCAGCGAGTGGTTGAGGGTCCTCGGGTTGGACCTTCGCTACCTATAGGGCTCTGATGAGGGCTTGACGATGCTGAGGTGAGGTTTGGATGAGGTCATAAAGGGACATCTTCATAGGTGTCTGGCGAAGCTGTTTCAACATGGAGTCATGAATCACCCCTGAAGAGGAAGATGAAGAAGGCTGAGATGTGCCAAGGATAGAAATTTTAGGCTTGGGTGCTAGAGGTGGCTTGATGAAAGGGTAGGTCCAAGGAATGGTGGCTTTTTCTTTCACCTTGTCTTTTTGTGACCTAGTGGTTATATGAATAGCATTGATTTCAAAGATAGGAGGTGAAGAGTGGGTTGTGGCTTGCTGATGAGATGTTGATGTGGTCGAAGAGGTTGGATGGGAAGGTGTCGAGGTTTGGTCAAGAGTGTCCTCAAGGAGAAGAGTGTCCTTCTCCATATAGTGGTGAATAATGGCCTTGAGGGCACAACAATTCTCAGTATCGTGTCCTGGCATACGATGGTATAAACAAATCTTTGTGTCATCGAACCAGGAGGGCTTAGACTCGAGAGGTTGGAAAGGCTTGATGGGTGGAAGGGTTATACTGGAAGTCTATAAGAGTCAGTGTAATATCAATGAGTATGAGCCCACTAAAGGGTCTGTGCTAGTTGATGTGTGCGATGCTGGTGACTTTTTCTTAGGTGGAGTTGGAGGAGGCTTCTGTACCACCTTTTGGTTTGATGGTGTAGTGACAGGCAGAGATGGTACTTTCTTCGTGAGAGGTACCACCTTCTTAGGAGAGGGTAGGCTGGAGGTATGTAAAGGAATCAAAGGAGGCAATTGGTTTTGATTGGAGGTCAGAGTGGGAAGGATTTTGGTCAAAGTCGAAGGATGGGGGCCCAAAATGGAAGGCAATGGTGACAGAGGAGGAGGCATTCATCTCTGTAGTTTGGCAGTCTTCTTTGACTTGGTTGGAAGACTACTATTGGTCGAGGTCTGGTCTAAGTCTACCTTTACTTGTGGGTGAGTGAGGGTAGAGACAGAGCGAATGCTAAGTGACTTGGTAGGTTTAGATGGGGTAGATGTGGGTTTTGGTTTTGATGGGGTCGATTGAGGTTTAGAAGAGGGAGTTTGGTCTTTGTTGAGAGTCAGAGGAGATTCTACCTTGGGAGGATAGGCAGCATGATATGAGAGGGCATGGGTATGCTGAAGAGCTTTAAGACGCTCCCACAATACCTGATGCATCACTTTCCTTGAAGGGAGAAGTTTGATTTTCTCCACTAATCGGGAAAATGGCTGAGAAGATGTTAGATGAGATTCAGTTTCTTGAGAAGATGTTGACGATTGCAGGGCTGCAGATGAGATGGGGGTAGCAGTCTTGGTCCTAAGGCATGGTGAAGTCATGATAGGCTCGTCCTTTATTGGAGATGAAGGAGAGGTAGGTTCTTCCTTGGGTGGAGAAGAAACCAGAGAATGAGGCTCCTCGAGCGGGTAAAGGGTAGGGATGATGGTGCCCTCCACTTACGGTCGAGGAGTAGGAAGGGTCGGGTCCTCCATAGGCATCAAGAAGGAGGATGGTGAGACCGGTGGTGCTGGTAAGGTCAAAGCATCCTCCAAAATGAGAGAGGTTGATGGAGAACTAACCGGGGAAGGAGGCTCATCCACATGTGATGGACTGATAGATGGACTCACCTCTTGAGGTTGGTCAGGGATGAAGGGTGAGACCATATTGACTGTTTGAATGTTGTGTTCATGAGTGTCATCAATCAAGGTCTGGACATTGTTTTGAGTTAGAGGATGATTGGGGAATGGTTGCTTGAAGATATCGATGCCCTGATTAGGGGGTGCATTGGGATTGTCAAGGACAAGGTCACCCTTTTCAAGCATGTATTAGATTATGTTTTTAAGGGTTTTGTAGTTTCCCGTGTCATGTCTTTTAACACGGTGGTAGTTGCAAAAATCATTTTCCCTATACCACGCAGGGATGGCGTGTGAGGGATCAAATTGTGGAGGTGGTCGGGTCTGGGGGAGATTGAGAACCCCCTGTCTAACAAGTTTTTCCAGCACAGACGCGTATGATTCTATAAGAAGAGTATACTATCATTATACGTATCGCTATTGGAATTGGCGAGTGGCACTTTGAGATGTGGATGGCTTAGGTTGATTGGTTGAAGGCGAAGAGGATGAGGGTCTAATGACCACAGCGTTAGCTGAAGCTTTAGACTTAGGATTGGATGATGAAGTTTTAGAAGAAGAGGATTCATTGGTCTTAGAGTTGGGATTCTTGCTCCACAACTTGACTTTATTCTCCTCAATGGCATGCAATTCAAGCTTATGGGCCATCGTGAAGGCTTCGTCAAAGGTGCGAAAGGTCTGAACCCTCAAGGTGGAATAAATATACTTGGCACAGGCTTGGGAGAAAAGTTCAATAAGTTTGGGTTGGGGTAAGGAAAAGGAGATTTGATTGATGAGGCCTCTCCAGTGGGCCACAAAGTCAGCTATGGATTCATCTTCGAATTGGCGGATAGAATAGAGGTCTATGATCAAGACCTTCTTGGTGATGTTGATAGAGAAATGATCAAGAAAGAGCTGGGCCAGCTGAGTGAACGTGAAGAGGGAATGGCTAGTAAGGGAGTTGTACCAATCAAGTGCAGCACCAGAGAGGGACATAGGAAACATGCGTAAAAGTAATGCATCGTCATGGGCAATAAGGTAACAGGCATTTTGAATGCCCGTAAGTGTTGTTGTGGGTCTTCCTTGCTTTGAAAATGAGAAAATTTTGGAAGTTCCCACTGGCTGGGATATGGCCTGATCGAGACAGAAGGATGAATGGGCTCATTGCAAATTTGCTTGTATGAGAGAGCATTGCGTGAGCCAAAAATGGAGGTCTCTAGGTTAGACATCTTGTCCATCAACATTTTGATGATATCTACTAATGGATTGGTGGGTGGAGTTCCCCCTAGGTTGTAGGGCGCTTGGAAGAGGCTAGAGGAGGCATATGACGTAGTTGGTTGTCCCTATAAGGGCGCAATGTAGGGATAACTAGTTGTAGGGATAGAAGAGAAGACAAAGGCTGGTTGGGTAGAAGGCATAGCTAGGCTTGATGTTGTCATGAGAGGTTGGATTATGGTAATAGGGGCCAATGGATAGGTAGCCACCCTAGTGTTGATAGGGGCCAGGGTAGGCGGAATAGATACGACTAGATTCTAGAAAGGAGTGGAGAGCAGTTGAGTGGGCTGAGGTTGATAGGGGGCCAAAACCCCGATGGAAGTGGGACCCAAGATGGAAGGAGAGGCCACACTTAGAAGGTTGGTCAAGGTCTGGTCATTAGCCGAGGTGATAGCTTGGGTGTCTAAAGGTTGAACTATGAATGCTATCGATACGGCCGCAGTCTTGACAAGAGAGGTTGGCATTCCGTAAATCGGATTGCCCAAGGAGTCTCACATTCGGCTATGCGCGAGATAGTGTTACAAGGCTTTGATGTTGAGGTCTAAAAATCATGCAAAATCTTGGTCCCCTTTTGGGACAATAGGAGTCTTGGGCGGGGTTGGGCGAGTAGGAGTTCTTTCAGTCTCTGAGTGGAACTCCATTATAGGATCGGTTATGGACAGGGTAGACAGAAGCGGTTGATGCCTCGCGTGATTGACTAGAGCCTTGGTTTGACTATGAGTCAGAATGATTCAAGGCAAGGAAGGTTGTCCTCACAAGCTCAAACAAGCAGATAAGAACAGAAAAGATGAAGAGCACAAGCAAAATCCTAAGCGTTAAATCCCTAGAAATTTATTAGGATCATGGTGGCTTATGCCTTAGAAATGTGTGTAGGAAGATTGGCTTTTGAGTCGGGTCCTATAAGAGGTAGTCTATCAATGGTTTTAGGTTTTGTTTAGGTGCTCAGGAAGTTTGGGTTAGGTTCTGTACATGGCCTGGTGCTAAAGAGCAAGCTCCCCTCACTTCACGAGCCCAGTGATAAACTGGTCTTGCTTAGCCAAAATATACTTTCCCTAGAGTTTAGATTCTGCCAGAGAATAGAGTGGGCTTTCTAGTTGGTGATGAAATCCAAGTAGGATTGCTGGGAGGGGTAAGGTATCCCCTGGGGGATGAAATCCCAGTCGGGCCTTGTCTCAAGTAAGTTTGATGTTTAGATTTAGTGCAAGTGGTTTAGGTTGTGTAACATCAAGTGATCTACGATTAATTCAATATGCATTTGTTAATTACTAAGTGTGGTCTAAGAAATGCAAGCACAAGCAAAAATGGAATGCAAAGTGTTTCAAGCCCCAAGTTGAAATGTTAAGTTTGGATGAAAAACAAGTTGAGAAAGGGTTTGAGGAATATGATTTTTGACTAGTCTAGAAATGCAAGAAAAGAAAAGAAAAGTTCTTTTTATCCCTGCTTATGATGTCGTTTAAAAGAGAAGAAAGAGGTGAAAAGGGAGGATCCTAATGCACCCTATATGAATGAAAAGAAAAGGAACCCAAGGAAGGACCTAAGGTCCCACCAGGCGTGCTAGAATGTTTCTACGCTAAATCGCTTTCTACATTCAAAAGATAGAGAAATGAGAAACTTAAAGAAAATGGATGAGGGTTTGTATGTGCCTAGATTGTAGACGTTGTGCAACAAAATTTAGACATTGTGAGAACTCCTCTTTGGCTATGGAGGAATGACACCTGAAAGAGAAAGATACTAAACATGAAAAATGTTAGATGACAAAAGGGTGGACTGCCAAGCAAGAGCTTGGTCCTAGAAGCGCAAATGCTTCTTGGAAGATGTCAATCCACTATTAAAATTAAAATGCTGATTAGAAATAGAAAGTGATAAATGATGGAAAATAGAAAGAAAGAACTTAAGACAAATGCGTACCTGTTTAGAAGCTATCTGCCTTTGCACAGTTGCTAGCGTCGGTGGTATTACCGGTGTCAGTTAGGAAGGTCACCAACGTTAGTTATGATGCCGACGTCGGTAGGGGTACTGGCTGAGGTCGGTCAGGGCAGTAGTCAAGGATGGGTCAGGCCAGGTTATGATGCATCAAGAGTGTTCTGTTCACAGGTGGCAGAATGGTTGCAGAAAACCATTTTGAAGTGTGCCGACACTGGCAGAACCATCGATGTTGGCTGAATAATGACCGACGTCGGCGAGGTCAAAATGCGCACAGAGGCTAAAATTAGCCTCTGTCTATTCTTGCACGCTGCCAGGTCAAGGGCCCATGGGAAAACGGTCGAGAAACACATAAATGGATGCGAGAGGAAGGATAAAGGGGAGATTTGGGCAATAAAAGCTAGGAGAGAGGTGGGGGGATCCAAGGAGGGGATCCAAGGTGGCAAGGGTGAGGTGGAAAGGGGCCAAATATTTAATTATTTTAATTTGATAAATGGAGGGGGCTAGGACAAGGGTTAGGATATGGGTCAATAGGGGACAAGGGGGGAGGATGAAAGATGACCAAGGTGCAGACACATTTTCGGTGTCTACACATATCTTAAACAAATTAATTAACCATGAAAGAATTTTAACTTTTATTAGTTTAGATGAGCATCTCCTTATTAGTAGATTGTTCCAATTCATCATTACTCTCTATGTTAATTTATCATCATCCTTAGTGAAATTTATCATGTTTTCCATATTCAAGGTCTAATGATTATAACCAACTATGGGAAAATCATTGCACACTATCCTACCTACATTTATCAATGATTATAACCACCTTTGGGTAAATCATTGTGTTGTCACCACTTTACTTTTTTTGCCTATACAAGGGCATGTTATTATCTTATTTATCTATCCTAACTAGGTAGCTCCATCTTCTCAATGATTATAACCACCTTTGGGAAAATCATTGTGTTATCATACCATGTTGCCACTATCAAGGTATAATGCTTATAACCACCTTTATGCACACCATTATGCACCATCTTACTTGTATTCTCAAAGATTTTGACTACTTTTTCACTATCATTATGTTTTCATCCCATCATATTTCATTCTTTGGTCCCCTTGCTTCACTTCTTTCCTTTCAACGGACCATTTATCAACTTATGCCAATCATTCCCTCAAGGGGCATTATATAGTTAGTTTATCATCATTACAATTATAGGCATACAAGACATTTTCATTATTTGAGATGACATTACTATTATTATAGCTTGCAATGCCTTCCTAAATAGGGGCAAATTGTAGACACCTAAATCTAGCCACTAATAACCTCCAATCAAGATTTTGGCCGATTCCCATTCAAAATGCACAATTTGGCCTAAAAGTACTAAAACACATAAAATGATGAGAAGCTAACATATTCAAGTGCTGATTTTGGCTAAGGTATCCCTAAATGGGGTAATGAAATTTATGGGCCAACTAATATTGATCAGATCATTTTGAGTCAAAATGCCAAATTTGCACCTACGTGTTTTGGATTGCTCTTTCCTATCAAATATGATACATAGGACATGTGCTTTTGTTATTTTTTCTTAGTAACATCCTAAATGGGAATATGGTTCCAATGCATCTGACATTGCCTTTTAATTTCAATCTAGTCAAATTTTGGACCAATAACAAGGCATTCTAATCAATTTGAGTAATTTGTGCACACAAAGTGCTTAAACATACTCAAGAACTAATTAACCCAAGTTAGAGGTTGATTAATAATTCCATGGAAACTTGTTAAAATTTTATTTTTGGAAATTAATATTGAATATATGCATCATTAGGTGACCGCATTTCTTGGGAAGACATCCCTAGGCCATAAATGCCACAAATATCAAGATCTATGCCCTCCATGCCTCATTAATGCCTTCCATGATGTCCTCCATGCCTCTTAATTACCCCTTTTTCCAATTTCATGATGAGGATAATTAAAAACTTAATTCTAAAAATTTAATTAATCCTCAACCATACATCTTTATCTCAATATGGATGGTTTAGGTTGATTCTAGACATTTGCAAAAATCTATAAATAGAGAGGCCATGAACATCATTTCTAAGCTATTTTGGTGCAAAGTTATAATGCACAAATATCTTGAAAAATCCAATGTAACTAGTGTTACCATGCCAAATTTATTCCAATCCAAGCCAAACCAAATCCAAAGGTGCTAAAGAGAAATGGAGGTAGCCAAGCTTCTATTGACAAGGAATTCATGAGCACAACCCAAGAAAGCCACCACTACAAAGGCATTTTGAGCATCCAAGGAAGGTGAAGAAATTATTGTGTTTTCATTCCTTGATTTTTAGTTGTGTTTGTCATTTGATTTTTTTAACTAAGCTCTCCCTAGTGTCTAGGCCTAGAGATGTTATGCTATTAGTGTGTTTATTTCATTTTGTTTATCATTTTGGAACTAACACCATACTAACCATCCTCTCTTGAATCAAATTCCTAGATCACAAGATTGGGACCCAATTGGTAAAAACCTAATCTTTAAATGTTTTAGGGGCGTATTATAATGTCATGAAGTATGGCATACCTCATTTGGTGTGATTTTATGTGTATCTAGCCTTGGTCATAATATTTTAGTCCTAAGAGTCATTTTAGGGGTCAAAAATGAGAATTAAATGAGTTATATGGCCTCATTAGGAAATTTTAAGGTTTCAAAAGGTGATTTCATGCCCCATGTATCCTAAAAATTCTTATGTAACTAATTATAACTAAAAAGTGGTAGGTTATTTAAAAGAGAGAGTAGTTTTCTTGAAAAAAGGAAGAGTTTGGCACTTGTATGACCCATAAGGGAGTAATACATGTGGGAGAAGGTTTTGAGATGACTCTTTAGCTTCCTCAAACTCATTCCCATGATTTACATGCTTTGTAAGTGCTAAAAAAGGTCCAAAACTATTTTACTCCTTTTTCACCTTTCTAGACACATAGAACTAGCCAATATGTTTGTGCTTAGTATGGATAGCTATATAAATTACATGTCAAACACATTTTTGGGGTGATAGTAAAATCATACTGATTTATTTTAATAATATTTTTTGAAATATTGGTTAACTATCTTTATGAATCATCTCTAATAAGTTGACTATTATTTTTTTCACTATTTCCTGCACCCTATAGGCTTTTCTCTAATTTGGATAACTCCATACAATCCAATTTGTGATGCTTATTCCAATTGATTTTGGATCTCTCCTTAGATGATCTTCATGTTTGGTTTAGTGTTTCAAGATGTTTTTATGAGTAAATCTTCTCAAGTGTGTAGACTAGTCTCATTTGAAGATAGCAGGCATGTCTCCACCATTTTCAAGATCTTTATGTTTTGGTAGTAATTCTAGGGGATGGTAATATTTTTATCTTCATGTTTATAATATCCTCCTAGTCCCTTCTCCAATAAAACTTAGCCTCAAAATAATAACCATGGAGTGGCAGCTAAGAGACATACCATACAACCAATTACTTCATGACTGTCATACATAGTCATCTTAATGAGCTATGTTAAAGCTTGATCATGTTCATAAGAGAGTGACAGATATTACTATGGTGATGGACACATAATTATAAAATGGGTGATCAAGTGGAGTTCATCAAATAGAATATGATTAGCATGAGGGAAACCTTTTATTTGTACACCCAGTCTCTTGCCATTAGTATATACCTATAAAAGGGTTTAACATTGAAAATAATGTGTGAAATCTTGTCTTAGGCTTTGAAAAATCATGATGTTTAATTTCAAAATCATGAGAGGAGATCAAAATATTAGGATGGTAGTTTCTTTGAACACATGGACCTTTTTTAATCACTACCTGTCTATATGTAACTTAAAATGTCTACTTACAAGTGTCTTCATAGAAATGAAACATGTTGAGAATGAGAGTTTGAGATGAACAAGGTTTTTATAGTGATAAAATTCATTTGGAAATTTTGGAAAAATTATAAACCTCATTAAAACCCACGAACCATGCGTATTTCTTATAGGTTCATCCATTTATTGTATATTATAGGATCCACCTACAGGTGTTACTAACAAAGAATTAGATATGTCATTAAAAGTATTGGAACATGAGATAGAACCCTATTTGAACTCAAAATGTGTTAGAGAAAGCATATCAAACCTATTTGGAATTCTATATTTCCATATGAGATAGGGGATTACCTTTAAAAGATGATGACTATAGGTTTAGAGATCAAATCCCTAAAAGACAAAAATAGAGCACCTATCCCTTTTGTAAATGCCTTAGGACAATGTCATGTTGAGTTTTGATCATCCAAAATAAACTAATTATTCATCCTTATAATAAATTTCCAACTTTAAAAATGACTAAGTTGATTTAGTCACGTGGTTTTCTTACTAATAAAACCTAAAGATGCACCTTTAATCATTAAATTCAAGCCGTGAAACCTACAAGCCTTGAGATATAAAGGGAATCTTCATTCAAGTTGGTATTATTAGACCATACCTTCATGATTGAATGGTTTTATTTGTTTTTAAATAACATATTTTTATCTATATGTCACTTAAATAGGCTGATATGCAAATTTTTGGTTCCATATACACCTATAGGGGTGCTTGAATCCAAGATTATCCACCTAGAGCTGACTGTGAAACCACATATCACCTTTGAAGAGAGTTTATATATGGAGACACCAATATTTATAATATAAATTATTATAGGAAATTTATGGGATCCAAAAGGCATTTAATAATGTTTTCAAAGATGGTGTATGCCTACAACATTTCTATTTCCCCAACAACTAGTAGATATAATCAACTGTAGATGATAGTGACTCAAGTGGTAATGGTTCTAGGTATTTGGCCTAGAAAATTCATATTATAGGTGAGTTAAGGAAATATGGTATGGAATTAATGGTTTAAAAAATACATTATATCAATGTAATCAACTCTAAAAGTGTGATCTACACCTATAAACAAGAGAATTATACATATAGGGTCAACCTATCAGTCAGGCCTAATTGAGTTAAGATATGATTCAAGGTGCAAGCATGGGTTATGAGAGTTTGTGAAAATTATCATAATGGTTCAATTTAAATATCATGATACATTTATATCAATTAATAAGAACATAAAACCCTTTCAAATGCAACGTATAGTCTACAAGATAGAACCATTGTGCATAGTTTGCCTTCCCAACAGTCTGTCTTGGGTCTTTGAGGAATTAAAGGTTCAAATTATGTTACCATAAGCTGTAAAATTATAAAATAAATCATTATAACTTGGATAAGCCCCTAAAATATCTGGTTAGTCTAGGGAAATATGATAAGTACCCTTTATTTTATCTTAGATAGAGGGTACTTCCCTTTGTATGTGAACCCTACATTTATGAGGAATTTAAAGAAAGGAAGAGCTGAGGGGATAATGAGACTTTGAAAAATGTGTAATTAGATTTTTTATATGTGGAAAAAAATATAAAACCAATCATATAAGGGATAATCCTGATAGTATGGTCTATATTGCCAAGTATGCAGACAGGTCTGATTTTGGCCTAGAGCCTAAATGAGAAGTCACTTTCAGTTCCAATTATAAGAGATAATTATAATCCATTTGGACATGTTTATGAGGTAATTTAATTTTTTTCAAATCTTTTATAATTAAAATAAGTCATAAGGAAATCTCTTTTTGGCTGAAGACCAATTCAAGCTTATAAGGAATGGAGAAAAGAGCTCAAGTGGGCAAAATTGGAAGCTCATATCTTCTTAAACACTTTTCATGGAGACTAAATGGTATATGATGAGTTAGAAATGGTATTAAATAGTTATTTTATGGAATTGAGTTTATATTTGAACATAAAATATTTATGAATAATGTCTAGGATGGTAAAATAGGCATAAACTCACTAAAACCCTTGCTAGTGACTAGTTTGAGAACATGGAGTAGTTAGTGCACCAAAATGGAATAGTTTACCTATAATGATGATTAAATTTTGTTGTTGAATCTCTCAAGATCTTCCCCCTCCTTGTGTATTGTATGAAAATATATGGATGGAGTACAAAACATGGTATTTTTGATAGTTTTGTGTGTTTCATAGGTTATAAAAGGAGTTTGAACATGCCAAATATATGGGAGAAAATATTGAGACTTATGATAACTCCCTATGTCTATTTTATGACTAAATAAAAATCTTGGGTGCCTTAGCAATAGATCCCATCTTATACAGTCATAAATGACATAGTGAACATGATAGTGAGAAGGGTGAAAACTTCAAGTGGAAGCCTATTTAAGGTATACCTAAGAAATATAAGGCCATTAAGGCTCTTTACAAGTTTCATAGACTCCCTTACATGGATTTTCATGTAAAATTGAAGCCAAGTATGAGGGTGATTAAAAGAGGAGTTTTTTTTACTATAGGTAGTAATAGATCACTTTCATAGGAATCCAGATGATTAGGAATGTAGATAATGCATGGAAGAGAATGTATAAAACCCTTACCTCTTAATCCAATCATGATATATTATACTAGTTGGTTTTGGGACGTTCCAATAGTGGTGACTGATGAAGGTAGCTTTCTTGTGGAGAATGAGAACTCATATGCCACTTTTCATGAGTTACATAGTTTGAAGATCCATTTGTCATATGAGACCATGCATAGTCTATCTCCTAATTCATTCTTATACACATGTAACTCCTTTTATTATTATGAAAAATTTCCTTATGACCTTTGGACTTCTTTCTTCTCTTCTCTATCTCAATTTTTATAAGAACTAGCCATTTTGGCTATTGTAAGGATGCTCCACTTAAGTATGGTGAATCCCTACTCATTTTCATAACATGAATCAATAAATACTACTAATTTTACCTCTTATATGATTATTCATAGTGTGTTCACCTTTAATGATGGATCTTTCTTAGTGATGATTGTTGTTTCCTTAGCATTATTGTCTCATTCCCTCACCTATTTAAAATTTGATAGATTCTTCTTGTAGGTCATGTAAAGAGTTTTTTAAAGTTTTAAGGTTGAGTTATTTATTCTATTAAATATTTTAATTCTAGGCCTCTTGTCTATTCCTCCTAGCTTAAACATTCATCACAACCTCATATTGAAATATTGATGTGAGAATATTTAGATTAGAGAAGTGTTTACCTAATTAGTCTCTTGGTCTCATGTGTGAAATGAATTTGGTGTATAACTTACTTTAGGATAGTTTAATTTTAGTTTTATCTCCCTTTTCCTTGCAATCATAGGTGCAGTAGTGATCTAAAAGTGGTACATCAAGGGAGTTGGCCCTATCTAGTTATTCACCTCATTTTTAGGTGACCCACAGCTTAGATGTGTTTCAATTATTCCACTTCAATGAGGATAGATGATACATATCCTCCAATGGTGAAAATATAAGTGACATCATCTTCCATCTCCATGAGTTGGTTTCATGTAAACTACCTTGTACCTCATTTTCAAAGCATTTTTATTCAAAAAACATGATTTATGCCCTAATACATAGAATTCCATACATAAAATTGGAATTTATTGAATCATGTATAATTTTAATTCACATTTTAATAGGTTTTATGTTGATCCATGGTGTTTATATTGCAATAAAAACAACTTTTCTCAAAAGTAGTCAATATCAAGGTTTTAGAGCTAAATCTTCTTACTGATGGTTCATGAATCACACACCTCCAAATATTAGCTTATTTACATGAATGTGTATTATTAAAAATACATATAAATAAATAAAAATATTATGTTCCCATGAAAAATATATGAGAAGATATCATGTCGAGGAAATTTGCCCATGGAGTTTTACTTGCATTCTAGATTGCCTATGCTCTTAGAGATTGTTTATAAAGAAAAATACTTTCAATTTTTAAAAAAAAAAACTAATTATAAGTAAATATGGTTACTAAAATCATTATAAGATAATATTTCCAAACTTTTCATGTAGTGAAAGATATGATCATCTGAACAGGTGGCTTGAAAGGGTGTCTAGAACTACAAAATTTGAATTTTTTCCTTGGACTAAAAGTTTATTCTCCATGTATTATAAGTCTCAAAAAATAATCATGGTAATTTTAAATTTTCATAAAATAAATATCATGGTTCCATCTTTCTTGATAGGTTAAAAAATGCTCTTTTATGCCAAAAATAAGCATGTTTGACTAGCTTATAGAGGCTACTGACAAGATATTGGAAATTTTCATATTTTGGGGTTGATATTTGGAATTTGTAGGAAAAATTACAATAAATACCTTGGGTATAATTTGTTTAATTCCTTTTGGTGCTATGTGATTTGAAAGTGTGTGAAAAATAAAAATAATGTAACTTAATCGATAGATTAAAAACCTCTTATTTAGTCTATATTTGTTACTCTAAGAAAAAAAGCAAAAAGAAAGAAAGAAAATTGAATTAATTACTCACAAGATAGGCTAACTCCTTTGTTTTTAATAATATAGATCTAGTTCAAGTTACCTTGTATGTAAATAGTATAGAACAAAATTGACAAGGCTGATGATGTTTATTAAATCCAGATCTAAAAGAACATAGTAAAACAAGTCAACTGAGTCTTCTAGAAAAGAAAGATATCTATAGAAGAATGTCAATCTAGTTGATCTAGTTTACTATAGTGTTATAGTTATATATACTAAAAAATGTGAAAAACATGACTATAAATGAAGCACATAAATGACTAAGAAAGTAAGAATGAACCTAATAATTTTTTAAGATGTTGAAGTTGATATTTTTATTTTGTATTATTCAGATAATGAATTTTATTCTAATAAAAAATTTGAATCAGTCAACAAAGTCAAAAAACCTATCTAAAATAAGTGAATTTGGTCAAGATGATTGATTTAGTTTCATGTTGTTAAAGAATACCTGTACAAAGAAATAGAGAATTGATCATAGTTATTATGTGTTAAACCTATGCACAAAATGTTAGTGTATTAATAGATTCGATCTAATACCACATAAATAAAAATATATAATAGATGATAATAATTGAAGGTGTGAAGGAAAAACTACAAGGGTTAGATTCATGTTAGATTGATCAGAATGTATACAAAGCAAAGTGAAGCTGATTTAAAAATTAATCCTAGCTCAAAAAAGATAAATCACACTAGCCCTTATTATTATTGGTAAATTTACAAAATAGAAGTCAATGCAAAAATGGATCCACTAAATCTAAACAATGGGTCCCTTTCCACAATAATATCACTATAAAGGGTTGTAAATACTCTATTAAAGTAACACCATGTGATAACCCTAGCTAGGTCTTATGTTTTTATTATTCACAAATTAAATCACAAAAGTAAAACAAAATACAATTTAGTGCTCACCAAATCATGTGGCACAAAATGGGTTAATAAACATGAAAATAAACATGCATAGAAGATATCTACTTAAGTCAATGTAGAGGAAATCCTAATGCATAAAGAGAATCATATAAACTAACAAATGCAAATATATCTACTTTAACTAGGAGGAGAAAGAGTTAGGAATACTTACCTTTGACAATGAAGCCATAGAGCCTTAGTCTTTCCCTTTTCCAAGGTGTTTCACAAGAGGTTGTTGTGGTTTGTAATAATAAGAAATATAGGTCAACACTAAGATACATGACTTTTCCTATGTATCCAAAATATTTCTCCAAAAGACAAGATTGATATTTCCAAATTTAGTATTTTTAAACCCTAAGTAATGTTCCTCATATAGAATGGTGGATAAATAGAAGCACAAATAATGATTTACTCATCTCTCTCAAATGGAAAAAATGGATGTGTATATATAGCTATATTTAACCCTAAACTCATCTAAAGTTTTAGCCAATAGAGTTAGCCCAATCAACCTTATATCATTAAATAAATAAATAAATTAGGTCTCAGACTGGGTCATTTGGGGCCAACCTAATCCTATAACTTTCTCATATAATTTAATTACATGGTTGGTCTAGGCTAAATTTATTTGGTAAAACTTGAAAAGAGGTTTTAGCTTAGGTAGGGATTGTTTGAGGCGATGAATTACTTAGAGGAGTGTGTAAG
Organism: Torreya grandis; assembly: GCA_037957365.1. Classification (NCBI taxonomy): domain Eukaryota; kingdom Viridiplantae; phylum Streptophyta; class Pinopsida; order Cupressales; family Taxaceae; genus Torreya; species Torreya grandis. The sequence continues at coordinate 142,146 of JARHVA010007151.1, forward strand.
GGACATGTTAAAGCTTAGGAAAGTGTATAAGAAAGTTTTGTGTTATTGAAATTGATGGTATAGGGGACAATAATATTGAAAAACACTAATGTTCTACCCACCCCTTTCCCAATGTACCCTTTATGGCATACACTCAAAGAGATTGAGACTCGATGGGTTCTTGAAAGAAAGAAAGAAAGAAAGAAAGAATCAATAATTGATAAAGTTTAAAAATATTTTGTGTATACACATGGATCAAACATATGGGTAATTCATCTTGTTTCCAATATGAAGGGATAAGAATGAATCTAAAATATCTCACAAGATGCATTGTGGGCTCTTCATATTGTCCCCAAGCTGAAGTGTGGAGAATAAACTTGTACAATATTTCACTTATCAGTTTAATTAGCTCCTAATTGAATATTCTAAAGGATCTCAAGTTCCTTTTATTGCATGAATATGCTCACTTGGAGGGAAAAAAATGAATTAATTATTTGAAAATAAATTATAATTCTATTTATAATTTAAAAAATTAGAAAAATGATAAATTAATTTAATCAAGGATCAATTTAATTAATACAAATGTGGGGAATTTAATTGGAATAATTTTTAATTAAATTAATCAAATATCAATTTAATTAATAAAATGTAGATAATTAAATTAGAAGAATGTTTAATTAAATTAATCATAGATTAATCTAATTAATACAATGTAGAAAATTGAATCAAAAGAATAATTTAGAGAAGAGGGAATTAATTATATTAATTGATTAGAAAAAGGTAATTAGTGAATTGAACAAAATAGGATAATTGAATAGAAAAATTTACCAAAGGGATTGTTGTTCCCAAAATTTGTCACTTCTTTTTGGGACAACACATGAACTATTTTAGGTCCTATAGGCCAAAAATTATCTCTTCTCTTCTCAAAAAAATATTCTGGGCATTTAAATTCTCCATTTTTCAAGCTTTTACAGCTAACAAACTTCATAGGAAGAAATATACAGACTCTATAGGGTTAAATCCATGGACTCACTTCTATGGACTCTATAGGCTTAAATCTATAGACTCTAAAGGCTTAAATCTATGAACTCTATAGGAAGGAATCTATGGACTCATTTCTACGGACTCTAAAGGCAGGAATCTATAGACTCATTTCTACAAACTCTGTAGGTAGGAATCTATGGACTCATTTCTACAGACTCTGCCAGCTCATTTCTATGGACTCTATAGGTTTTTATCTATGGACTCTATAGGTTCATTTCTATGGACTCTGTAGGAAAGAAATAAGCTCTCAACACTTAGGCAATTTCAAGGTTGGTTCAATGCCAAGGTTCAACCAAAAGGTTCATTAGCAAACTTCAAACAAAGGATTGAACCATTGAACCATTGAGCCTTGAACTAAAATGGTTCAAAGGGTCAAAGGTTTAACATGTTTAAGATTTCAATGACATCAGCAAGCTTGAAGAGTTAAGCGCTTCATCAAAAGTTCAAAGTTCAACCACTTTAGCAAGTTCAACAGCTTCAAAAGTCTTAGCGAAAAGAAGACTTAAACACTTGAACCATTGAACCATTGAACCGTTGAACCTTGAACCAAAAAGAGTTCAAAGGTTCAAAGGTTCAACATGGTTGGTTCAAGTGGTCAAGTGAATGAACAGAACACAAGAAAGTGCTTCAACCATTGAACTGTTGAACCATTGAGCCTTGAACCAAAATGGTTCAAAGGTTCAAAGGTTTAATCAGTCAGTTCAAGCGGTCAATTCAAAGGAGTGCCCCAAAGCCCATAGACCAAATTACCCTTACAGAGGGTAGGTGATGAGAAAAATGGACCTTTCTCAAATCCTGAAGGGTGAACCAATGAACCGATTGAACCTTGAACCAAAATGGTTCAATGGTTCAAAGGTTCAATGCAGATGGTTCAAAGGAGTGCCCCAAAGCTGAAAGAAGAAATGCCCTTATGGAGGGTAGTGAAATAAGGGTGGGTGCCCTTGTGGAGGGAAGAAAACATTGGTTCAAAGATCAAAGGAAGCATCAGACAAAGGGATGATTCAATCAAAGACCAAGAAAGTGATTAAACTGAGAAAGTGATTAAACTAAGAAAGTGATTAAACCAGGGAAGCAATTAAACCATTGACATCCCCACGGATGTCAAATTTAAGATAATGAAATATCTATCAATTTTCAAATATGGCACCGACATTGTGAAGAAATTTAGTAACCAGCCAAAGAAATAGCTTGGGAGCTCAAATCGCATAGATAAAGATGAAATACAACAAGGAAAGGGGTAATAATGGAGAAAGATCAAAAATATCCATGCATGGGATATGTTTCTAGAAGGTAAAGTAGACCACTAGGTGGACATCAGAAAACATGAACATTCAATGGCATGGCCTATTTTTCTACATTGAGTAAAATGAATAGCTGTGCACACATCAAGAAACACATTAGGTAGCCCATATTAAAAATTGACGCTCAATTCTAACATAGCCCATGGACAAAATTTAAAATGCATTGAAGGCATTGAATGCATCATAAGCCATTTTTGTGAAATAAAGTGCCCAAGTCTTTCTTAGAGCACTATATATTGGACTCTCTCTTATTGTTTTAGGGAGATCTCTCTATTATCCAAAAAAAAACTCTACCAAAATTGAAAGGCATTACTAAGAATTTGAGCTCAGATTGTTGATCATATTTCATTATTAAATAAGAAAACAAACTTTTTTAGACTTTATGCTGGAATAGCTTGGTTATTGGGGAAATTTTTCTTATGTTTGTTTCCTTAATACTTTTTTTTGTCTATTTAATTAAATAAGCAAAATTAGTGAAAGTAATCAGGAAGGTGTCATGAAGCTGACTATGGAGAGACTTTATGCTACCACAATTGTCTTTAGTTTGTCTATTTTTTGTTTCTATGTAAAGGATCTTGGGATGACTTTGTGCCCTCATTATCCTTCATATTTCACTCTTTGGAAGTTGAGGTGGAGACTTTGTGCTACATTTCATCCTATTGTGTTACTGTGCCCTATTACAATTACTTGTCACTACCTGACAGGTTCCTGTTTTCTACTAAACAACACTAATAAAAGAAGAGGAGTGCCTTATATCATTTCATCAGGATTTATCCTTTGATTGGTGAACATCATCTCTAAAAAAAGAGAGATAGATGGTGTTATCCTACCCCTAAGTGTTATTTTTAGCTTATTTATAGTAGATTAACATATATATATAGCCCTTCATACTTATAGGGAACCTCCTCCTAATGAGAGGAGATATTTATCCCCTTTTGATGTGGTAAACTTGCACATTTGGCTAAACAATATTCTTTGTTGGGCTGATCAGACCTATTTTGCTCATTAGTATGCTGATGTCAAAATATTCACCCAATAATTTTTGGTGACTCTACTAGGGATATAGTAATTTTATGGAATTTAGAGCCTCAAGCTTTAGATTTAAACATCACCTATCTTACCCATTATCATTATAGCCTTTTCCATTTATCCCACTGTGAAAGAATGAGCTGCTCCAATGCTTTCCCATTGTTAATTTTTCCTTCCAGCTTCACGCTAATAATTTTTGGTGACTCCGCTAGGGACACAATAATTTTGTGTAATTTGGAGCCTCAAGATTTAGACTGAAACATCACATGTTGCTTATCCATTATCATTATAGCCTTATCCATTTATCCTACTATGGAAAAATGCACAATTTGAAGCCTCAAGCTTCAAGCTGAAGTAGTGCCAATTCTTTTCCATTTTTATTTTTACATTTTGGCAAATCCATGGTATACGTGAAGCCAAAGGGCTAAAGGTACTATTGACCCTACATTTGAGTTGGTACAAGAAAGTAATTTTGATCTATTTCCTTCACCATCTCACCTCTAATGAACTAGGAGCTTTCCTCCTACTAAAGTCAAGTCTCCATTACCAAGGAAATCATCCATTTATGTTATTAATAAAGCTTTGTCAATGCTTACCCCTCTGAGATTTGTTATTCAACCTTTCCATAGTCATACAATGGCAATTCAAGGCCCTTGGGGTAACTCTTTTGGCCCACTCAATTTAACTCCACCTCTACTTGAGATACCATGAAGTTTAAGGAAAAATTCCCCCAAGTTGTATGGTGATGGGAAGTTTCATCTCAATGAACATATTGTAGCTTTTAGCATAGCCTATGGCATAATAGCTGTGGACTATGAGGATGTAGAAGTTAGGCTGTTCATGGAAACTTTACAAGGTGCTACAACAGACTGGGTCTATCTGCAAGCCTAGACTGTGACTGATTGGAACACTCTCAAAGCCAAATTTGAAGCTAGATTCAAGCCTATAGAAGATGCACATCTCCTACTAGCTCAACTCACACAAATGAAGAAGGAGCCTCATAAACCAATGAGGGATTTCATAGCCAAGTTCAACAAGCTGAGGAACAAGATTCCTATAATTGCTTAGCCTATAGCTGAGAATCTCAAATGTTTCTTCATCAACTCTCAGCTTTTTGAAGTTAGTTTTCTATTGAGACGTGCTAGCCAAATAGACCTTGATGTAGATTAGGATTTGGCCACTAAGGTGGAAGATGACCTTATCTTGGTAGGAAAGATAAGGAGAGATCCTAACAGAGGTAAATCTTTATCATCTTTTGAATATCCATCTACATGTACCACTAATCCAATGGTGTAAAAGCTAGCAAATGAGTTGCTAACTCTCAAGAAGCAGATGGCGTAAGGGATATATTTAGCTCCTTCATATAGAGATATGCCAAGGAGGACATTGACCAATCAATCATACTAAGGAAATGCTATAAAGAATCAAGGATAGCCAAATCATCTTCCTCCCCCATAGGAGAAACTTGCTATTGAAGCACCCCCAACCAATTTAGTAGTTAGATATCTCAAAACAGAATCTAATTTCTCTTTCCAACTTAAATTGAACTAAGAAAATGATGATTTCCTTGTAGAAGACCAAGAAGAATTAGATGGCAACTCCAACATTGGTTTCTTGAATTACCAGGATGAACTCAGAAGTGAAAGTGGAGTAGTTGAGGGAACTTATGTTGTATTCACTCAGTCCAAGAACTAGTTAGCCTAACAAGCTGATAAGGAAAGAATAGAGGAATGAATTCAACCTATAATTTTAATTGATAAGCAGGGAACTACTCTACCTTTCTAGCCAAAGGACCTAATGACTATTAAAAAGGTAAATACATCAAGTACACCTTCACCTTCAACTTCAAATCTAAAGACCAGTTCTCCCCCTCCTAAAAACCAAAAGGATGAGCTCCCATCCTTTGTTCCTAGTTCATTTTAGACATTTGACATAATTGACCATGTCAAGAAAACCAAAATTCAAATGTCTAAGTTTGAATTCCTACAAGCCAACCCTGAGCAGTTGGATAGGTTGGTTGAGTGTGTGAAGAATAAAGCCATCCCTGTAGGACAAGATGTTAAGAAGGTAACTCATTATCCTCCAAGGAACATGTCCATCCCAAAAAATCTTGTCATTACTCCTCCTACTACCCCTAGGAAAATAGAGCCTTTCTATGTTTCCTTGTTGATAAACGGTCACAAGCTGAGCAATTGCATCATTGATTCTAGAGATTTAGACAATGTCATGCCTACCAAAGTGGTATAATCTCTTGGTCTCACACTGACCAAGACATTTGGGAGATGTTTCTCCATGGAGAACAAACAAGTTCCACTTCTGGGACAAATCAAAGATGCCCAATTTGCATTTGTAGTATTCCCAAACAAGAGGATCAAGATGACACTCCTGGTGGCGAATGTCCCAACCTCATATGACATCATTCTTGGGTAAAATTTCTACAAGGATGTTGGTGGAGAATTTAGCATGGACCTATCTGAGGTGAGGATCCCTGTCAAAGGCATCATGTAGAGATTACTTCTTGAGAAGGAAGCAAAATATGTAGTCACCCAAACATCAACCCCTAAAGCTCAAATTTTGTTTGAGTCTTCAAGAATGGGTAACTTTTTCTTGACCATAAAGGATGTTCATGTTTCAGTAGATGAAAGTCTTGTAGGTGGTGATCTAGGAATTGGTTCAGATAAAATAGAAGAAGACATGAAAGAGCATAGTGCAAATGTAGAAGAATCTCTCCCTCCAAATGAAGGAGAATCTAAGGAGAAATCAATTTTTGATGATGTTTAGATCCTAGAATTTGATGGTAATAACTCTTCTACTGATGCTAGAGCTAAGACTGTGTTCATATCTCCTCAAGGATATATCTTTCCTTCTTCATACAAGTTGTAGTTCAGCAACACCAACAACACTACCAAGTATGAATCTCTGTTACTCAGGTTGAAAGATGCTCAAGACAAAGGTGTCAAACTCCTTCATGTCAAAGGAGATGCTAAGCTGATGGTTTGTCAGGTATCTGATGGAAATATTGAAATCATGTGTTGCACTGAACCAAAAAAGCAACAAGCTATGGTAGTGGACCATACTGCTACATGCCAAAGTCAGGAAAAGGAAATCTTTACCAAGAGAGCAAAGATTTGTGGTTTTTACATTGGAGACCATGCCTTGCCATGGGGAAAGAGGAGAGAACCAAAAGGGATGCACATAAAATGTGATTCCTAGTGGAGAGTTCCATTCACCCATCACTGATTCTAGGGAGAAAATGGTTTCTTACTAGTTTATCAAGATCAAACACCATTTTCACTATCTCACAGTGAGTAGCATCTGAAACACTTCAATTCTCGAAGCATCAGATAAGATCATCTATACATATGTATATTTGTATAGTCTTTAGCTATGTTTTGTGTTTTTCATTTTCATTGTTGGCACCTTTATTTTTTGGGTAGCATGACTCCATGTCCTAATGGCATACTTAAAGGCATTGGAGATTCTGGTTTCTACTCCCCTCAGTTGCTTCAAATTTTCAACTAAAGGAAGTTACCTAATTGGAGCTAGCTGTTGTTCCCAAAATCTGTCACTCCTTTTTAGGACAACACATGAACTATTTTTGGTCCTATAGACCAAAAATTATCTCTTCGCTTCACAAAAAATTGTTTTGGGCATTCAAATTCTCCATTTTCAAGCTTTTTTAGCTAATGGACTTTGTAGGAAGAAATCTACAGATGTTGCAAGATTAAATCTATGGACTCAATTCTACAGACTATGTAAGATTAAATCTATAGACTCTAGAGGCTTAAATCTATGGACTCTACAAGAAGGAATCTATGGACTCATTTCTATGGACTCTATAGGTAGGAATCTATAGACTTATTTCTACAGACTCTGTAGGCAAGAATCTATGGACTCCACCAATTTATTTCTATGGACTCTACAGGTTTGTATCTACAGACTCTACAGGTTCATTTCTATGGACTATATAGGAAAGAAACAAGCTCTCAACACTTAGGCAATTTCAAGGTTGGTTCAATGCCAAGGTTCAACCAAAAGGTTCATCGACAAACTTCAAACAAAGTATTGAACCATTGAACCATTAAACCTTGAACTAAAATGGTTCAAAGGTTAGAAGATTCAATGGGTTCAAGGGTTCAATGATGTTAGCAAGCTTAAAGAGTTAAGCACTTCATCAAAAGTTCAAATTTTAACCACTTCAACAAGTTGAATAGCTTTAAAATACTTAGTGAAAAAAAGAAGGCTTAAACCCTTGAACCATTGAATCATTGAACCTTAAACCAAAAATAGTTTAAAGGTTCAAAGGTTCAATGCATTGGTTCAAAGTGATTGGTTTAAGTAGCCAAGTGAATGAGCAAAACACAAGAAAGCACTTGAACCATTGAACCTTGAACCAAAATGGTTCAAAGGTTCAAAGGTTTAATCAGTCAGTTCAAGTGGTCAGTTCAAAGGAGTGCCCCAAAGCCCATAGGCCAAAGTATCGTTACAGAGGGTAGGTGATGAGAAAAATGGACCTTTCTCAAAGCTTGAAGGATGAACTAATGAACTAATTAAACCTTGAACCAAAATGGTTCAAAGGTTCAAAGGTTCATAGGTTCAATGGTTCAAAGGAAGCTCCAGACAAAGAGCAAGAAAGCCATTGAACCATTGAACTGTTGAACCTTGAACCAAAACGGTTCAACAATTCAAAGTTTCAAAGGTTCAATGAGGATGGTTTAAAGGAGTGCCCCAAAGTGAAAGAATAAGTGCCCTTCTGGAGTGCAGTGAACTAAGGGCAGGTGCCGTTGTAGAGGGTAGAGAACATTGGTTCAAATATCAAAGGAAGTGCCAAACAAAGGGATGGTTCAATCAAAGACCAAGAAAGTAATTAAACTAAGAAAGTGATTGAACTAAGAAAATGATTGAAATAGGGAAGAAATTGAACCAGGGAAGTGATTGAACCATTGACGTCCCTGTGGACATCAAATTTAAGACAATGAAATATCTATCAATTTTAAAATATGGTGCAGACCCTGTGAACAAATTTAGTGATCAGCCAAAGAGATAGCTTGAGAGCGCAGATCACATAGATAAGGATGAAATACAACAAGGAAAGGGGGAATGATGGAGAAAGATTAGGAATATCCATGCATGGGATATGTTTCTAGAAGGTAAAGTATCACACTAGGTGGACATCATAGAGCACCAACTTTAAATGGTGTGGCTGACTTTTCTACATTGAGTAAAGCAAATAGCTATGCATAAATCAAGAAACACATCAGGTAGCCCATATTAAAAACTGATGTTCAATTCTAGCATAGCCCATGGATAGAATTTACAATGAATTGAAGGCATTGAATGCATCATAGGCCATTATTGTGAAACAAAGCACCCAAGTATTTCTTGGAACACTATATATTGGACTCTCTATTATTATTTGAGGGAGATCTCTTTGTTATCAAAAACAAAACTCTACCCAAATTGAAAGGCATTACTAAGACTTTGACCTCAGATTTTTGATCATATTTCATTATTTGAATAAGAAAACAAGTGACTTTTTAGACTTTATGCTGGAATAACTTGGTTTTTGGGGAAATTGTTCTTATGTCTATTTCCTTAATACATTTTTTCTCCATTTAATTAAAGAAGTAGAACTAGTGAAAGTAATCAGGAAGGTATCCTGAAGCTGGCTATGGAGAGACTTTTTGCTACCACAATTGTCTTTAGTTTGTCTATTTTTTGTTTCTATGTAAAGGATCTTAGGATGACTTTGTGCCCTCATTATCCTTCATATTTCACTCTTTGGCAGTTGAGGTGGAGACTTTGTGCTACATTTCATCTTGTTGTGTTACTGCGCCTTGTTACAGTTAATTGTCACTACCCAAAAGGTTCCTATTGTCCGTTTAACGACACTTCTGAAAGAAGAGGAGTGCCTTCTGTCATTTCATCAAGATTTATCCTTTTATTGGTGAACATCATCTCTGAAAATAGAGAGATGGATGGTGTTATCCTACCCCTAAGTGTTATTTTCATCTTATTTATAGTAGATTAGCATATATATATATATAGCCCCTTCATACTTATAGGAAACCTCCCCTTGATGAGAGGAGAGATTTATCCCCTTTTGATGTGGTAAACCTACACATTTGGCCAACCAATCTTCCTTGCTATGGTTGATCAGACCTATTTTGCTCATCAGTACGATGGTGACAAAATATTCACCCCACAGGGATAATTGAATAGATAAATTGATCTAGAAATGACAATTGAATAGAAAAATTTGACCAGAGATAATTGAATAGATCTAATACATCAAATTAACTCACCTAGAAATATCTCTAGGTGAATTTTAACACATATATTAGATGAATATATGGTTTCAAACTAGATTGTGTGAAATTATAGGAATCAATTCCATTTTTTAATTTGACATGAAAGTGATAAAATTGGAGTGTATTCATTTTTCCCTATTTGAGAAGGCATTGTGAGATGTATATGAAAAAATGAGTTTTCAAAGAATTAAAAAAATGAAAAAGTGATTGTAGAAGAAAATTAATAGATGTTAGTTTTGACATTTTTTTTTCTAAAAATACTATCAAGTATGTTTAAATATGTCATAAAATGATGCTTAGTAAGCCTTGAATTCCCCCTCAAGGGGAGAGTCAAGAAAATATTTGGCTAAGTAAACCTTTAAAATAATGGTAAAATAATGAGTTGCATATAAGATTAGGAACATGTATGATAATGCATCTAAAATTAGGAACATATATGGAAATGCATATAAGATGAGAAAAATGTATTAAAATTCATATAATATTAGGAAAATATTGAATATAATGAACAAATTAAATAAATCATTAGGAATAAATTGATCAGATAGATAAAGATGTATGTGATTGATGACATCGACATGGTAACCATTGTAAAAAATAATTTTTATATTTTGCATGACAATATGCATCATAATCTAGGAAGGATCATGATAAAAAAAAATTCAAAATGTGTAACAATTTAAATTAAAAAATGAAAATATATAAAACTTAAAATAAGATATGGATAATCAAGATTCAAATGTACAACATAATGCACTTAAATTAATTCTAATTTAGATACAATTATTCTCAAACCAAATTCATGAAATGATTAATCAAGACATAAAAGGAAAACATAATGTACTAAATTAAGGCACTCATGTAACAAACAACATATTGATAAGAAAACAAATAATCAACACACAAACATACAAATGAAAGCAAGTAAATATTTAATTCATAAATTATTGTGTGGGATAATAAGGCATTACTATTTTAGACCATGGGTATGAAAAAATGATCATGACCAAGGGGTAATATAAGTGTTGTCACTTGGATTTTCACCCCTTGAGGATATGCCTAGCTCTCCTCATCCAAGTGGCACAATGGAAACATCTCTCTTGCTTTGGGTAATAATTTGTTGAGATGAATCTCTAGAAGGGCTAGTTCCCTTGATGCACTCTTTGAAGTACTTTCTCACCTATCAACTTTGGATGAAAAGGGTATAAAAAAACAACTAATAAAAATAAAATCAATGCACCAATATTGAATTCCCTCCTATTTATTTAAATTATACTACTTAGAGCTAACATATTTTTCCTTCACTCAAGACTCACAACTCAAGATGAAGTATCACATCAATATTTCATAAGTTAGGTTTAAGAGGTATTTGATTGCTTAGGAGGGTAATGGATGACTAATATATGGAATACAGTCATAGAATACTTATATAACACACATAAACTTAAGAGAGAACACTAATAAATACTTGTAATAATTACTCAACAAAGACTTGTAATAATTACTCTTCTGTATAATGGAGAACAATCAAGGATAACATGTTAGAAAAAATCATATTCTAATCTACAAGGACAACAATATTTCATCAACACTTAATTTTAAAACATTTAAGTGGGAAAATTCACATTTTTCTTCCTCCAAGAGATATTCAAGTACAAAATTGGCTAGGTTTTCACCATAAACCAATGGAGGCTACCAAAAAGAGCCAAAAAAGTCAATATGTATAGCTTTTGGGAGAAGAACATGAAAAGGGAAGTCCAAAGGTCACTTGGTCACTTTTAAATCTAATAAAAAAGGTTTAAATTTCATGATAAAGAGGTATGAAATTATCCATGTAATGATAGGAGGACCGAGTGTCCATACAAGTCATGAAACTAATGAAAAGTGGCATAAAACTCCTAATCTTGTCTCACAAAACTACCTTCATAATTTGAACCTATTTGAACATTACATAATTTAGTAGGGATATATATGATGATTTGGATAAGAGGTAATGCCTTTATTAATTCATTTACATGCATTTTTTGCATTCCTAATCATTTAAAAACTCCTGGAAGGAAGCAATCACTATCTATAGTCTAAAAAAACTCCCATTTCAATCACCCATCACACTTGGCCTCAAAATTGGCTTCATTTTTCCATTAAAATATGTGGGAGGGAGTGATTTACACTTTTAAATACCCTCTATATCTTTATAGTCATTAGTCACGATTTAAAAAAAATTCACACTTAGAGTTTTCACCCTTCTCACCCTTGTGTTCATTATGCCAATTTTGGCTGGCTGAGATGAAAGCAATTTTTTTGAACACTTATAATATTTTTACAAACATTAAATTACCATTAGGGGCTATAAAAAGTATATATACTTCATCCAAACTTCATTTCATCTTTTAAAACCTCCTAGAACCTACAAAACACAAAAAATGGTCAAAATACCCTATTGTGCATGTTATTTATACAATTCTATATAGCTCATATTGGTGGGAGATATCCTAAGGTATCCCTATACATGATATAACAAAATTCAATTACAAAATATGTAATTTGGATATCTCTCCAAGATTATCTTTTCCTTTGGGTCCTCATTAAGGGTTTAGTAGGGTTTTTGGTAGTTTTTGGTCTTAACCTTTATTCATAAAGCTTGGACATTGAACATAACACAAAATTACATAAAATTTATTCTAAGGAACCCTAATAACTTTTACAAATCCCTTTTTTTCCCATTCAAAACATTAGAAAATATTTGAGTATTTAAAAGCACTTCTTCAAACTTGTCCTTGCTTTTACTACATACTTGTGTTCTCTTTGAGATAGACATGGATTTTTAGTGGGTTTATCTACATAATATGAGTTACATAATGTGTATATAAACCACCATAACATGACTCAATCATCTGTATATTCCACTAAGGGGTAGAAATGAAGTTGTACTACCATTTGGCAATAGGCCTTCTTAAAGATTAATAGGTCTAATAGGTACACTATTATATTTGGTTGTTGGGATTTATATATCATATGTAATTTTGTTTATAATGAATTTTAACATCAAATTTGAGCTTAAAATACCATTTCATAACCCCCAACCACCCTTCTTCATCTTTTTATCTCATTCACCAACTATGCCTAGAGGAAACATGGCCAGTTGGACTATGTGCATGAGAAATTTCATCATCCTGATGGGTATGAGCTTGATACATTACTTAAATATCATTAATTTTCCTGACATACACCTTTTAATATGTTTATATGATGTTTTCAGAGATCCATGTGAACTCTTTTTTATCCTTTTGCACTCACTAGCTCACTTTGCCAAAGTCTGATTTTCCTTGATTGGCTGACCCCTAAGACAAAATAGTGAGGTATAACCCTCATACTCATGGAAAATTTAATATTTTTGGAGTTTTTTCATGTCCTATTGATTATATTTACTAATTTTTTTTTCTTTATTCCATGTTTTAGGTGTTTAACTAGCTCCAAATGCCCAAAAATGCCTCAAACCGCCTATTTTCTTGCATTATCTTCAAACCTTCCTAAGAGTGACCTCTCCAAGATTAAAAAATGTCTATAAGTCATCAAAACATTTTAAACACATTTATTTCATGACCATGGAGATTTTAAATTCATCCAAATACCTCTCTTCTTTACATTCCTCATATTTATCTATTGAGCAAGGAAGTTTCTTGGAGCAACTGTATGAACTAATGGTTTTTTGGCCAAGTAGGGAAAAGTGGTTGATAATATTGGAGAGGTATTTAAGTATGTAAACCATAAATTTGACCTATCTTTAACCTTATAAATTTTATTTAAAACATTCCTTCTCTCTTTGCATGATACACTCTTAGCTTCACTAAGACTGCACTCTCAGCTATAGGTGTATGCAAGGCTTTATGAGGTCTCTCTATACATTTTTTACACAAAAATGAGATTATGGATTCCATAATGGTCCTAATGAATATTTTATATTATTTTTTCACCATGTCAATCTTACATTAACCTCTTTTAAAGCATTTTAATAACAAGGCTGAGCCTTTCCCTGCATGTTGACTGAGACAACCATGCTTGTAGGTGCATATGCCCTTAACTAAGATGATAATTATGTTTAGGAACCCATTTTAAACCTATATAACATCAAACAACATCATTATCCTTGAAAAAATAGTCTAAGTTTCTTACAATCACACTTACATACTCATGCTAGCTTTTTACTTGTTGATTGAGACATTTTGCTCTCCTTGATCCATGTAGGTGCCTATTTCTTCCATTTGGCTGATCAAGATGATAAAATACATATATTAAAACCATTTTTATCATTAAATTTATGTTTTACCTTATACTCACCTTTTAGGACCTTGAAACATCAAAAGTCATCAAGCTTGTGGTTACTATCTCATACCCTATTATAGGTATATATCATCCATACAAGGGACACCTATAGATAGTCATAGGTTGTAATGAAACATTGTCTTAACCCTTTCCAGATTACATTCCTTTCATTTGACCTCATCTCACTAATTTAAAACCATTATTCATAACCATTTAATCAATGTTTCTCTCCTAAATTGACAAAAGGCCATTTACTCCTACAGGCTTGTAGATATTGTTAAAGCATTTCAATGTGTTTTGAAGCATGTTTGAGATATTCAAAAACCTATCTCCCTCTACTCTTTGACCTCAATTATTTGCATGGACCTAGTATGTACTACAGGTAATCAATTACAATCATTCAAATTCTTTTTAAATATTTGAAACCTACTGGAAAAAGGTTATGAAAACCCCTTACACCTTTGTTTTGGCCTTGTGGGGATAATTTTTCAAAACACAGTCATTTGGTTACTCAAGTTGGTTTAATATATCATTTGTTCTCTAGGAAATTTACATGGATATTTCAAATATTTATCTTCATACCACAACCTTAATTAGTGTCATGTGATTCCATATTTTCCATGAGAGCATCTTTTAGAACCCTGTTTAGCCACGTATAAGTGGATGTCCTGATGTACCATAATGGGCTAGAAGTGAACAACATGGAACTCCCTATGCATATGAACCTTATATTATTTTATCCAGCACCATAATACACCTCTATAAGTTTTAATAAATTTTAACACATGTCAATCTTTTAACCCCCAAGTATGATGTCAATAATGGTTGTAGGTGGATGTTTTAGTTGTGTGTAGACAATGAGGGTATGGTGTGTGGTAAAACATGGTGGAAAATGGATTAAAAAAAAATAAAAATTTATTTTTTTGACCTTAAAATATATGATAACCATCAATAACACTTTTAAACCAGCTTAAATACACCTTTTCCAACCTAAAATTACTTGCACACATCTTGGATAAAGTAGGCATAAGCATCTCATGACTATTTTATCATGGAAATTTAGCATGTGAAAAAGTTGAAACTATTTCAAAAGAATATATATGAACTCCTTCAAAATATTTATGGTTTAAAAAACTAATCTACTTTGACTACAGCTCCATGTACAAGTTAAACAAGCTCATACAGGTGACTGCAAGTGAATTTGGGAAAAGAATTGATAATGGAGGAAGACAAGATTATAAACTACTCAAAGGATGACATGATGGAATTAAAACATGGAAGGAGGTGAAAATATAAATTTTAATAATGTTTTAAATCCTTTTACATTCAGACAAAACCTCCGTAAAAGACAAATTTTCTTTAACAATGCAAAAATGACTATAACTTCACTCCACTCCTCTTTGTAAACTGAGCTATTTGGCTCATCAAATCAAATCCAAAAGTGAAAATAATCATGGAAGACATGAGGGAATGGATTAAAAATAATTTTAAAACAATATTAGTATTTTAATTTTATGGAATTTCAAAAATAAGAGCAAAACTTGTAGGGTGCATAGATTAGCAAGCAAAATTGAAAGGTCAACTTTTTAGGAATGGTTCATAAAGCTCAGACCACCATTCCTCTACAACCACACATCAAATAGAATATTATTTATTTTATAATACACCCCATAATAGAATTTTTCCTAGAACCCCTTGTGTTAACCATACTAAATACAAATCTGCAAGTCATTTTTTATTGTCGAGAAAGGTGAAAAGTAGTATAATGGTTTTAGCATTAAAATTCCACTTCCAAATAATTTGAAATATAGATATGAGCATGGGGAATATTTAGTAACATTTCAAGCTTTTCCAAGTGTTATACCTTCCAAGGAGGTTGTACAATTGCCATTCTTTTTTCTTTTCACTAAAAAACTACCTTTTCTTTTGTATAACCTACCATATTTCAATTTTTTTAGTTAATTAAGAGTTATATGGACACATGAGGCATGTAATAATTTTTTTTAACCTTCACATTTACCAAAAAACCCACACAAAGAATGAAATGTACCTTGTTGACTCGTAAAATGGCTTAAAATGATGTGTTAGCTAATGAAATTTATTACCAAGGCTAATATATCATTTAATAACATTAAATAACATATGAAACACCTCATGACAAGATATTATGATATTAAAAACATCTATAAAACTAATTTAAACCTATGGGTGCCCAAATTTGACCTAAGAGTCAAATTGACTCATAGTGGTAGTATGCCTGTTATACTAAGGACTAGTAGCCTTATCATATCCTAGGCCAAGGGAGTAAATGAATTATTGAAGATAAATATCAAGGACTTTCCTAAAACAAATAAAATAAGCACAACACACCAAGGAAGAATAAGATAGAAAGATACACAAGACAAACTCACACAAGGAAAACAACAAACTATATACAAGGAGAGAGGATAAAATTAATAATAATGTTTGAGATATATCCCATTGATTGGAATATGAATCTCCTCTCCATACAACTTTGAGATTTGGAAAGAATTGTGTTTCTTTCATTGGTTGATAACATAAGTGCCACTCCATAAAGCATCAAACTTTGTGTGTCTTCTAGGATTAGACCTATATTCATCCCACTTTAGAACAATGTATCCCTCTTTAAAACTCCTTAGCATGGATTTATTGTCAAAGTATCTCTTTGTTTGATCTTGGTGAGCTCTCATAGTTTACATAGTTTAATCTCTTGTCTCCTCAAGCTCCATCAACTCACATAACATCACTTCCATACTTTCATTTTCCATCATTTATAGTTGATAAATGAGATCTAAGGATGGTAGGTCAAGTTAAATAGGTAGTCTATCTCATCTCCCATAAAAAAATGTATATGGTGAGTTTCTAATGGCTCCTTTTGGGGTGATCTTATCAGCCCAAAGAGCTATCTTAAACTTGGAATTCCAAGTCCTTTGTTTCTCGTCCATTGTTCTCTTTATGATTATAATTATGTTCTTGTTGGTAGACTTAGCTAGTCCAATCCCTTGTTGATAATATTTGGATGAATTAATAAGATAGATTCCATGTTTCAAATCCCATTCACTTGTCTTCATCCCAAGAAAATCTAATGTATTATTTTAAATTATTGTTGAAGGAGCTCCAAACCTTGTCAATATTCCTTCAAATAATTCTACAACTAAACTTTCATTTTCTTCCTTGAGAGCAACAACCTCTACCCACCTTGTAAATTAATATATAGTAGTCAACACCCATTTATGGCCATCACTAGAAGGTGGGTTGATTAGGCATATGAAATCCAAACCCCATTCCATAAAGGGTTGATTAATCTAAATTGGATGAAGAGGCAAGGTAGAAATATTTTGTTTATCATCAAAGAGAGCACACTTTTGACACTTTCTTACCCAAGCATGGGTGTCTTTAAAGAAACTTGGCAAAAAGTATGCAACCCTCATAATCCTAGTAGCTATGGTTCTTGGAGCAAAGTGACCACCAACTGGTCCATCACGAAACACAAAAAATATTTTCTTAATCTAATTTGATTCAACACACCTTAATAACACACCTGAGAGTCCCTTCCTAAATAAAACTCCATCAAAAAGTACATAAGGAATGGATTACAATCAGAAGTACCTTTTTATAGCTCTATTAAGGCCTTATGTACACTCACCAGTTTGGACAAAATAGATCATATCTTATGTCTAAATACTAATTAATGAAGATGCAACTATCATAGGGTCAACCTCCTTTTATTCATTTAAATTTAAACTAAGATGCTCACATAACCCCTTCCCTTTCACTAGTTTGTTTGTCTTGATTTCTACATCATACTCCATCACTTTTGTGATCCAACCAGCCCTTTTCTCGTTAAAAACTCTAATCTAAATGAAGTATTTAAAACTAGGATCAGATACCAATATATGAATATTGTTGTTAGATAACATATTCCTAAACTTCTTTAGACTTTTAACAACTGAAAGTACTTGCTTCTTAAAATAGGTGTATCTTACCTCATAACATTCCAAACCTTGACTAAATAAGGCAATAACTTACTCCCAATTTTCTTAACTTTATTGAGTAAGCATCGCAGAGATTAGCTCCTGATTTCCAAAGGTATACAAGTTGAAATCCTTTGATAAATTAGGACTTGCAAGATTTGGAGCTAGGGCAATGGCTTATTTAATCTCTTCAAAACTTTCCTTCCTTCCTTCTAGTCCAAGTGAAAACTTCATCTTTCGTTAACATAGAGGTTAGAGGCTTGAATAAATTAGAAAAATCAAGGATGAAACTCCTTATGGAATTAATTTTCTCAATGAAACTTTGCAAACCTTTCTTGTGTTTGGGAAAAGCCAATGCCAAGATTTCACTCACCCTTTCAAGATCTATGGATAGGCCCTTCTTTGAGACAAGGTGTCCTAAAATTTTGTCTTCATGGAAAACTAACACAAATTTTTTTTGGGTTAATAGAGATTATAAAATCTCTACATCTCTCAAAAATATACCTAAGGTGATTCAAGTTATCCTTCACATCCTTATAAAAAATTGTGACATCATCAAGATACACCAACACAATGTCATTTATTATTCCTTGACAAGCCATATCCATTACACATTGAAATTTAGCTCCAACATTAGACAATCCAAAATTAATTTTAATAATAATATATACCCCATTTATTATTAAATTCTATCTTATATTGGTCACTTTCCTTCACCAAAATCTGATTGTACCTAGAGTATCCATCAAGGAGAGAAAACCTTTCACTACCTACCACAACATGCAAAATTTGTTCCATGGAAGGAAGAGGATAATGGTAATTAAAGGAAGCTATATTAAATTCCATAAAATAAACACACAATCTTATTTCTCTATTCTTCACCTTAATAGGGACTAAGTTTACCAACTAAGATGAATGCTTAATAGGAAAGATGATTTTGGACTCAGTCAACTTAGTAAGCTTTTTATTCATAAAGGGTTAAATTTTAGGATTTATTGGCATTTGTATTTTATTGATAGGCTTAGAATTATCATATAGATATATGGTATGTTGAGCTAAGTTTGGATCAAATCCATTCAAATCACTATATTCCCCTGTAAAGACATAAAAAAACTCTTTGCATAACTCAATGAAAGCATGTTTCTCTTCACTAGTACATACATTCCCAAGTACAAGAAACTTATCCTTGAATATTCATAATTTATCATAGTTTTATTGCTTAGTATATATGATTACCTTTTGTTTCTTCAACTGGTCATCATCATTGAAAATACTCCAAAGTGTGACTAGGCCTTTAAGGAGCTTGTTTGACTTCAATTATACAATCTGCCCTCCATATTTATGTGGTAGTTTGGACTAATTATTGAAAGATAAATCAATATCCTATTGTAGAAAAAGTTTCATTTTTTGGTCACTATCAAAAACTTTCCAATTAGTGAGATTATTTGGTATGGAGGTCCCTAAAATCACCTTGAGATATGGATTATTCTTATCTTCTTTTATCCCTTTTGGAACATCAAATTGAGATCCAGTTATTTCCAACCTATCAACAATTTTGTTGTGTTATCTTGGAATAGATTTGATGTTTAAATCTTGTAAATCTTCCACCATATCCACACTCTATGGTTATAATACTTAAGCAATGATTTCTTAGTCACATTTTGTCCTCTTTCTTGATTCACAATCAACTCACTATCACCATACACTTATAATTATTTGACACCTCTTTTCCTATATCAATCAAGACCATGAATAAGGACCTCATATTTTTCTACATTAAAAGTACAAGAGAATTCAAATCTAAAAGTTTAATAGTACCTTTCCTTAGAAGGAGAAAACAACATTACTCCACCACATGCCCCAATCTTAATTCTTGATCCATCAAATAAAAGCTATTTTAAACCATCCATGTATTCACTTGGCTTCATCAAATTTGGCATGAAATAGTCCTCCTCATGCATATAATACACCCCAAGACTAAATTCCTCTATAATTTTAAGGATCATTCTCATAATGTTCATCTCCCCATTGATCTAAGTATAAATCATAAACTCCTTCAAGAGAAGATGTTGGAAAATGACCTATATGAAGTTCCTCCTCATCAATAATGACATAATTGACATTTGCCAGTTTAGGAATGTAAGGATCTAAGTTATTGTGATGGATAGATTCTAATTAAATCTTCATCTTAGTAACATACTTTATCCTAAAAAACATATAAAACCAATTGGCTACCAAGTATCTACCTATCTTAGCTGTAAACTCTCTTGACAAACAAAGAGAAAAATATGGAGGGAAATATGCCACAACTACATCATGAGGAATGGAAATAGTAAGACAAACATGTAAAATCAAGTTCAAATCCTTGAATATTTTTAAGGTCTTTGTTGGTGATTGATCCAATTGTAAAACTCCTTTAGCCATTGGCTCATACTTGAGGCCTAGTTTATCCACTATACACTTGGGCATAAATAAAGTACTAACCCCACTATATATGATGCAATTATGAACTAATAAATAAATAATGATTACTGATAATTAAAAATGATGAGTAATATCATTCTTCTTCACTTATCCATCAATGGGTTGGTTTCCATTCACCAAAACAACATTCTCATTCTTAGCTGATCCAACTTGATTACCAAGTCCTTGCAATTTATTGTGAAGCATATCCTTTAGTCTAGGTATTGTTAATGAATCTCATAATTAAATATTCATGTGAAACTTCTTCATTTGATCTAAAACATTAATATAAGGATTTATCACCTTGGAAGTTTCTTTGGAAGTGCTAGTACCTTATGGTGTAGTTTGTGAAGGTGGATATGTAAAAGGACTTACATTTCAAAACTTCTAATTTTCCTACACCTTAGGAGTTGAATTAAACCCACCCACCATTGGAGATGTTGTATGATTCAAAATAGGAACTTGGTTATTCCTTGTGTATCTTCAACAAACTTCTTCTTAGACCTAATGTTAGAAGCCACACTAGTATTCACATTACTCAAATTACCTAAATGATTGATGGCATAAAAATCTCCCTCCAAATGATTTATGAGAAAATAATTAAATTGTGTTTTTCCACTCTCCATTCCAATTTTATTTCCATTTTGCATTTTCATATCAAAAGTGGGAACTTGAGATGCTTTATTTCCTTGCATTGTCATGTCTTGACTAGGCATTTCATTGGCATATGCAACTTGGCCTTGATTTTGGTCATAGGAGGGATAACATGGTTTTTCTAGGACAAATTATTTTGAGTGGGAACAAGATATTTGGAAGAATAGGTAGTATTAATATTGTAACTTTTATAAGGTCTATCTTGAGTAATTTGACCTTGTCCTTGAGCATTTCCTTATAAAAGAGGTATGTTTCCTTGTCCAAACTGAATATAGGGCTGATAAGGTCTATAAATTTTAGATTTTTGTCTTTTGATGGCAAAAAATTCATTAGTGACACTTTGTATCAAAATATTGACTTCACGAATATCATTTTTGGGGGCAATGGTATACCTTTCTTGACTAGGCAAAGGAGCCAAGGTAGGTAATACAACTTGACTAGGAGGATGCAAATCAGGTAATAATGGCATTGGTGGCCTAGGAAAAATATTCCTTACTTGAACAACACAATTCTCAACATTGATGGCTATCTCATAGGCACTAGGGATTTTATTCCCATCAATGGATTGGACTATCATGGCTTCATCACTATTCAATGCTTTTATATAGTACAAGAAGGAATAATTTGGAGTAGGTCTCATAAGGGCTAGAATTTTATCCCATGTCTTTTGAAATATAGTATAAAAATATTTCATAAAATATTATGGTGCCATTTTGGTAATGGTAAATTTCTTAGCTAGTGATAGATGATCACTTTTCTCTCCAAACCTCTTAGTCAATAAATCTCTTAGTTCATCCCATGAACCAATAGAATTTTTAGGTAGATTCCCATACCAATCTAAAACTTTCCCTTTGAAAGACGATTCCAATAACCTAATAGCCACATTTTATTGAATGATATTACGTATATTAAAGAATTTTTCTATGTTTCTAATGTGTTAAATGGTAGTAATAGGATCTTCTCCACTAAAATATGGAACACTCTTAAGGGTTACTCCTAAAATTTGGTCATATTGGGCAAGATTCAAAGGAGATAATCTGGTGAAGGCTACAAAGGGTTGGTTCCTATCCATATTGAAATGTAGACTATGAGAATTATGGGTTGAAATAAACAAGAACTTGGAATTTTTAAACACTAGCTCCCTTGAATAAGGATGAGTATTCACAAACCTAAACCTTTTGACAGAATATGGAGGCAATTGCACAAAATCAAAGGGTATACCTTTAGTAGAAAACATAGTGGCCACCTTTAGCATGGAAATTAGGGATTGATCAGAAAACAAAGATTTTAAAACTTTAGTTGAGTCTCTAGGTATTGAATTTAAACATTCTTATATTTGAAACTATGCCAAGACCAACACGAATCTTGGATAATCTTCTAGAACTGAGAATCCCACTAGGCATGCCAAAAATTGTTATCACTTGGATTTTTACCCCTTGAGGAGAATAATATCTCTCCTCATACAAGTGGAATAATGAAAACATATCTCTTGAAATGGGTAACAATTTGTTGAGATGAATCTATAAAAGGGCTAGTTCCCTTTACACACTCTTTGAAGTAATTTCTTACCTATCAAATTTAGATGAAAAGGGTATAGAAAAAATAACTAAAAAAATAAAAGGTGATGCAACAATATTTAATTTTATCCTATTTACTAAAATTATACCACATAGAACTAAATAAAGTTTCCTTCACATAAGACTCATAACTCAAGATGAATTGTCACATCAGAATTTCATAAGTTAGGTTCAAGAGTTATTTGAATGCTTAGGAGGGTAATGGTTGATTCCTCTAGTGAATATATTAATAGAACAATTCTATAACATAAATAAAATTAAGAGATAATTATAACAAAGACTTGTAATAATTACTCTCATTTACATTGGAGAACAATCAAGGATAACATGCTAGAAAAGATCATCTTTTACTATGTAAGACCAATAAAATTGCATCAACACTTAATTTTAAAACATGTAAGTAGGTAAATTAACTTTTTTATTTATATAATATATATTCAAGTACAAAATTTTTTGGTTCTTCACCATCAACCAATGGAGGTTGCCAAAAAGAGCCAGAAGAGTCAACATTTATAACTTTTAGGAGAAGAACAAGATAAGGGAAGTCAAAATATCACTTAGACACTTGTAAATATAATAAAATAGGTTTAAATTTAATTATAAATAGGTATGGAATGAACCATTAAATTTTAGGAGGACAAAGTGTCAATAAAAGTCATGAAACTGATGGAAAGTGGCATAAAACTCCTAATCTTGGCTTAGAAAACTAACTTCATAATTTGAGCCTATTTGAAAATACCATAACTAAATATGTATAGATATGATTATTTTTATAAAATTTAAGGCATTTAGGCATTAATTTCAATGCATTTTTTGCATTCTTATGCATATAAAAACTCCTAGAAGGAAGCAATCACTGCTTGTTGTCTAAAAAAACTCCCTTTTCAGTCACCCCTCACACTTGGCCTCATAATTGGCTTAAATTTTCCATGAAAATATATCGGATTGAGTGAAAAAAAAAATTTAGACCCTATATAGCCTTAGAGGAATCTTTCATTCTTTTAAAAAAACTCACACTTGGAGTTTTCACCATTCTCACCCTTGTGTCCATTATGCCAGTTTTGACTAGTTGAGATGAAATCAATTTTTTGAACACTTATAATATTTTACCAAGACTTAAATGAACATTATGGGTTATATAAAGTATATATAATTCATCAAAACTTGATTACATATTTTGAAGCCTCTTAGAACCTAAAAAACACAAAAATGGTAAAAAATACCTTATTTTTCATGTTCTCCATACAATTTCATACAAATCATCTTGGTGGGATATATCTTGAGGGAGTAATATACATTATCCAAAAACTTTAATTTCAAAACTATGTCATTTGGATAGCTCTCCATGCTTATTTTCTCCATCAAGTCCTAGTTGAGGGTTTAGTAGGGTTTTAGGTAGTTTTTGGTCTTAAGCTTTATTCATAAAGTTTGGAAATTGAACCTAACAAAAAATTATAAAAAATTGATTCAAAGGGACCCTAATAAATTCTCCTAAACCCTTTCATTCCAATTCAAAACTTTAGAAAATATCTAAGCATTTATAAATACTTCTTTGAGTTTGTCCTTGCTTTTCCTACATACTTGTGTTCTCTTTGAGATAGACATGGATTTAAAATGGCTTTCTCTACATAATATGAGTTTAATAACGTTTATATCTACCTCCATAACATGTATAAATCATATTAATAGTCCACTAATGGGTATAAATGAAGTTGTACTACCATTTGGTACTAGGCGTTCTCAAAGCCTAATAGGTATAATAGGTACCCTACTAGATTTAGCTGATAGGATTGATATATCATATGTAATTTGGTGTATAGTTCATGTTAAAATACAATTTTATCTTAAAATACCATTTCATAACCCCCAAGCACCCTTATTCATCATTTTATCTCATTCACTAACTAGGCCTAGTTAGACTGTGTACATGAGCAATTTGGTCACCCTGAGGGGTATACAATTGATATAGTGATTATATATAATAAATTTTACTTCCATAAATATTATAATATTTTTCCATTAGTTTAAAAAATTCCCATTTCAATTCTTTTTCTCATTTTGTACTTACTAGCTCACTTTGCCAAAGTCTAATTTTCCTAGACTGGCTGACCTCTGAGACAAAATAGTGAGGTATATTCCTCATCCCCAAGGAAAATTGAATATTTTGTGAGTTTTTAAAATTTATAATCATTATTTTTACCTATTTTTTATTTATTCCATATTTTATGTGTTTAACCAGATCCAAATGCCGAAAAAAGGCCTCAAAAAACCCTATTTTCTTGCATTTTTTTCAAGCCTTCCTAAGAGTGACCTCTCTAAGCTAAAAAAATGTCTCTAAGTTGTCAAAAAAATTTACCCACATTAAATTAATTATCATTTATCTTTTAAATTCATCCAAATACCTCTCTTATTTAGATTCCTCATATTCATCTATTGAGCAAGGAGGTTTCTTGGAGCAACTATACATACTATTGACTTTTTTGCCAACCAAGGAAAAGTGGTTGGGAATATTGGAGGGGTCTTGAAGCATGTAAACCATTAATTTTAAATATAATTAACCATATAAATTTTATTTAAAATTTTCTTCCTCTCTTTGCGTAATAGACTCTTATCTTTACTAAGACTACACACTCAGCTATAGGTGTATGCAAGGCCGTAGGAGGTCTATGTATACTTATTTTACATAAACAAGAGATTATGGAGGACATCATGGCCCTAATGAGTATTATATATTATTTTTTCACCATTTAAATATTCCCTCAACCTATTTTAAAGAATTTTGATAATAAGGCGAAGTCTTTCCCTACTTGTTGACTGACACAACCATGCTTGTAGGTGCATATGGCCTCAACTTAGATGATCATTGTGTTTAGGAACCATTTTTAAACCTATTTGAGATCAAAAAAATACTTATCCTCTATAAAATATTCTAAGTTTCTTAAAATCACACTTACATTCTCATGTCATCTTTTGACTTGTTGATTGAGACACTTTGCTCTCCTTGATCCCTGTAGTTGTCTATTTCTTCCAATTGGCTAATAAAGATGATAAAAGACATCTCTTGAGCCCATTTTTATCATAAAATGTATTTTTGGCCCTGTAATCACCTTTTAATATCTCAAAACTTCAAAATTCATCAAGGTTGGGGTTACTATCTCATACCTTAATATATATGTATATCATCTATACAAGGGACACCTGTAGACTTTCATAGGTTGTAAAGGAACATTATCTTAAAATTTTATTGATTAATTGAATTTAATTTAACCTAATATCACTATTTGAAAACCATTAGTAATAATTACTTTTTCAAATTTTCTCTCCTAAAGTGATAAAAGGTCATTTACTCCTACAAGCCTATAGATATTGTTGAAGTATTTTAGTGTGTTTGTTAGCATGTTTGAGATATTCAAAAACCTATCTACCTCTAATATTTGACCTTAATTCTTGGAATTGACGTATTATATACTATGGGAAGTCAATTACAATAATTAAAATGCTTGGTACATCTTTGAAACCTATTGTAAAAAGGTTATGAAAACCCCTTAGACCTCTATTTTGGCCTTTTAGGAATAATTTCCGAAAACATAGTCATTTGGTTTCTCAAGTTATTCTAAAATATCCTTTGATCTCTAGGAAATTTCCATGGATTTTTCAAATATTTATCTTCATACCAAAACCTTAATTAGTGTCATGTGATTCCATATCTTCCATGAGAGGATCTTTTGTAACCCTACTCAACCACTTGTAGGTGGATGTCTTGATGTACCACAGTGGGCTAGAAGTGAATAACATAGAACACCCTATTCATATGAACCTTATATTATTTTATCCAACACAATAATACAACTCTATCATTTATAATAAATTATAAGACATGTCAATCTTTTCACCCCCAAAAATGATGTCAATAATGGTTGTAGGTGGATATTTTGGCTATGTGTAGATAGTGAGGGTATGAAGCATGGAAAAACATGGTGAAAAATGGATTTAAAACAACTAAAAATTAATTTTTAGACCTTATAATAGATTATATCCATCAATAAAACTTTTAAACCAGCTTGAAAACACCTTTTCCAACCTGAAATCACTTGCACACATCTAGGATAAAGCAGGCATAAGCATCTCATGACTATTTTGGCATGGAAATTGAGCATGTGAAATCATTTAATCTCTTTAAAAATCATATAAATTAACTCATTATAACTATTTATGGTTTTAACAACTAATATACTCTGATTACAACTCCATAGACATGTTAAACAAGCTCATACAGGTGACTGCAAGTGAAGTTGGGCAAAGAGTTGACAATGGAGGAAGACAAGCTTGCAAACTAATCAAAAAATGACATGATGGAACCAAAACATGGAAGGATGTGAAAATATTAATTTTATTCATTTGGTAAATACTTTTACAATAACACAAAACCTCTATAAAAGTCCAATTATCTAGAACAAGGTAGAAATGACTGTAACTTCACTCCACTCCTCTTTACAAACTGAGCTAGTTGGCTCATCAAATCAAATCCAAAAGTGAAAAAAAAGAAGAAGAAGTACATGAGGTAAGGGATTAAAAATCATATATAACCAATATTATCATGTGAATTGTATGGAATTTCACAAACATTAGAAAAACTTATAGGGTACACAAATTAGCAACAAATTTTGAAAGGTCGGCTTCTTAGTAATGGTTCATAAATCTTAGACCACCATTCCTATAAAAAAAACATAAAATTTAATATTAATAATTTTAAAATACACCCCCAAGACCATTTTTCTTGAAACCCCTTGTGCTGACCACCAATTACAAATCTACAGGTCACTTTTGCTTGCCAAGAAAGGTAAAAAGGAGTATAATGGTTTTGGAATTAAAATGGAACTTATAGATAATTTGAAATGTGGATCTAATCATGTGTAATTTTAAGAGTCACATTTAAAACTTTTTCAAGTGGAACACTTCTCAAAGAGGCTGTACAAGTGCCATTCTCTTCTCCTTTCACTAGAAAACTACCTTTTCTTCTACATAACCTACCATCTTTCAGTTTTTTTAGTTAATTAAGACTTATAGGGACACATTGGGAACTAAATCATCTTTTTAAACCTTCTAATTTCACATAAAACCTATACAAAACATAAAATGCACCCTTTTGACCCCTAAAATGATTTAAAATGACATGTTGGCCAATGAAATTTATGACCAATACTAATTTATCATTGAATAAAATTAAATGACCTATGAAACACCTCATTAAAAGATATTATTCTCCCCAAAACATATATAAAACTAATTTTGTACCTAGGGCTGCCCCAATTTGACCTAAGAGTCAAATTTGGTCAACAATAAGGAAAGGGAAGGGAAGGTCGAGTTAAATCCAAATTCCCTAAGTAAATGGATGTTACCTTCCTAGTCCCATGGACACTAGATAAAACATGGAATCAATCCAAATGTATTTCTCCCAATGATTTGGGATTGAATAAAATTGAGGAGAAATTAAGAATATAGATTATAAAATAATAATAGGAATAACGACTCACAAAATCACTAGAGTATAAAGAATAAGCTCATAAAAATAACAATGGATATTATCATAAAACATTGATAGAAAAGGATATGGGATGGTTGAAATGAACTTATAAAATTGAGAACTATATACATAGTCAAATTGGACCTCAAGCTATAATAGTTTAACCATAAATTGAGCATAGAAAATGATAAGTATGATCGAGACTATAATGTGAATGTTAGAGAGAGAATGGTTAATCTCACAAAATGGTGAAAGAATGAAAATAAAATTCTCATAAAATGATGAGCTTATGAAAATATAATGCTTATGAGTGTTTGGAACATCATACCTACAAGGGATCATTAGCAAAAGAGAATCTTGTTATAACACCGAGATGGCATTTAATAGCAAATGAAAGGATTGGATTGACTACATTGAATAATAAAGGATGATAAGGGAATAATTAATATCTATGTATCATGTTATGTGATAACCAAATATCTGGTAGTCAAATTATCACTAAGAGGATATGCCAAGTGATTTTCCAAAATAAGTTTGAGAACAACTTTCAATTTCTTATTAAGATAAAGACATCAAGGAAAAATTGGACCAGGGTAAGATGAATAGATAGATGGTTTGATATAAGGTAATATGTTTAATATGATTGGAATGGAATATATTTCAATGTAGACAAGGATACCCCCAAGTGTTAAGGTACTTGTAGACAACAAACTATTTACACATGATGCCATAAACCTATTTTTATTCATGGTACTTGCCTAAGGTACCAAAAACATGGTTTTCATTGTTGGATGAGTTATTTATTTTTCTCTTTTGATTTTTTTATTTTTGGAATCTCAACTCAATGGAGGATGATAATATACATAATTTGGAATGTTTGGTATCAAACCCATATCGATTATTAATAGATTATCTACTATAATTTTCTTGTTTATGTCGATTTAATTGATATTGTTATGATCTTCATTGATCATTGATTTTGCTTACTCAAAACCTCTAAACAATGTATCTTCATAATTGCTTTGAAAAAAAGTGTTGTCATGGAGTGTAAAAATAGATATGTATTAGATAAATTATCTAAATAGATAATTTAATATAGGGTTTTAATGAATAAAAAGATTATAAGGGAATACATAATGGTTGGGGGTAGATGAAAATTTAGATTTTCAATGACACACAATGTTGTTGATTTTAGATTCAAATTGATTTTACTTAGGATGAGGATGATATTAACTTCAATAATGTCTTCATCAAATAATGAGTCACTAATTGGCTCATTTATTGACACATCAAAGAGTTTTTCACCAATAAAATCTTCTTTATTATTCTAATTTGGATTTTCCAATAGTACCTTGAATAAGGTTTCACTAAGGGATGTTGATAAATCATTTTTATTTTCCCTTAGCACCTTAGGCAAGGTTTTCCTAAAGGATTATTATTTTTTAATCTTTTTTATCATCTAGCATCTCAAAAAAGGCTTCACTAGAAGATGTTTAGTTTAGACTTTGATTGTATCTTAGTGCCTCATACAAAGTTTTCACTAGAATATTATTCTTATACCTTAATATTGTCTTGGATTGCCATAGATATTACCAATTAAATGTTTCTATGAAATAAGTTTAAATTTTTTTGGTTTTAATGGTCCCAATTAACATTTTAAAGAGGTGAAATATCAATATAATTGTTAGCATTGTTAATAATCAAAGGCATGTGTAATGTTAATGGAATTATAAAAGGCAACATAGTCCACACAAAGGCTACTAGGAGAACTTATGTCAATGTCAAAGGAAGTGTCCTAAAAAACTATGGAAGGGTTCAAGAATATATTCATTTTGATCTAAAAGAAGTGTAGAGATGATGTCCTAACATATATTAATCTATGTTGATTCCAAAGTTGATTATAACAAAAATGGTTCTAATAGAAGTGTATATCCAATGTTATAATATCCACTAATATGTTTTCCTTCTAAAGTTGATTCTGACTCAATAAGATCTAAACCCAATGTTTAGACTAACATTTATTCTACTTATGATGTTAAATTTGATAGTGGTTATAAAATTAAACCCTATTCTAATAGCGTTTCTAAAGTAGAACTTGATTCTAATGTATATGTCGATCTTGATTCTAATTGTAATTCTAGCTTTGAATCTAGTAATGATAAGAAAGTTGATCTTGATTTAGATTTAGATATAAAGAGGTCTTATTGAATATAATTATCCACAAGTAAATTTTTCATTATCTAATTATAAAATAAGGCTTTAGGATGAAGGATTTTTTTGTAAATGAGGTAGTTTAGAGGATGGGATAAAAATAGATTATGGATCAGTAATGGGTTCTTCAAAGGTGAGATCATTGAAGAGGGTTTCATCAAAGATAGGTGAATATTTTTAATGATTATCTAAAAATAAGGGATCATAAAAAATAATATTTTTAAAGGATGACTCATAAAATATGGGTTATTTAATGATAATGTCAAAAATGGGTGATTTGTCTTGATCTTGAATTAGAAGTGGACTAGTCTAATTATGATTGGGAGAATGATCTTGGCATATCCATATTGAGTTATTCTTAGACTAGGGTGTACTTGGATATCTATTTAAAAGTGGTGTAATTCCATATTAAAAAGAGATAAAATATGGGATGAGTTTTGTCTAATCTAAAAGAATGAGTATATTGCATCTTGAATTATAGATCAATTAGGGATTGATATTTTATAGGATTGTTATTGCTCAATCATGATATATACATAGTCAATCAAACCTTGGATATAAATATTAAACCCACCACATCAGTCAATTGAATGGCCTTGAATCTTATTATAATCATACTATTATTATTTTTGGTAACACTTGGGTTTTAAATCTTTTTCACAAAAGTCTTAGTATGTGGATACATAAGCATGTTTTTTATGATCAATTGGTAAAATATGTGTTCCAATTATTCATTAAATGGATTTGACATTTGGCACTATTGTTGGGTCTCAGCCATTATATATCCATGACCAATAATTCCTTGGACATAAATCATGAACCCACTACATCAGTTAAGTGAATGGCCTTGAATCCTATGATACCAATAATATTCTTTTTTTGTACCACTTAGACTTTGGTTCTTTTTCACCAACATGCTTAGTATGAGGATACACAATCATGTTGGTTGTGACCAATTGGTAAAACATGGCTTCTTAAGATTTATTAAATGAATTTGGATCTTGAATGAATGTTGTAAATTATAAATCAAATGGGTGTGGGATAAAGGTATCAAAATGGGTGTCCTTTTCCTAACATGACCAAGATCAAGTAGGTAATATTTATTAAATTTTTCAATGGATTCCATTGAATTAATTGAGAAAGGGATAAAATATTGATTTAAGGATGTACCCAAACAAGGATACATGCAAGGGGAAAGATTGGATTAGACTTGGATTCAAATGAGAGAAATGATTGATGTAATGAATTTGTCATTCCCAACTAATAGGATCAGGAGGTTGAGTGGAAAGATATGGATATGATTTTTAATAGCTCTATAAAAATGATTTTAAAAATGGAAATGAATATTTGACTCAAATAGAGTTAAATTTAGAAAAACTTAACTATGAATAGTTGATTTTTAATAGAGTTAACTGGATTGGGCCTGGTCTTGGAATAGACCTAGAAATAAATGGAATACAAATTAGAAATGACTAGATAAATATTTTGGACTTGAATATATTTGATTTGAACACAATAATTTGGTATCAAGACTAGAAATGTTGACTTGAACAAGTCTTAATTTTCAAGTGACCTTAGAACTAGAAAGTTAGGAAAATGATTAGAATAGGTTCAAAATAACACAAAAAAAATAATGGTACAATTTTGGATAAGAGAGGTGTGACTTTGTAAAATTTAGTCAATAAGGGAAAAATTTGGACTAGGAATGTGGATATAGTAATGATACAATTTCACAAAAAGAAAGTATGAAATGTGCAAGTTTTAAACAAATTTGAACTATGAACTTCACACTATGAAATGCACAAGTTTAAATAACTTTAGATTAAAAAAATGAATAGAGTAATGCCTTTTTATGTAGGGGTATGAATATTAGGACAAAGTTTTGACACTAGAATCAATTAAGCTAATACTCAATCTATCAATCCTATTCTCGTGGCTGGAAGGATTACTCCACATTTATTGAGTCTTTTGATATAATTGTCTTGAGAGAGGATAACATTTAAGATAAATTAAAGTAATTATTGAAGTTATTGGTAGGTTTTTTACACCCCATTCTCTCAAAATATTTGTATGTAAATTATATCTTTGATGGATATTAACCTTTTTAACCTTTTTATCAATGAATGTGTTGTGGATAAAACATCTTAAACTAATATTTATAGGGGCTTACTAGATGGTCCCAATATACCTTTTGGTGATTTATAAATATTTTTTAATTGGATGTCAATATGTCTAGATTTTACAAGAGGGTCTTGAACCTTTTTTAACCACTTCATCTATCAAATAACTCAGTGAAGTTTAATACCATAAATGTGCATGCTCTAAGGATTTATTCAACTTAGTAGGTTAACCACTTAACCACTGTTAAATCTAAAAAATACTCAATTTATATACCCCACTATATAGTGAAGTTGTTATTATGTTACAATATGAAACAAAAGGTCAACACACCCATATATAACTTTTGATAATGTGATGCAATCTAACTTGCATAGCCAAAATTAAAAGCAAGGCATTGTTGTTATGATTCATAAAATCTATGAAGGGCATGTGAAGAGCATAGTAGGAAAATATATAGGATAAAAATCAATAATAACCTTGTGTTTCTATATCACTCAAAAGGGGAGAGCATACACAAAAAAAATGCTTCACAAAACACTTAGGCAACAAGAAACAACAAAAAAACTTGCATGAAAAGAAAAAACCTGAAAGAAATAAGAATGTTTTGTTATAAGCCAAAATAAAATGTGAATTAATTTTTAAGCACTCAAAATAAAATGTGAATTGAAAATGTGATTGTTTGAATAAATTATCCCAACCTTTTTTAACCTACAAGAAAACAAAGTTATTAGTTTTTCTTGGTGGGTCTTTGGCATACATAAAGTTTTAAATAAAATATCAAAAGTAGCAGTTAGTATTTTAATGATAACTTATAAAATATAAATCCAATTAAAAAAAATTAGATGTTTTTTATATGATAAATACACACACACTTGAAAAAATTCATACTATAATATAAAATAGATAAAAAAATCTATGATCGTTTTACAATTCTTTTTTAGCTAAAATATAAAATCAGAAATAAAAAGAAATAGTTAGTAACTTGACCATGAAGATTAAAATATACATTAATTTTATAATAAATATTAATATGTTTTTGATATGACAAATACACACACTCTTATAAAAATTTAGATTAAAATAGATAACAAATAAAAATTTATGATTACTTTTCCTATCATTTTTAGTGAGAACATAAAATCAAAAATAAAAGGTGGCCATTAGTAATTTGACCATAAATCATAAAATATACATCAATTTTTTTAATAGAAATGATAGGTTTTTTATAGGATAAATCTTTACAAAACTTTTAAAAAAAAAAAAAAAAAGTTAATATATCAAAGTTATGAATATTTTACTAGCTATTTCTTTGTTAAAACTAGATTTTTTCAAAGGAAGATTGCTAAAGAGACCAAAAATAAAGATGCAGGGTGTTAGTCCTACCAGGTATGCTATATGTATCATTAGTAATAATTATTATCTATATTTTCAATATTTTTACTTTTAATCAATTAATATCATAGAAACCAATGAAAATAAGTTTTGAGACTAAGACCTCGCGAGCAATACAAAAGGTTAGTTAATACTACATTAGATTTGAACCTAAAATGTGAAAACCTCCATTAAATAATTAATTTTATGGGATATGGCTCAGATATATATTTGAGTGGTCTTTAACAATGCTAATTATGTGAGGACATCTCCCTTTGAATCTATGGACCTTGTTGAATTGATCAAAAGTAGAAGATTGATGAATAAGTTAGCTTGATAAAATGTCAAGGCTTCCTTATATCAATTAAAGATATTGAATTATAATTGAAAGGGGTATATTTATAATGAATATGTATCAATTACGACCCTTTATATTTAAATCAAAATTAACATTTGAAAAATAGTCCTCAAGACTAAATATGGATCACTAATGTGAGTCCTTCATCTCAATAAAAATGAAGGGTGGAGGATAATATTTACAAATATCAAATGAGAATTGATATAAACCCTTCATCTTATTTTAAATATGAAAGGTGGAGAATTATCCTCATGGTATCTTTGTGAGATTGAATTTAAATTGTTCATCTTGTTTCGAAGATGAAGGGAGGAGAACCATTCCCAAAAAAGCACAAGGATCAACCATATGGGCCCTTCATCTTGTTTCGAAGATGAAGAGTTAATAATAATTCTAAAATATATAAAAATATGCATTGTGGGCCAATCATATTGTCTATAATTCTAAGATGAAGGGTGGAGAATAATATTATACATTAATTCACTTATCAATTTAATTATCTCATAGTATAATATTCTACATGATTTCAAGATCTTTTCTTTGTATGAAGATGCCCAATTGGAAGAGAAAGAAGAATTAACTAATTGAAAATAAATTATAATTTTATCTATAATAGAAATATAATTATAATAATTATTAGTTAAGTTAATCAAATATAAATTTAATTAATATAAATGTGGGGAATTTAATTGGAAGAATGTTTAATTAAATTAATCAAAGATAAATTTAATTAATACAATGTAGAGAATTTAATTAGAAGAATGTTTAATTAAATCAATAAAACATCAATTTAATTAATAAAATGTTGATAATATAATTATAATAATTATTTATATAATATGGAATTAATTATATTAATTTATCAGTGAATGGGAATAAATGAATTGAACTGAATAGGATAATTGAATAGAGAACTTGACTATAGGGATAATTAAACAAGTAAATTTATTAGAGAATGATAATTGAATAGATAAAATTGACAGAAGAGTGATAATTGAATAGATATAATATAATGAATTGAATCACCTAGAAATGTTTCCAAGTGAATTTGAACATGTATATTAGAAGAATAGATGGTTTAAGACTAGATTATTTGAAATAATGGGAAGTCATTCTATTTTGTAATTTTATATATAAGTGATGAAATTAGAGTGTCTAATATATAATTTATAAGGATATCAACATATTACACTTACCTAACCTTTATTTGAGAGGTAGTTTAGTAAAATATATCTAAGTGCCAATTTTTAAAAATAAAGAATAAATGATTTTTAGATATTGAAGCAAGAGAATATGATTGTATCTAAATAGATTTTTTTTTTTTTGAATCTATTACATCATGTGAATTATATGAATGATGAGGATAGTAAATTAAAAAAATTCAATTTGGGATTGAAATAAATATTGATGCATGATGTCAATATGACCAACCCAAAAACCTTTGTAGCTGCCATTGAGTTTGCTCATCAGGTGGAAGAGAAGGAAAAGTCTCAATAGAAAGTGAGCCAAGATTTTAAACTAAATAGGCAACAATATAAGTCAAATAATATGTATATCACCCTTAATAAATTTAATAAATATAATCAGCATTGAGGATTTAATATGACTAATAGTGCTTTTAAAAAGTTTCAAGGACAAAAAAAACTTAAAAAATTAGAATTCTCTTAAATCGAGTACTTTTACAAAAAATAAGAACCAAGGTAATAAATGTGTACCTACCACTAGAGAAAATAATGTTACTATAGTAACCTTAAGGACTATTCAATGTTGGGAATGTGGTTATAAACACTATAAAAAATACTACCCTAAACTAAAATTTGGGTAATTAGTTAATCATATAGTGTATGTGGTTGTAGAGAACTGGAATGTTGATTTTCAAACTAATCCTATTGAAACCAAAGGTATCATAGCATGTTTTTTTCAAATCTAATTGATTTTAGTGAAATAGATTGTTTCATTTCTCCTTTTTTTGTTGGTAAATGTAAATTTAATCCTATTATTCTAAGAGAAGGTTGGGGGTCAATTTTGATATAATCAAAAGGGCACAAATTTACGAATGCTTAGAACAAATATAACTTGACTTACATTTTTTCCAAACTAATGTAAATATGTTTTGAACACCTCTAAAGTATTATGATCTCATTCTTGAAATGGATTGGTTACATCAACACAAGGCCACACATGATTAATTTAGTAAATTTGTGTGATGTTGTGATGATTTGGGAAAAACCATGAAAATCCAAGGTATTCACAAAGCTAGATCATGAAAGATACTTTCATCCCTATACCTAAAAAAGGTTGTGTGAAAAGTTTGTAAAATGTATTTTATCAAAATGTTAGAGATACTAAAATATAAGGAACCTATTTATTAATATTTTACCTTATTTAATGAACTTTTAGAGGTGTTTCTTGAGAAACTACTTGGACTTCCTCGTGGATGTGAGTTTAACTTTTCCATTGATGGTATTCCAAGAGTCACCCCTGGATTTAAGAATCTATACCATATGAACATGGATATTTTATAGGAATTAAAATTTTAGTTATAGGAACTATTAGATAATGGAATCATTAGACCAAGTTTATCTCCTTAGGTTTCTCCTATTTTTTGTTAAAAAATAAGGATATAATGCTTAAGTTTTGTGTTGATTATTTCATGCTTAACAAGGTCACAATAAAAACTATTATCCTTTACCAAGGATAGATGGTTTGTTTGAATAAATGAAGGGAAAACTAGTTATTTATATGATTTAACTGAGATCAACCTACCATTAACTGAGAATCAAGGAAGAGGATATTCATAAATCAACTTTCCATTCTCAATATGGTCACTATGAGTTTACAATAATTTATTTTGGATTAAAAAATTCACTGTCTAGATTTATGAATTTAATGAATAGCGTATTTATGGATTATTGTAGATGATATTTTGTGATTATATAGTATCTTAGTCTTGTACACTTGTCAAACTCAGACTTTGGTTGCTCCTCTATGTTTTTCACTGTTCTTGCTTCTATAAATCTCATATATACTATATATTTTCACCCTTTGAACTATATCTATTAGTTTTACTAGTATTATTTTGATGATCTATATCTTATATCTCACCCAAAATTCTTAAAATATTTTTATATTTGATCTCTATAAGTTTTCGAACATGTACCTACTTTCCTACTTCCTAGACATTAACATTCAGGATAGACAATAACATCAGTGTTACTATTTTATCTTGACACAAGTGTCTAGTTCCATAAAGTCATCCAATTTATAAATGAAATGTATCCTAATGGCCAGCCTAAGTGATCTAATGTGATTTATTACTCTAAAGGGATTGATATAGACACAAGATCAATATTCATTTATTTCTCACCTATGAAACCTAACAAAAGACCAAATAGACCAAGTCAACTTATCAAAAGAACTCTATCAAGTATTCAATTAAATAAAACTTCCATTTTTTCACACTAGTCATATTAGGTCTTAAATACTAAAATATCATCCCAAGATCATGATTTGCCAAGTTACAATCCATGTCAATATTATACTTGAATTACACATATTACACGATTCACACATAAACAAACACATGGGAGAGAACTACATGACTATGAGGCCTTCTTCAGAGTATTGGCATGTAGGAAATACCCTATGATAACATGATCTTTAGTGTCAACTTGATACCTTGTTCCCACTAACCCCTTTTTCCCCAAGGTCACTATGAAGATGGAGAACTAAGGTTTTTTCACTTCACAAGGAATCATAGTCCATGACCCTGATCTAAATGCACCAGAGTAAAGATGAATAAAAACTCATAAATAAAAGGGTGGTCACATCTTGATTTAGTATGTATTTTATATAAGATTCTATCATCAAACCTAGACAATAACATTGACATAATGGTCTCAGGCTGACATTACTATCCAGAGAGCCAAAGGTGTTAGATATAGACTCTGATGACTATTCTAGAATCTCCTTCCCACTTGTTTTCTACTTATTTTAGATCCAAAACTACATTAGCATCAGAATAAGCTAAATACTTCACTCCTTTTCATTTCTATACTTATTATAGTTTTAATTTCTATATTTATACTTGCTAAGAATAATAAATTTAGTGTATGCTTATATGGAGTTTATCATCTAATTAGGCTATTATAAATATGATTATCATCCTTGTGCCATTTCATTTCTATATACCCCTTTAATATTAATCTAAGGCTCACTCCAAACACTTATATTACATTTTAGGGTCAAATATTTCATAAAACCTATGACAAATTAGGGTTCCTAACTGCTTTACTTTTTTGTAAATTTTAAAATTTTCATTTGTGAAGCAATGCAAAATGTTAGTGAAGAAACCTAATTTGAAATGGAAGATAAAGAAGCATTAATTACTCATCTCATTAATAAATAGGGCTTAATATATTCTTTTTTTTATGTTACTAGAGATGAAATAAGTAAATATAATAAAACTAAGGATGAATAACTTAGTAATGGTGAATCCTTAAAAGGTACTATACTTAGACCACACTTATCAATTCACTTACATCTAGTGGTAAAATGGATTATGTGTTTAAGCCTTTTTTTCTTGAAACTACTATTGATACATATATCATGGTATTATTAGTTGTGTTAACATAAATATCAATTTCAATGTGTCTTACCACTCAAAACATGTTTACATTCCATTTGGTGATTACTCAGCTTACTAATCTAAATCCCACTGGGCCTATACTTCAATCACTCCTTTTAATTATAAATACCTTGGAGGAAAATATTACAAACATTGAAAAAAAATTATTAAAAACCCCTCATATTATATATTCACAAGATGTATTGCATATCCCTTTGAAACTTGATAACTCTTTACATGCTTTGACAACTAGATTTATTGCACCTATGTCCACATTTTATGATTCAAAGGGTGATCCTAAATAATATTAAAATATTTTATGTGACATGCCTTGAATATGCTTCAAATGATAAACTTCTAACCAAATTATTTCCAAAACGCCTCAAGAACTATGCATTGAGTTGGTTCTATGATTCATCTCTCCAATCCATAAACACATTCAAACCTATTACAAATCATATATTAGCAGACTTTTCCATTAAATTTTTATAAAAGGTTTCCTATGCCTAAAGTGATAAAATCAAACAATGAACCAAGGAACCTATTAATGAATATGTCTTGAGATATAAGACAATGCTAGCCAAACTAGATAATCTTATGCTATAGAAAGAGTTTCAAGATATATTCAAGTATTTTTTATTTTTAATTTACATGATTCTATTGTTTTTAGGAATTTTAAATATTTTGATGACTTATTCCATGTTTTACAGGACTATGAAATGAAACTTATCTCATTGAATAAGCTCATGTATATGTAAAATACACTAGTTGCATTTACATCTAGTACCCAATTTATTGAGGTATGTTCCTATTAGTGTGTTTATGGAATTATTTTTTTCATTTATTTCAAAGGAATTTAAATTTTATTTATTTCATAGAGGTGCTCTTGTGAAAATACATGGTAAGTATTCATGATGGCCCAAGCATATTCAAGTAGATTATTAACTTCTACATAAGATCTTGGTTGCATGTTGTGGCGTGACAAGCTTGTGAGAAGATATGTATAAATGTTATATAATATGAGAGGATGTTTAAATTTTTTTTTAAGGATAATAATTCTTCATAATAACTCTAAGGTTGGGTATTGACATTTAGCTCCTGCAGGAAGAAACCTAGAAGGCACAAACTTGGCAACTTGATGAGGTGAGAAATATAAGACTTGTGTAAACAAGGTTAGAATATTTTGAGCCTAGTATGATGTAATATGAAATTTGTATGAGGTTTTTATATAATTTAAATAGGTTTATAATTGTTTTTAAGATCTAAGGATAACTAGTAGTTCAAGGTCTAACATGCATAGAGACTTGGTGTGGCCTAATGAGGGTCAAGTTGAGTTACCAAGATGTAAAGAGCCCTTATAATCATGGTTTTAGGTGTGATAGGTTTATTAAATTATGTTTTTAAATTTTCAGGTCCTAAATTGAATGAGAAAGCAATAAATCACGTTTTAAGGTCTTTTGTGTATGCAAAATTAAGAGATGAGAGCCCAAGAAGGATTTGTTGATGCTCATTGGCATGTGTAAACTTTGCATGGTGTCCTGATCTCTTTGAGAGATATGGAAAAGGGTCATGGATAATATTTCTAAGAATTATTTTAGAATTTTATGGGAAATGGTGTATGACCAATTTATAAGACTAGAACTGGTCTAAAACCCTCTCAAAACCCTCATAGTGACTCGATTGGGAAGATCTTATTGGAAAGTGCCCATAATGGTTTTTATGATCTAATTTTGTGTTTGGATCATGTATATTAACCATAAATCATCTATAAGTGGTAGTGGTTTGTTAGGATAATAAGTAAAAGCTACAAAAAAACCTCATTTCTGAAGAATTTGATGTTACAAGCAAGGTTGACTAGGTAAATATTACATAATGGATAAAGGTTGAAGGTCAGGAATTATTCCTATTTTTCATGGTGTTTTTTGGATAAGATATATCCTCTATGTTAACTATTTTAGTCAATCAAGTTGACATATCACTAAACTAGCTAAGAGTGAAAATTTAGTGAAGAAAACTAGTCAGAGTGAGATAGTATTTAGGGATGAGGTTTAAATGATTAGGAATGGATCCAATTATTATGGGTATTTGTTCAATATCTATACCTTACATTCCCTTATTTTTTAAGTTTTGAATATTCTCACATATAATCAAGAAGGTACTCTTAAAGTGATTTATCTATGTGACTGAAGATAGTAAAAGAGTGAGGTTAAAAGTTTGATAAGTTTGTTATATATTTGTCATTTTGTGTTTATATAATGTATAGGACTCCATAAATCATCTCTTGATGGTATTGGTATGTCAGGGATAGCTTAGAAATGTTTTAATATTATATTGATGTTACACATACATTTCACAAAGTCAAGATTGTACAATAGATGGAGATTTAAGGTCAAGACTCATTCTTCATTTTCATGGTGTTGTTTTGATAGTATATAGCATCTATGTCAACTATTTTTGTCAATCAAGCTGACCTATCCCTAAACTAGCTAAGAGTGAAAAATTAGTGAAGAAAACAAGTCAGAGTGAGAAATTATTAAGGATAATTTTTAGATAATTAGGAATGGATCTAATATTTTGGGGTGTTTTTTAAAGATCTATACCTAATTTTAACTTTGTTTAGAAGGTTTTAATACTCTTGAATACAAGTAAGAAAGTGATCTCAAAGTGACTTATTTGTCTAAGTTAAGACAATGAAAGAGTGAGGTTCAAAGTTTGATCAATTTATTTTATATTTATACTTTGACCTCTATATATTTTTGACTAAATTTAAGAAAAAGATATCTTAATATCATATAAATTCATTATATTTTCATTATATTTTTCCTATAGATGTTGGAAGTCATGTTCATCATGGCAATGTCTTAAGGTAGAATGACTATTTCAGTTTTACCAAGTGAAGTGAAGAGTGTGAGATCCTATGACAAAGAGATAATGTATAAAATTAAATTTTTAATATTTTTTGGAATTTATATGATTTTTTAATTATTTATAGGAATAAATTTAGTTTAAGTATTTGAAACATGAAATCCAAAATGGCCTATGTGGATGTTTTTGCACTATGTAAGAGAGGATTGAGAAATTGGTCTATAAGACCAATGGTTGATGCCAAAAAAATGATCCACATGTTTTAGGTTGATATATGAATATCATATAAACTAGTAATTTGGATGTTAATTCATGTATATACCATTTAAATTACTAAAAATAACTTTCTTCATGACTGTGTCTTCAAATCACTCAAGCAGTTTAAGTAGTCATCTTGTAGAGATATATTTGAGGTTGTTTGTATTTAGTTTAATTATCTAATACACAAATACATTTTTTATAGTTATTTTAGTTCCCCTTTAATGTTTTTATCTTTATGATAAGTTATTCTATAGTTTTTAAAATCCAAACGTTCTTGACTATGTTTTGGTAGTTTCTAACAGAATAGAGTGAGCTTGTTGCATAAGTGTTTATGTGTGCTTGGATATTGAGTGAAGGTATATAATGGATTTTTGGGTTAAAATTAGGTAATTTATACTCTATTAATTTAATTTTTTGATTTTTTTTTGATAAAATTGACTATATACTTCAAATATTCAATGCATACTTTTTTCTATATTTGAAGGCATAACTGCAAGTTGGCCTAATGGCATGGTTCAAGTGATGAGTTGGAATAAAAAGTGAAGTATAGATATGAGGATGTTATAAATGGTATATTAATTAATTTTTTATGTTTTTAAAGTGTTGATAGATATTTATTATGGATAAAGAGGTTAGATTGGTAATGTGTGCTTAAGAAAGACCTAATTGTATTAGGTTTCGTTTCAGCCTAATGGGGATTTGGCCCTTAAAGGTAATAACCAACTTGTGTGATATTTTTTTATTAAGTGAAAAGTGTATTTTTACATATTCAAATTATTACAAAAATTTCTAAATGTATTTTTATAACCAAGATGAGTGCGAGAAAGTGTTTGGTATAAAAGCAATGCCTAATTGGCCTATTTGAGCGAGTTAGAGGAATGTGGATATAAGCAAAGAAAAGAGATATTAGAGGAGTATAAATAGGTAATTGAGGACCATCATAAGGGTAAATAAATATTTATTAATATCTATAAAAAAATTCTAAAGGTGGATGACAAGTTCAGTTGACCTAATGAGACTAAAAGAGGCATGTTCAACAAGTGAGCTTAGAAGGTTGTCTGAGAGGGGTAGAAAGATACATAGAGATGAATGATTGGATTTATGATTGAGATACCATAATAAATAAATCATATTGTTTTTAAAATTTTATTAAAAATAGAGTAACTTAGATATACAAGAGAGATATTTGAATAAGTGATCACAATCTATTTTTTGAGTAGTAAATTATTGTGAAGATGATCAAGATTTTCTTGGCTAGGTCGGTGCTTCATCAAGAATGGAGTTAGATGTGCCTTGAATTTTGGATATTTTATAAGTTTCCTTTAACTTTTTTGTTTAGTTCTAAGTAAATTATG
Source organism: Torreya grandis (assembly GCA_037957365.1). Classification (NCBI taxonomy): domain Eukaryota; kingdom Viridiplantae; phylum Streptophyta; class Pinopsida; order Cupressales; family Taxaceae; genus Torreya; species Torreya grandis. Next base: position 185,512 of record JARHVA010007151.1, read on the forward strand.
GGGTTATATCCTCCTTTCAAGTTAGAGCTTGATAAAGACTAGTTGAGTGGGTGCTTGACTAGGAAGGGGTTGGAGCTCCTTATGGGGTTGGTACCTCACTAAATGTTGTTTCACTAATTATAATAAAATATTTCGAGTGGTGAGATAGTGGGTTTTATTCTCAATTAGTTTTTCCCACATATCTATTATGTTTATGTGTTATTATTTTGCTTCACATCTATTGTCATGGCTAATTATACATTGTTATATCTTTATGTTCATTTGAATGGTTAATAAATGATGTATGGAATTGAATGAAAAATTTCTACACTAATTCACCCCCTAGTGTTTTTTATTCCAATAATTGGTATCAGATCAGGTCCTTTGGAGGAGGATTTATACCTTGAAGGTGATCCTAAAAACATAAAATGGCTAAGTTTGTGAAGGTCATGGTTTAAGTTTGCATGAAAGTCTGCATGATGGTACTAACAATATTGAATAAGAAGGATTATATTGAATCCAAGTATAAAATAAAACCTAAGTTAATAAAAAAATTATATTGAATATTTTTTTAAATAAATATGTGTGAAAGTATCTTGGTGAAGCAAATAAGAAGAGGTCTCCAAGCTAGAGGAGCTGAGTTGAGTAAATGTTGTCATAGATGAGGAAAGATATGTTGATGAGACCATTTGGTGATATGAGGTCTATTTTAGCCTTCATTTGGATAAATGTATATACTTGTTTATATTGATATAATGGTTGAGAATATATGCATTGAGGTCTTTAAGAGGTCAGTAGGTTCACAAGAGTGCCTAGGGAGCATGTGTGTGATGATTCAAGAGTTATAGGAAGTTTATTTGTTGTTTTTAGATGTAAAAGAGTGTTTGTAGGACTTTGATGTGATAAATGATTTTGTAATTGTTTTATATATACTTTGGTAAGGTTATAATGTTTCGCATGATATCTTGGAGTGAATAAAATGCACTATTCTATATAAAAGGAGCCAGACTATCATTGGATGTCAAAGAGGTATGGTCAGCTCAGTATGTTGATGCATTTATTATATGTACATAAGAAGTCAAATTATATTCAAAAGTTTCATGAAGATGTTGTTTGATTTCCCAAGAATATCCTTTGGAGTTTTTTAGCCTTTAAGTGTTTCCTAGCTCAAGTTATGAGCTTTCAAAGATGATCTTGTATGTTGTGATGTGCCAGAGGTAGTCAATTTTATGCTACAGGAAGTAGTCATTGAGGATTGAAAATTATAACCATTGTATTTCAAATTCAAACTAATTGTGAATGAACCTTAGAACATTTCTTTACCTATATAAGCTAGGGAAGAAGTAAAACTTATTGGTGTAAAAAGGAAAGTTCAAGTAGACTTCATATAAGCTATCCTCAAGATAGATATAAGAAGGTTTAGATCCTTTCTAATGTACTTGAAATGGAATTCTAAGTTTTTTATGGTGTTTTTTACTCTTTAAATTCCTCTACCATACACTATAAAAAATTTGGAAATATGCTTTTATGCAAAAAATCCATCATGGTGATTGACTATATTTGAAGGATCTTGACTTTGATTATTAACGACCAACTTGTTGACATTTTTGGTGATTTTAGTCACCTAGGTGGATTGATCAAGGTGAATTAAGATGTTATTTAAGACATATACAATATGTAAATGCTTTGTGTATGGTCAAAATGATCTTAGTAATGAAAAATATGCTCAAAGACATAAAAGATATAGATATAAGAGTTTCTAGTCTTCATGTGACTATATACCCTAAGGTGTGTATTTATAAGGTAAATGACTCTGTTATGGCCTATAAATCTTAGTGAACATTAGATTGAATGAGTGTAACTTTTCCTTCAAAACATATCATGATTTTAATGCATGTGTGAGTTCATGGTGTTGTCTAAGAAACAAAGACAATACTAGTAAAGTGAGAGTTGAAGATTGGTCTACAAGACTAATGTTATCAAAGGTGAAGACTATTTTTTCAATCATTCTAAGGTCTTTGTGGTGTTCTAAGAGTGAGATTACAAGTTTATTATACAAAGAAAAGGTTCATAGTAGTCTTCAGAATGAGTTTTTAACTTAGTAGGTAGAGTGCACCATGAAGGGTATTATGAGCTTGTCCAAACTATGATGGCTTGTTAACCATAAATAAGATATATTGGTAGAATATACCTATTAAATATTATGCTTATATGGAAAAATAATATTGTTCATATAAGAAGAATGATTGTAAATATGTATGTAGACCTATTTGGTTGAGGTGATCTATTGAAGGTGCCATGAGTTGAGTCAAGCCCTAATGACTTGAGGAGTATGTTTGAGACCCATGAAATTCTCTTAAATAAGAAACTGTGCTATGTGTTTGTTGTAACTAGTTGGTGTGTAGTTTCAGATGACATGATCTAGGTGGAGTATGGAGTTAGAGAGAGCTAACTCAAATGGATTGATAAGCTATAAGATAATTATGTATAGACAAAGGGGGAGCTTATTTGTTTAATAAGTGGTTAGGTCCAAGGATTAGTAATAATATTTTAAATTATTTTTTTCATTAATGTCAAATGAGAAGAAAGACCAGATTGGTAGAAAGACTAGCTTGGAGAGATGAAAGTAATCTACTTTAATAGAAGTGTTTACCATCAATGATAAATGGGGTGACTGTTGAGGTATGTTCATATTAGTGTGTTTATGGAATTAAGGTTGTCATTGATGTAAAAGGTAGTCAAATTTCATTGATATCTCATAAGTTATCTTGTTAAGATACATAGTAAGTATTCATGATGTTTCATGTATAATCTAGTAGATTCTTAAGTTTTACATAAGATATTGGCTCCATGTTATGGTGTGACAAGATTGTGAGAAGATATGTAACACTGTTAGAGCATATTGTAGACACTATAAAACCATACACAATGGTTCTAGATGTTCAAGCACCTATAGACCATTTAAAGACCCCCTAGGGACAATCCCCCAACCCTTTGACTATAAACCTGAATCTAGTTATTTGACTAGTTAAACTAGCTTACTAACCCAACTTAACAAAAATTAACCTTTGACCCTCAACCACTGATGTTCACCCTAAACATCAATGGTTAGGCCTGACTGTTAATGGTTAGGCCTAACTGTCAATGGTTAGGTTTTCACCACCTAAATATTAAAACACCTAGTTTAACTATAAATTATTTTTTTATAATTATCTTGCCTGATCCACTTCTAGATCAATGCATGTCTAATTTAAATTTAGACACCAATTTAAACCTCTTCTTATACCTATAGTTCCACCTCCCCCTTCCTATTATAAAAGGAGAGGAGCTGGAGATGAAAAAGGATCTGCAACTATTAAGAGTTTATAACATCAAAATTTCTTTAGTAGGTCATTCTCCTAGCAAAGTAGTGAACCAACAAATGTGATAGAGATTCAAGGTGATACCACTCATCAACTAAAAACCATGTACTATTACACTACCAAAATTGCTCTAGATCCCATCAACTAATTCATTAGCCATCTACCTCAACCATTATTTAGATCAATAACTAGGAAAGTTAAGTATCTTTTTTTAATAATTAGTTACTTTCTTTTCATTTCAAAACTAACCCAACTTGAACCCACCTTCTAGAATCTCATTTTGTAACCTCACCAATTATTTTTTATTATCCAAACTAAAACCCATAGTAACCATTGATAGTCACCTTGATTTTTGATGGTATCCCAAATATTGATGGTTACCCAACCATCGATGTTCACCTTAATCATTGATGATTACCCCAACCATTTATGGCCAATATCAGATAAATAAATAACAATCTATTTTCATCCACCAAACCTCTTCTAAATCCAACTTTTAGATTCTATACCTAATCATAGAACCCTACCCTATTTTTTGAGCCACACCTAATTCATTTAGAATTAGTATTAATCTATTTATTTCTATAATTAATCAAATTCACCTATTCATTAGTTAAACACTTCTTGAATTTCATTTTAGTATATTTTGTGATATATTCAAGTAATTTATCTTCTAGAACTTGATTGCTTAAAAGTGTGGATTGATATCCTCCAAGGAATCTCTTGCTTCTTAGATATAACTTGTTAGGCAATCCACCCTACTATATAACTAATCCAACCATTTATTTGAGTGATTTATTATTTATAGGTCACTCCTTCCAAGCAAAAGATGAATATATATAACCATCTAGATCAATGTGCACATAACATATTAGGTTTTTCTACCATACCTTTCTCTAGTTTATTTTCTCTTCCTTCTAAAGAATAAAATGGAAATTTCTTTGAAAGATTATGGCACACCTAGTGGGACCCTTGAGTATTTTCTTGGGTTCATAGTTACATCTAGGTGCTTCTTATTATTTTCTACTCATACAACAAAATCAAAATTTCATTTTTAAAACTTAATTTTAGTCACCAACCATAGACTTATTTTTTCATACCCACTCTACAATCCAATTTTTAAAACTTAAGGCATAAGACACAAGAGAGACTAAGAAGAACCTAAGGATTAGATGTGATTTAGTGTGTGTTTCATTTCCCTGAATTTTCTTATCTTCTCTTTGTTTAAGTTGTGAGATTGCTTGTACCTTCCTCCTTTCCTCATCTACATGGTTTTGACTAGGCAACAACTAATAAACCAAGCAAACCTAGTGCTACCTCATAAACATTCATCTTCCTCTTCTCCCTCATCCATGGAGTACATTTCAAATGTAGAGAGTTATCCTTATCCTTTTGGGAGTCCCACAATCCCTCAGATGGTTTCCCAAGGTGATGTAGACTTCACCACCTTTTTGGATAACAACCCCATAACCCTCAAATATTACCTTAACACCATATGTCATCATATCCCAACTTTAGTTTTTCTTATTATCCTTCCCTATGACATGACATCCCACTTTATGGGTGAAACTTCTATCACCACCATATACACTCAACCTATAGTCACCTAAGCATCATCTTTTACCCACAATCTTATCAATACCACCATCCAAAACTAACCCACTCAACTAAGAAACACCCAAGCATCTTCTTCCCCAAATAATAACCTTCCTAATATAGGAACAACCCAACCTTTGGTCTCTAACACTTCCCTTACCTTAGGATTACCTCTACTAGTGTCATCATCATTCCCCTTGTTCCTAGCCTACCTACCTCCACTCCATTTTAGAGCTTGGTGATTTTCATAACTTCCAACCTTCCACCCATAAGTACCAATTTAACTACCTACCATCTATATACTGACCCAACTATACCTCCTCCCTAGCCTATTTTAATGTCTCAACAAGTTCCCATTGTATAGAACTTGAGCTATGTCCCTAACCCATAAGGGTATGTATCTCTACTTTCCACCCAATTGACTATATCCATGTATCTATTTATGACATCGTACCAACCACCCATGTCTACATAACAAAATGTGGCACCCTCTCAACCCCCCAAAAACTATACATATGCTACACCTACCCAAACCTAACATAACATGCCTTACAACTACGGTGGTGTACAACCCTAAACCAATGTTGTCAAAATATTAATGGACAAAATGACTACTTTAAAGTCATAAATTTCTAGAGCTCATATAATTTAATCATATTACCAAATCTATAATGAACCAATTCATCCATCCATCCCCATGCAACCATATCCCCCCGAATGGGAACTTCTAAAGTTCTTAAAGTTTCAAAGTAAGGAAGACCCTCAACAACACCTAAGAGAATTTAGGTATTCATGTTATATGATTACCTATAACTATTCTCTCCTTATTCATACACTCCCCATGTCTCTATCAAGTTTGTCACTAGATTGGTATAATTTTATTACAAATCACCCCCTCTTTTCTCTTGCCTAAGTAGCCCATATTTTCTTAGATCACTTTTTCTACAAACATCTCTAAGATAATCTTCATCACTTATTCTTACTCCATTCATAAATTTTATGATGAATACATTGTTGACTTCATGGATAAGTTGAGAAGTTTGATAAACCACATATCCTTATCTCTACCCCAACCTGAGTTGATTAAACTCTTTGCCTAGGCTTACACAAAACACATCTCCTCTACTTTATGGGTCCAAATATTTAGGACCTTTGCCTATTATTTTTCCATGGCATAAAAACTACAGAATAGATCCATTGATGAAGGGGCGTTGAAAATGAGAAACAAGAATTCCACCTTAAAATAAAATGAGGATTCCCCCTCTAAACCCAATAACTAAACTAACACTAACCCCAAAAACAAGGGAACCATAAATTTAATTATTATTAAGACCACCCCTCTACCCCTTTTAAACCAATATAAGTCTTCCAATTCATCTAATCAAAACCCCAAAAAACCAAACTGTAACACCTATAAGTAATTTACTTCATTTAGAGAGTCATATGCTTTGGTATTGAAGAAATTGTTAAAGTCAAATTTCATAAAAATCCCTCCAATTAAAACTCTATATCAATTTGATTATTTTCATCTTGTCCTTGGTTGGTAAAAGGATAATGAATTGTTCTCCTTCCACTGAGTCATTATTCATGATGTTAGTAGGTGTAATACCTTCAATAATGTTGTCTAAAATCTCATTGATAAAGGGGAACTACTATTGGATAACCCCAATGCACCCTTGAATCAATCACTTGATGTCTTTATATAACCATTTCCCAACCATTATTCTTACACCAACAAAAAAATCAAAGTAGAATCCTCTCATAATAATGAGGCCCATACTATCAATATGGTTCTTGGTGAAATCATTGATGAGGAAACTATTCACCAAATCACATCTTCCTCTAATCCACTTATTGTGGTAGTGAAGTCACCAAACTCTCCTTTGATATGCACATTAGAGGAGGAAATAGTTAGCACTTTATCATTTTCTTCAATCATAGAACAATACACTCTTCCTTTATTGACCACTCCTAAGGAAGAAACCACTTTATCTACACTTCCTATCAAGGAATTGCCTTCCTAGAAATTAGAACCTTTTGACTAGATATAGGATGACGTAATTGTTCCTTCCACTCAACACCATAGCCTATCCTTTACATCCACTATTGAGGGATTTAGACCTCTTTATAAACCTTTATATGGACTAATTAAAAACTTAGAATTCATATTTGACCCTAACCTAGATTGGGCCACCTTTTCTCAACATCTTAGGCTCCCTTATAAAACCAAGGAGGAACCTTCTTTATTATAACAACCTACCCTTTCCACTACCAAATCCACTATCACCAAAACCCAACTATCAGATGCATCTACCCATCAAACTATAGCAACACAATAATAACCAAACTCACCCAAAGTCATTAAATCACCTTCTACCATTCTAACCAAACCCACCAAGAACCTTGGCATATTTCCTACTCATAAAATTACTAACCTATTAGTAAATTTAGATTTAAGCCCACTAAATCTATCAAACAAACCCTAAGCTAATCGAACTAAGAAGATAAAACAACCTAAAAACCCAAAAACTAAGACTCCAACTTCCCTCTCCACATTTTCCTCTATTTTAGGAGTTCATCCCTCTATCTTAATTTGGAAGCCAGCTGTCCTAATAAAAACCTAACCACCACTTTTGGTTATGTCATCACTCCTAATTTCATCCATGCCTATTTTCAATGAACCCCCCATGAACATACCTCTTATATCCTAATCATTTTAAGATAAATTGCTAATCTCCCAAAGGTCTACGAAAAACATTCCAATCCCAAACTCCCAACCTCTCTACAAAAACTAAAATGATCTACCAAGAATGTTCATTTACCCAAAACCTCTACCACTAAGCCCATTCTTAAAAGAACCTCCACCTAAACTCCCAAAACTAAGATACCTATACATTTTCCACCATTTCCTAAGTCTTACTCAATCATCATACAGAGGGTATTTCAAGAATATTTATTAACTTACCACCTACTAGACCATTTGACCCACATAGTCCTAAACCATCTTGGTATAATGATTAACTAATATGTACATATAAAAAGACACCTAGGCATGACATGGAGAACTAAGAATATCTCCAAATGTTATCCCATAAATTATATCATAATGATTACTTGTTATCTAATGATCCTCTTATGAGCCTAACATTGATCTAAGAACCAACAACCATCATCCAACACCTACCTACTCCTCCACTCTCACCTCAGAGTGAAGAGGAATTGAAAAAATCATCCATCCTAACTCCTCCCCCAATCCATATCATCCATGTGGTCACATGATCATAGGCTCAACCCAAGGACAAGGGAAAAGCTAAGGTTTCTATTCCATAAACATATCCCTCTTCCACCACCCAATAATCCAACCAACACCAAACACCCGTACCTTCAACCAAACCCAAAGTGTCCATTTTGGGACCCTCTCACTCCAATCCATCTGAATCAATCCAAGAAGTAGTCCTCAAATAGCTTCACCAAGCATTGGTGAAGATGATTTTATATGATCTGGTGAATACCTGACACCATCATCACCAAGCAATGATATAAGAATTATAATTCATATAGGATAGGCCAAAATACCCACTAACTCTAGTAGCCTTTGTCAATGATCTTCAAATCTCTAATCATTTTACCTTTAAGTATTTTTAAATACCATCCATCTATCTAGATGACCCAGATCCTCCCCTCTTAATTACTGCCTACATCAACCAAACCTACATCAAGAGGGTCATGATTAATGGGGAGTTAGTATCAACATTTTATCCTCCCACACATATAACCAACTCAAATTACCTAAGAACATTATGTTAGAAACTTTAGTGGTGATCTGATAATTAAATGATACCATGGCCTTAACTCTGGAAACTATTATTCTTCACATTTGCTTAAGATCTTACACACTTCTTGAGCTCTTCTACATAGCAAAAGGTGAGTTCCAATACAACATTTTGTTAGGATGCCTTTGGATCCATTACATGGACTGTGTACCATCCACCCTACATCGATGCATCAAATTTGAGCATGGAGGTCAAGTTGTTACCTTACATGTTAACCCTAGTTACTTTACATCATGCAACATGACATACTCACCTAATAATGTTCTCCTTCCTCCATCTAACAAGACTTCATTAGTAAAAGATGTAGCCCTATATTCTTTTACTATTGAATCATGCACTAGTTCTTCCATCCCTTCTACCCAAAACCCCATAATAGACACTTTGGAATCAACCTTCCATCATCTTTCCTTGAAGTAATATCACCTTTTAACCCTTAATGCTCTTCCTACTCCTCAAGAGTATGAGAATATTGACCAAAAACTCAATTATGATCCAAATATTAGAACAATTATTCCTTTTAAAACTTCAAATTATCAAACCAATTTCATTTATGGGGGAGTTGATAAACCCCTTAACACTTTTGCTACCTCTTTTTCACCTCGACCATTCACCTCCACCTTATTCTATCTAGACAAACTAGACTTTGCCTAGACATACCTTTATAGGTGTTCTTGAAAGGGATTTGATCTAGGTCAGTATGAACATGAGCCATATGAGTTACTTCTAATCAAAACCCAAAAACCTCATGAAAATAATGGCCTTAGTCTCATGCCAACTAAACAACAAACCAACCCACCTCCCATCACTATCATTGACAAGGAAATCCCATCCTCACCATCCACTCCACCATCAATAGCTGAGGATTCAAACATCATCCCCTAGCTTTTTTTCATCAAAATGATCAACCTCAGACCCCTAACTTATTAAAAGGATGGGGTGACCTTAGACATTCCTCTGACCCACCTTGAGATGATACGAGATGATTCTCTTACCATTAATACCATTCAATGTTAGGATGACAATTCTATTCTCACCTATCTTATTGCACCAAATTTTTCTATCCATAAATATCTTCTTCCTTAGACTTCAATCATGCTAGATAAACCCACTAGGGATATCAACTTGGGCACTCTAGATAACCCACACATTATTAAAATTATCTAATCACTAAATTTTAAGGAAATTTGGGACTTACCCTCCTTCTTGTAAGATCACAATATACCATTTTCTTGGTCTTAAAGTGACATGGCAAGAATTGATCCCTCCATAGATACCCACAACCTAGTCACCAACCATGATGCCAAGCCCATTAGGTAGAAACTTTGATGAATTCACCCTCGCATATCCCTTCTATTCAAATAAGAGATTTAACATCTGTTATTCATAAATTTCATTCAACCCATTGACTATCCCCAATGGGTCTCAAACATCATACTTATCACCAAATCCATAAGGGGACTTTGCATTGATGTGGACTTTGCATTTATGTGGACTTTCATGACCTTAACCTTCCTTTCTCAAAGGATGACTTCCCTCTACCAAGAATTAACCAGCTAGTTGACCTTACATCCATCCATAAGATGTTATATCTGATGGATGGATTCTTGGGTTATAATCAAAATTTAATTTCCCCCAAATATCAACACAAAACCACTTTTATCACCCCATGTGGGAATTTATACTATAAGGTCATGCCTTTTGGACTAAATAACACTGGTGAAACCTACCAATGTAATATGATCTACATCTCCCATGACCTTATCCAAAAAATCATCAAAAACTATGTCGATGACCTTCTTAGGAAATGAAAATTTTGTAAAGATCATTTGGCCATTCTTAAGATTATTTTTGAGCAACTCATCCATTACCACTTCCACCTGAACCCCAAGAAGTGTATTTTTAGGGTCTTGTTATGAAATCTCCTTGGCTTCATCACATCCCTCAAGGAATTGAAGTCAATTTGGAAAAAATCAAAGCAATCTTTGACATGCTTCCTCCTACCCACCTAAATCAACTTCATAGCTAGTAGGGGAAGCTCTAATCCATTCATCACTTTATCTTCTAGATATTAGACTGATGCCAACCCTTCCATCACCTTTAAAATAAGGATGTATCTTTAAAGTGGAATAACAACTACCAAAAGGCCTTTGATTCAATTAAAAGATACCTTTTGTCTCCACTTATCCTCATTCCTCCCAGGGAAGATCAACCTTTTCACCTTTATATCTCCATCACTGACCACTCCCTAGGGTTAATACCAGCCCATTATGATGATAAGCATAAGGAGCAAGACATCTACTACATAAGCCAAAAACTTATAGAGTATAAACTTGATACACCCATACTAAGAAACTTTAACTCACCTTAGTATTTATGGCCACCAAATTTCATCATTGCCTTCTTAATCGCAAGACCTTTGTCATCACCAACACCAATCTACTCAATTATATGCACTCTAAGCCATACCAAAATTAATTTATGTCTAAGTGGCTCATGATTGTATATAAGTTTGACCTTGAGTTCCTTCAAGAGAACTCAATTAAAGGGAAAGTCATTTCTAACTAGTTAGTTGAAGCACCCTTACCTGACAATCAACCTCGTCCTCTTGAGTTCCTAGATGAGTCCATTACAACCCTCTCTTAGTTAGACTTCACCTATCAAGTGATCATGTTCTTTGATGGATAAAAGTGTCAACATGGTGGGGGAGTTGACATCATCCTTATCCCCATTCATGGTGAACCTCTTCCTTTATCCTTCAATCTAGAATTTAAATGTACCAACAACATGGTTGAGTACAAAGCTCTAGTGATAGGTATTCAAATTATGTTAGCCTTAGGATTTAAAATGATCAACATTTTTGGTGACTCTAAACTTGTGGTCAATTAAATAAATGGATCTTACTAGTGAAATAATTATGTTTTACAATAGTAAAAATAAGCATTTGATGTCCTCTTAGCATCATTTGAACACTACTATATCCAAACCACCCTATGATTTATGAATAAGTTTGGTAATATAATTCCTTCCCTTGCTTTTGAAATCCTATTTGCACCATCTAAATCTCAAATATCTATCATCATCCACTAACCTACCCAACCCTCTTATGTCAAAATATACTCACCCACCATCTTTCAAGTAGAGGAAACCTTACTCAACCTTTGGTATTAACAAACCTTTGACTATCTAAACCTTACAATCATTCCCTCTAATATTTATAGAAATGATCAATCCACATTTATCCATAGTATCACACATTATACCATACTAGGGGGAATTATTTATAAATGCATCTTTGATGATCTCCTCTTTTATTTCCTACATAGTCATGGAGCCTCTCATGCTATAAAGGAAATGTATAATGGGATTTGTGGGGGACACTTTAGTGGCCTAGCCATCACTAAACACATTCTTTTCCTTGGATATTAATATCCTACCCTTAACTAAAATTAATATGATTATGTTAAAATGTGTGTCAAATGTTAATAACACATTAATTTACATTATGCACCTAACAATAGTCTTCACATATCCATAGATTTTTTTCCCTTTTCACAATGGGGTCTAGACTTTATTGGTGAAATTAACTCACATTATTCACAATGACACCATTATATCATCACTATGACCAAATATTTTACTAAATAGGTGAAGGCTATTTCTCTTATCTCAACCAAAGCTAAAAATATTATTGACTTTATCAACCATCACATCATCTATCATTTCTGTGTTCCTCATAAAATCATCCCTGGTAATAGAAAATCCTTTAAAAATAAACAAGTCTAAGGTATTTGTGACACATTCAATATCAAGTTATGTTTTTGATCACCCTATCATCCTTAAGCTAATGGATAGGTGGAAGCTTTTAAATAAACTCTCAACAACATGCTAATTAAAATGGTCAATGCATCTAGTTAAGATTAGAATTTACACATCCCCTTCACCTTATGGGCATATCATATTTGCATTCAAACCCTATGAGTGTTAACCCTTTCTCTCTTGTGTTTGAAGTAGAGGTTGTCTCTCCCCTCAAATTCCAAATTCCTTCTCTTTACATGTAGTTATAAGATATCATTTATGAAGAATATTATTGTTAAGAACATTTATCCTAGTTTGAGCTACTTAATGAGCATCATTTAACCACTCTTACCCATCTTCATATCTATCAAGAATGAATCAAATTCACTTATGAAAAGCACCTTCGAGTGCAAGATTTCATTATCAAAGATCTCATCTTAAATTAAAATTAGCATGTCACAAATATCGAGAAAAGTAAGTAGGGTAAATTTGCTTTCAATTGGCTTGGACCTTATATCATAACACACAAGTATGGATCAGGAACTTACAAATTATCCTCTCTATATGGAAACCTAGAACATGATCCCCTTAATACTTCACATCTATGTCCTTTATTTTTTTTAAAGGATAAAAATAACCTTTTCTCTAGCTTAAGCTGATCCCTTGATTTTAAACCACATTCATCTCCCTCTTTTAGGGGTAACCAATTAAAACTAAATCATGTGATTATCCATCATAATCATAGCCTAATCTTGAACAATGGGTACCACATCTCTACCCATGGAATGATTCTCATGGTACTTTCTACCCATGTTATATGATGGATTCCCATGGTCTTCGTTACCTAAACATTTTTACACGTAACAAACCTTCTTGTGCTTTTAGTTTTACCTTCATAAAGGTTGAACCTTTAAGTCTATATAAGCAAGTCTATGTCAAGCATAAATCAAACATGAAAAATTAAAGTCATAACCACAAACAAACTTGGGTCATTCCTAGAATATTTGTAGACTACTCCCTTGAAGGACCACTACCAAAAACATATCAAAATTGCTTAAAATAAGGTAGAATACTCCCATGAAGGATAGCTACCAAAAGCATTAAACAAAACACACAAAATTAGACCATTCCCTTATAGGATGGCTAAGTAAAGAATTTGTTAAAGAATTAAAATTTCTTGGAAGCTTCCCATATTGATCAGCTTCCCAAACCCTCCCAATTATCAAAAAAATAGTAAAAGACCCATTATCAAACAATCAATAAAAGCCAAATAATTTTTAAAGCCATACTCAACTCTCATAAGTAGAATTCTTGCATTGATCAGTCTACACCTTATATGACATAGACCTATTTATACTGACTCTTTGGTAATATCTAAAAGAGCCTTGATAGTCTCACAAGAAGCTTCCATCTTTATCCATCTCCCCTTTATTCACTATAAAAAAGTGATTTTTGAGCTCACTTGACATAATGTGATCAATACATATTTTTAACCAACTAATGAATGCTAATGCAAAGCACGCAAAGGGTTTTTGTTCTTTAATCCAATCCAACTTTGGTTTTTTTAGTCCTTTAAAAATAAGAATCATTGTGCCCTCTTCTTATCCTCTCATACTGATTGATATATTCACTTAGATTTTTGTCTCTTGATTATCTTCTCTTTCTCATATCTAGCTTTATTATTTAACTTACTTTATGTGTTTCACTTTGATTTAAACAAATTACCATAATCATAACCACAAAACATAATATCATCATCAAAATCCATAATGATATCATCATATAAAAATCATAGAATAAATTATCCATGATCATAATCTCAATAAACCATATTCACCATATGTCTGAATCTAAATGAGGAAGCATATACTCATTAAATTTTAGCATAAGCACCATAATAATATCATCATGTCAACATCATAGAAAAAATCATCCATGAATAATGACCATCTAGAACAATAATAATAAATTTCATAAACATGATCATAATCATAAACAACATCATATTGTCATCATAATCACATCATAACATCAATCCATATCAAACATTATGATAAACATGAATAAAGAAATATATCATCCAATGCATAATTAGGTGAGTCCATATCCATATCATCATGAACATAAGAATAATATAAATAATCAACATAAACATCATAATCATTAACCACAATCGATATGTAAGGATCATATCTATAAATCATGAGTCTATAATCACAAAATCATCATCATGTATGTAGAAACTAGAAAACTACACACGATAGTTTTAGTTATCAAAACCCCTTAGGACCCCTATCAGACCCTAAGTTTACTGAACCAAATAGTTTGATAACTCATCAACTTACTATCTTAACATTTAACCAACCATATTAATCCCTTTATTTTACCCCTTTACCCTTAGACACTCAATCATCGATGGTCAGCCTAACCATTGATAGTTAGTCTGAATGTCAATGGTCAAGTCCTCACCTCCTCAACTTCTTAACACATCACTTTTTATGTGCAAGATAATGAGGCATAATATAATATGTTCATCTTATGTGGTGATAAATAACTTCCAAGAATCATAATTAGTAACCTCACCCTCTAGGGAACCTTCCATCTACCATCTCTTTTTGCCTATATAAGGAGGGCATTGGGAGGTGAAATGATCCATGTTCAAGCTATCAAATATTCTTACACATAGGTATTAAAGCTATCCAAAATCTAGTCTCCTTGTAGCAACTCAAAATCAGAAAAAGTGACCTAAACCTATATCAAATTTGCTTTGAATCTAGAGTATTGTTACTCTAGTAAAATTACCTCAGCCTTCTACCATCAACCATCTAACAAACTACATGTATACTTTACTTGTTCTTTTTCATTTAGCTTTATAACCTCTTTAACTTGATCAAGCTTGTCTATACCTTGTTACATAGCTATCAAATACTCAATATAACCTCTATCTAACCATCAACCCATTTTATAATTCTTTTCTAATTACCTTCAAAAATCCACAAGAAACTACCAATGGTTACCCAACCATCAATGGTCACCCTCAACCATCGATGGTTACGCAACCACTAATGGTTAGCTTAATTTTTGATGTTTCACATAACCACCAATGGTCACTATGTCATAAAATAATAGTAATTTATTTTCATCCCCTTACCCCCAACCAAATCCAACTTTTTGTATCCCTACCTATTCATAAACCCTTTTCTAATTTTTTGAACCTGAATTCACCCACCTTATCATAAGTATTGACCCACGTTTTCTATATTTAGTGATTTTATTTAAAAAAAATTATACTTTCCTTATTGTATTAAATTTAATTTACTTTATGCAAATACCTTTATCATTTCCAACTTAATTGTTATCAAGATTGGATTGACAGTCTCCTAGTAAGTGTATGCTTCTCGAATCTTGCTCATGCTAGGCATTCCACATAACTATCTTGCTAACATCCCCTTTTTTTAGTTCTATATTATTTATAGGTTATTCCTTATTATCCAAAAATGAGTTCTCCATCTTCATCTAGATTACTCATGCATCACTAACTAGGTATTTCTACCACACCCTTATTACTAGTTTCTTATCTTCTTCCAAAATTAAGAAATGAGCAAAAATTAAGAGAAACATTTTGTCATGATCGACAGGACCCTAGCATCATCTAGGTGCCCTTTATTTATTCATTTTTTCTATGCTCATCAAATTAAATCTAAAATTTATTTTTGCATAATAAAAAATCCATTACATTACATTGACTGCTTGCTTATTTTAGTTCATCTAGTAGCTTAAAGTCAAAGTAATTAATTATAATTTCACTCTTTCTATCACACACTTATCCAAACCACATAATCAATCAACACATCAAAACAAAATTTAGACAAGGCCCAACTATTATTTCATCACCTAGCAGTAAACCTTACCCTTTGTTGGCAATCCTACTTGGAGGTCATTACTAAGGGGAGAACCAACTCAGCTCTCCAATTAAATATAAACTCTAAAATTTAGTATATCTTGGCTAAGCACCTAACACCTTTATAATAAAGTGTGTGAATTGAGGGGGTAGGCCCCAATACCAAGACATATACTAAAGTTCAATACAAATTCTCTCTTGAGAACCTAGACACAACCTAAAACCAACCTTAGATTTCCTCTTTAGTACTTGATCTACAAGCCAAATTTTTTCTTCACATTTTCTAAGGCATAAGACAAAAGCAATATAAAAATAATCCTATATATTAAATTCACTTTTAGTGTATGTTTGGTCTACCTTGAATTTTTTTATTTTTCTTGCCTCTTGTTTGAGGTGTGATTTTTCATCATTCCCTTCCTATTTTCTCACATGGTCTTTACTAGACAACAATTGAGAAATCAAACCAACCAAGGACCACCTTCCTCTCCCACTTCTTCCTTTATGGAGTATACTTCAGATTTTGAGGTTTTCCCTATTCATTATCCTCCTCCAACCATGCCTTAGATATTTTTTGAGGGTGGTATAGATTTTTCCACATTCCTTGACAACAACCTCATAGCCCTTTGACATTACCTTAACACCTTATCTCACCATACCTCTATTACTTCATTTCCTCTCATTGATCTACCCTTTGGTATGCCTCTCCCTCTTATGTTTGGTGTTACTTCTACCCAACATTTGATCACCTAAGCATATTCTTCTACTAATATCCCATCCACCACCACCACCAAAACCCAATCCAACATCCCAACCTATAACCAAACCCCTCCTACACTAACCAACACCTACACTATAGGGGGAACCTTACCTCTTGTTAAATAAACCCCACCTACCATGGCGATATCTTCTACCCCTATTTTCACCATTCCTCTTACCACCACCATATCTACCCCTCTTCAAATTTTGGTACTTTCCATACCCCCTAACCTTCCACCTATTAGCACTAGGGTCACCACCTAACCTCAACCTACCTCTTCAACCATACCTCCAAACCAACCTATGTATATCCATTAACAAACACATATGACCTATTACAAATATGTTCCTAACCCACAAGGATATATACCCCCTTCTACCCAACCTTTTGTACCCACATACCAATATGTGGCATCTTCTCAACCTCCCACCTCTTCTCCATACATTACGGTTACCCAACCTCAACTGAACCTACTACCCAAATATGGATCAACCCAACCTCGAACAAATTTATTCTTGAATCATCTATTTCCAGGGCTCATAACCTTCTATCTTATGATCAAATCTACAATAGACCCATTCATCCATCCATTCCAATCCAACCCAATCCTCCTCAATGGGAACTACCTAAGTTTTCAAAGATCCAAAGCAAAGAGGACCCATAGAAACATTTAATATCATTTCACCATTCTTTCTATTTAATCACATATGATGATGCTCTTCTTCTTCATACCTCCCTCATTTCTCTATCTGGACTAGCCTTGTATTGGTATATTTCTCTCACTAAGCACTCTATCTTCTCCTTTTCTTAACTATCCCAAATGTGCTTATATCACTTTTCAATCAACATATCTAAAAAGGTTTCCATTAATAACATTTATTCCATTAGGCAATTGGATGATGAATCAATTATGAATTTTTTAGCTAGATGGAGAGGTCTCATTAACCAGCTTTATTTCTCATTACCCCAACCTAAATTAATTAAACTCTTTTCTCAGGGTTATGCCAAACATATTTCTCCAACTCTTTAGGTTCAAAAATTTTGAACCTTTGATGAAGCGTTTACCATGGCACATAAACTTGATATTATAGCCATTGACAAAGGAAAAATTGAAATTGAGAAATAAGAATTCTAGCTTTAAATCCAATGACGCTTCTTCTACCAAAACCACCAATCCATCCAACCATACCAACATCAATGCAAAGGAAATAAAAAACACTATTGTCTTAAAATCCACTCCACCTCTGATTATGAACCAATAAAATCAAATTAACTCTTCCAACCCATCAAACCAACAAACTCACAACCAAAACTAAACCACTCTAAGATAATACACTCCCATAGGGGAATTATATGCTTTAGTTTAGAATAAACTACTTAAATCTAAACTCATACAACTTATTCCTATCAAACCACCCCAAAAATTTGATGCCTCTCACCCCACACCTAGATGATACAATTCAAATGATCTATGTGACTTCCATCATGTTATAGACATGATGTTATTAGGTGCAATACCTTTAAAACTATTATCCAAAACATTATTGATAAGGGTGAACTAGCATTAGATAATCCTAATTCACCTTGAAACTAATAATTAGACATTTTTTGAAAACCTTTTCCTAACCATGCACCTTACACTAGCCATGACAGCAACCAATCAAAATCATCTAATTCTCGTGAGGTGCACATGGTCAATGTTGTTACCATTGAACCTTTTATTGAGGGAACTATTACATAAAATACCTCTTCTTTCACCTCAATTATTGAAGTGGTGTAATATTCTTCTAATCCTTTAAATAATCAAATAAAGGAAGAAACCCCCTCTCTTTCAATTAAAGAGACCATCGACTCACCCACCTCTCCATTGATAAAAATACCAAAGGAGGCAATAATTACATCAACCACTTCTTCCTCCAATCCACTTATGAAAGTTTTACAATCACTACTCTTTCCTCTAGACATCCAAACAAAGGAAGAAACCACCTCCCTTTTCCTATTTGAACAAACCACATTCTCCTTACCTACCATAGAATTAACAACTCCTTCTTTGGAAACCACTCCAAAAGAAGAGATCATCTCCTTTGTTCTTTCCCTATAAACACCATCTTCCTCACTCATCGAACCTTTCACCAAAGACAAAGGTGAAGAAACTATTCCCTCACCTCAACCTATGGGCTTGATATTTGAAACCAATGATAGAGGAATCAAACCCATATATAAACCTTTTTCTATATTGGTCTAAAATCTAGAGTTTGCTTCTCAACCCAATATAGATAGGGCCACCTTTTGGCACCATCTTGGGATACCTTACCCAAACAAATAAGAACCTTTAACCTCACTTACATCTACCCTGAAATCCATCATTACCTCAACCCCATCTTTAGATACTTCTTCCTACAAAACTATAGGGGAACCATCTAATGCACCTCAATATAAAATTTATAAATCACCCTATACCTATTTAAGCAAACCCATAAATAACTTATGAATATTTCTTACCCCTATCTTGGCTCACCCATATTTTAAGTTGGACTTAACCCCATCAATTCCACCCAAGAAGCCTTTGACTAAACCTTTAAAAAGGGTGGAACCACCCAAACCATTTTGAATTATACCCATACCACCCCCTTCTCTTTTACCTTCAATTATATGGCCCCACCCATCTACTATCACCATTACCTATTCCTTATTTAGTAAACCTCATTTTACCCTACCTACACTTACCTCCACCAAAACAACAAAATTCCCATCATTCTTAATTAACCTAGCTACCTCTACCTTCCCTCCTATCACCAAACCTTCACTCTCCACCTCTAAATCTTCTATCTCCAAACCAACCATAATAAAATCATCCCAATTAAGACCACCTACCAAAACCAGCCCACCACATCCAACTTTCATGGTAAGGCCTACTCCAAAGAAGGCTCCCACTCTTAAAACCAAAAACCAATCTCTGTCAAAACCTTTGATCAAATATTATTCGACCATTCTATAAAAGTTGTTGTAAACATATTATTTAACATTATCACCCATCAAACCTTTCAACCCTTCACTTTTTAAACCAACATGGTTCAATGATAATTGTATTTGCCTATACCATAAGACACTAAGACATAATATGGAGAACTGTAAATCTCTCCAACCACTAGTCCATATCCTATGAGATGAGGATGATTTATTATTATATGAACTTCCATTGAGCCTCTTACCAATACAACCACCAATCCAAGATACCCAACACTTATCTACTGCCCCACTCTAACCTAAGAGTGAGGAGGAATCAAAGTAGCAATCCAAACCAAAACTTCCTCTTATCCACACCATTCATATTGTTACCCAATCTCAGGCCTAATAGAAAGATAAGGGAAATGCTAAAATGTTCATTCCATGGACTTACCCTTTAAACCCTCAACCCTCCATCCAAACCCAAAAACCTTCACCATTACCTAAACCCAAAGTATCCATTTTGGGTGCCTCTATTTCTAACCTTTCCGAATCCATTCATTATGGAGTGTTGAAACAACTTCACCAAACACTAGTGAAGATGAACTTATATTAATTGATCAACACCTCACATATTTACTATCAAACATTGATAGAGATTCTACAATCCATAGAATTTTAAATGAAATATCCTCAACCCCTTGTGGCCTTTGTTATAACCCTTCAACTTTCTACCCTAGTCACCTCTAAGGATTCAAAAATACCTTTTGTACATCCTAAGGATCCTAATATTCCCCTCTTTATCACAACATACATCAACCAAAACCATATCAAGTGGGTGATGATTGATAAAGGAGATAACATTAACATTATCTCCTCCCATGCCTATGACCAACTTGACTTTCCAAATAACATTATGTCATAAACTACAATGTTTCTTCACTCTTTTAATGACATTATGGTCATGACCTTGGGAATAATTGTTCTCCATATTCATTTGGGACCTCACACCATTATATAACTGTTGACCAATTTTGCCCAATAGGCAAAATTTTGGTCACCTTCTTCCCTTGCTTTTCAAAGCCAGTCAATTTTGGGTTACACAAGTTCATGACATGGTTCAATCGGCACTTGGTTCATCCATCTTCAAGCTCAAGGCCACTAGTTGAACATTGGTTTAGCACCTAGTTCAAAAGTTCACTTGGTTCATTGGCCTAGTTCAATCGGTCGGCTCACTTGGTTCATCAGCGCGTAATGGTTGAACCATTAAACCGTTGAACCATTTTTGGTTCAATGGCTAGGTTCAAGGGTATGCTAGTTGGTCGAGGGGTAATACTTAAGTTCAAATTCCCTTTCCAAGGGTAGGCACTTCAAAGGAAAAGCTGGGTAGGTTCAAAATTTGTTTAAGTTCAAATTTGTTTAAGTCCTGAATTCCTTCAGATAAAAAGTCTAAAGGAATTCAGGTGCAGTTCTAAACAAAAGGCTAGGCTCGAGAGAATTTTCGTAGATTTTTTGTCTATGGGAAAATTTTTGTGGACACAAATCCCACAAAAAATACACAACACAAAGGAAAGACCCAAGATAATTTCTGTAGACTTTTGTCTGCGGGAAATTGTCTGTGGACACAAAGCCCACAGGAGCCCGGGAACAATCTAGGCAAAGCAAGGACCCGCTGAAGGATCCCAAAGGGCAAGTGCCCTTGCAGGGGACTCTAGGCTAAATAAAAAGGACACTTTTGAGGGCTAGGGGGTCACTTTCCCTTTGAGAAGGTGCTAAGAATAATACAAAGGCAAAAGAGTGCCCGCAGAGAGGGCCGACAAAAGCAAAGCCATAAAAAGCCAGTGAAGGACCCAATGACATTTTGATAGGGATGAGGAGATCCTGGAGACCATTAAAATTAATAAAGAAAATTAGCTATTGGTTTTCAAACCAATGATGGCTACGAGAACATCAAAATTAGTGCAATGAAATGGCCATTTTTTTCAAATGAAAGAACGCTAACCATGAGGGCCCAGAATGCAGCAACCTGCTAGAATTTCACCCCCGAGGGATAAAGGAGCTAGAAGACATAAGATAAGAAAAAGGAAAAATTCCCAAATGACAAAGTAGGAGAATGACAAGGTGTAAAAAGAGATAGAGCAGTCCATGTGGTAGCACCGATTTGAGAAGTGACCCTAGTAAGAGAAATAGTGGCTGCAATTGACCACTAGAAGATGCGAACGACATGGCCCATGCATTTAAAAGGGGACAAATCTCAATCTATTTGTAGAAAAGAGGTTTATCCTATGTTTCAACATTAATGCTTGAATTCCAAAGTCAAATTTGGTGATTATAAATCATGGTTCCAATAGGACTCTTCTAGAAAGATGACATCGGCAATAGTGTTTTCCTCTTCCCAATGAGGGGACGTGAATGAGCCACTTGTAAAAAAGGGGCACCAAAATCCCTCCTTATCTTCTCCTATATATTGAGTACTTATCATTTGAGAAAGATATCTTTCACATTTGTAAGGTGTAGCCCTGGAAAAATTTCACCTGAATTAATAGACACAGTTTTTACCTCTCTCTTGGATAGATATATCTGAGTATGTCTTGAGTGTTTGTTTGTGTTTAGTCATTGTTTCTTGATGTTCCCATAGGTTCAACACCAACATACCTATTGTCTACAAGGTGCCATCTCTATAGCTGACAAGAGAAGAGCAATATTTGGAAGTGCAAAATAGAGGAAGTTACTTACAGCGTGCATTTCATAGCACCTTGGTGAATCTCTATTTTTTGTGTTTTCATGAAAGCCTCCCTACTAGTTTCTAGTAGCTTGGTCCTTCTACCAAGTCTGAAGTGTATGTATGTGTTTATCTGGTTTCAAGTGTGGATGTGAGAAGGTTGACTTATTTTGGTGCATCACCTCTTTAGAGTAGTTTGTTTTCCTGCATCTTTCTCCCTTTTTATCCCCCCCATTATATCTATATATATATATATGTATGTGTTTGCACTTGCTGGAATGAACATGATGCATCAAAGGGAGCTAGCCCTTATCTAAAGACTCTCCCCTCTAGCTTCACCAATCCCATAGGTAAGAGGGGAGTTTCCATAGTTGTGAGGAGAAGGAAGGAGCTTGGCCTCCTGCCAAGGGCACAATCTTCTCCATCAACAATTCTGGCACACCTGGTGGGACATAATTTGACAACTCAGTAAAGTCTCATGATTGATGCTAGTCGTATTACAACAAATCAATATTTTTAGCATCTAGTGACTCTGAGTTAAATCTACTGGTTAAGCAGCCTAGTGCCATTAGAAATCTTACTTTTTATATGTATACTTATTTTGCACAAAATCATGGACCTTGTATTCCTTCATATGATTATGATCAGACTCAAAATTTTCAAAGAATCACCCCAAGCAGCCCTCCTAGTTGCCCTGCAATGATAAGGGAAGTGGCCCTAGAATTGAAGATTAACAGACTAGAAGAGCAGTACAGATATTAGCAGGAGCTGATGTATGAAGAGGAATGTTTGTTTAGGCAAGCATAGGCCTTGCAATCTATGGAAGAGGAGGTAGAAAAATGGAGAAATCCATTTATTCAAGGCAGTCAGCCTTCTGTGCCCCCTCCTAAACTAAAGAAAATCCCCTCTTTTGCACCAAATCCTTTCTATCAGATTGTACTTACTCACTCTAGCTCATTAAATGCATTCACTCTCAATCCCATGCACCTGGATTTCCAACACCAGAAGACATTAGAGAAACCTCCCATGGAGATGAACCTTCTAAATTCCTTATACTATGAATCTTCTATTGGGGGGAATAACACTAGCCAACATGTCCCTCTTCTAGAGACTCTTCCAGTGCATCAACAGTCTCTTCTTAGCATTCCTCAGCCTCCCCAAGTTTTTCAGCATAATGTACAGATTCAAAGTTGGAAGAAGGAATGTTGGGAACCAACTTAGAGATTTGAAGAGGATCATGCTGGTGACCTCCAAGAAAGACTCTTTCAGGACAACCTAGCCAAGCAAATTGAAGATTTAGAGGCTAGGATGAAGCTACTTCTTGAAAGAGAGTTTAAAATTCTAGACCTTGTAGAGGAGCCCTAGGACCTTGGAGAAAACAAAGTTGCTGCCTATTCACAGGAGCAAAATTCTAATTCTGAGATCCTGAACTGGGGGAAAATAGTAGAATCATGGGGCAAAAAGGAAGAGAAGCAAGGTTTTTCTCAAAACCTTAAAGAAGCTAAGGCTGCTCCTATTCATAATGATGCTGGTGACCTCTAGGAAAAGCTTTTCCAAGAAGATCTGGCCAAAAAAATTGTAGAGTTGGAGTCCAGAGAGAGATTCCTCAGCCAATGTGTGATGGATGGCTCAGACCAAATAACACATTCTATGTCTGAACAAACCCCACCTACACATTTTCAAGAGAGATATCAGGTTGTAATTGATATTGATGAAGTACTAACCAAGTGGAAGGAGGAGAATCATTTGATTCTAGCTCAAGGACTGCCTCCTCTTCCACATGCTTTCTCCACTTCACCCCTTCTCAAGGAAGAACATGTTCTGCAAGAGGTGAGTGAGGAGTAGAAGATCCAATCTATAGTTCTTCAAGAGGCTGTCATGAGTGACAATGAAGTCAAAATCATCATTGATGCTCCTTTTGAAGACCTTATCAGCACTAAAGAAGATGCATGTCTTGCATATATGCAGATGTCCTAGCAATACGAGGAGGAATAAAAGCATGGTGAGCTCTCTTCCCCTATATTTGATGAACTTCCTTGCTATTTTGATGATGAGGACAACTTCACTAAAAATCCTGAGTTATATGAGGATCAAGAGGATAACTTTGAACATCTAGAGGTCTTGATTAGCAAAGAGGAAAAGGAGAGGTCTATCTTCTTGGCGGAATGCCTTGAAGAAGAAAGTTTTGAGCAAAGAGGTGATGTTCTGTGGGATGAGCAAGCATTTTGTGAGTCCATTTTAGACATCATGACAGTCACCCTTCTTCAAGAAGGCCAAAAAGAAGTAGAGGATGAGTCTGATAGAGTCTTGAGGCAGAAGGAAATAGGTCAAACCATGATATGTTGCAGAGGGAATGTGCAGACCAAAGGGCTTATGGTGATGAGCCAGCAGCCATTGATTTCTTGGTGAGGAACAAAAATATGAAGGACCAACATTCAATAGGCTTCCAACAACAAGTAGAGTACATATATGTTAGAAGCATGTTTGATTCTAATCCACTTAGATACAAGCCAACTCAGGTGGTAGGCAAGAGGAGCAGGTCACCAAATCTCTTTTTCATTCAACCACTTGTCTGCCACCATAAGTCTTCTTGCCAAGAAGGGGACTTAAGAATTTTTCCCTTAGATCCAGGAGGGAGGTGAGAATACATGGTTAGCTATATATAGTAGTTTGTTTTTAGTTTCTTTTCCTGCTTTCCCTAAGTGCAAATTACATAAGTAGTGTTTTTTATCCTTGTGTGTTTCCCTTCGCATGTGGGGTAAAAAGGATTCATGTTTGATTCTCGGATCTTTTGGGGCTGTTACTAACTCTTTCATAGCTGCATCTAAATTTGTGCCTAATGGACTACAAGGTAACTAGGTTTTTAAGCATAGCAGGCATGCTTCCCCTATGAGTTACCAATTTGTTGACCAATTTTGCCCAATAGGCAAAATTTTGGTCACCTTCTTCCCTTGCTTTTTTGATCCAGTCAGTTTTGGGTTGCACAAGTTCATGACATGGTTCAATCAGCACTTGGTTCATCCATATTCAAGTTTAAGGCCATCGGGTCAACATTGGTTCAGTATCCAGTTTAAAAGTTCACTTGGTTCATCAGCCTAGTTTAATCAGTCGGCTCACTTGGTTCATCGACGCGTAATGGTTGAACCATTGAACCATTTTTGGTTCAATGACTAGGTTCAAGGGTATGCCAATTGGTCGAGGGGCAGTCTTGAAGTTCAATTGCCCTTGTAGAGGGTAGGTGCTTCAAAGGAAAAGCCAGGTAGGTTTGAAATTTGTTTAAGTTCAAATTTGTTTAAGTCCTGAATTCCTTCAAACTCTTTATCTGAAGGAATTCCTTTAGATAAAAAGTCTGAAGGAATTCAGGTGTAATTCTAAACATAAGGCCAGGCCCGAGAGAATTTTTGAAAAATTTTTGTCCATGAGAAAATGTCTGTAGACACAAATCCCATGGAAAATACACAACACAAAGGAAAGACCCAGGATAATTTTTGTAGACTTTTGTCTGTAGGAAATTGTCCACAGACACAAAGCCCACAGGAGCCCAGGAACAATCCAAGTAAAGCAAGGACCTGTCAAAGGACCCCAAAGGGAAAGTGCCCTTATGGGGGACTTTTAGCCAAATAAAAAGGACACTTTCAAGGGTTGGGGGGTCACTTTCCCTTTAAGAAGGTGTTAAGAAGAATACAAAGGAAAAAGAGTGCCTGCAGAGAGGGCCGACAAAAACAAAGCCATAAAAAGCCAGCGAAGGACCCAATGACATTTTGATAGGGATGAGAATGTCTCAGAGGCCATAAAAATTAACAAATTAAATTATCCATTGGTTTTCAAACCAATGACAGCCATGAGAACATCAAAATTAGCGCAATAAAATAGCCATTTGTTTTCAAATGAAAGAGCGCTAACCATGAGGGCCTAAAATGCAGCAACCTACTAGAAGCTCACCCTTGAGGGCTAAAGGAGCCAAAAGAGTCAAGATAAGAAAAAGTACAAAGTCCCAAATGACAAATTAGGAGAATGATAAGGTGAAAAAAGAGATAGAGCAGTCTAAGTGGTAGCACCAATTTGAGAAGTGACCCCAGTAGAAGAAAAACTTGCTGTAATTGACCACTAGAAGATGTGAATGGCATGGCTCATGCATTTAAAAGGGGAAAAATCTCAATTTGTTTATATAAAAGAGGTGAAACATGTGTTTCAACATTAATTCTTGAATGCCAAAGTCAAATTTGGAAATTATACAGCATGGTTCTAGCAGGCCTCTTCTAGAAAGATGACATCAACAATAGTGTTTTCCTCTTCCCAATGAGGGGACGTGAATGGACCACTTGTAAAAAAGGGGTGCCAAAAGGCCTCCTTCTCTTCTCTTATATATTGAGGACTTGTCATTTGAGAAAGATATCTTTCACATTTGTAAGGTGTAGCCCTGGCAAAATTTCACCTAAATCAATAGACGCGGTTTTTACCTCTCTCTTGGATAGATATATCTGAGTATGTCTTGAGTGTTTGTTTGTGTCCAATCATTGTTTCTTGATGATCTCATAGGTTCAACACCATCATACCTATTGTATACAAGGCACCATCTCTGTAGCTAATAGGAGAAGAGTAGTATTTGGAAGTGCAAAATAGAGGAAGTTACTTACAGTGTGCATTTCATAGCACCTTGGTGAATCTCTATTTTTTGTGTTTTCATGAAAGCCTCCCTCCCAATTTCTAGCAGCCTGGTCCTTCTACCAAGTCTAAAGTGTATGTATGTGTTTGTTTAGTTTCAAGTGTGGATGTGAGAAGGTCAACTTATTTTGGTGCATCACCTCTTTAGAGTAGTTTGTTTTCCTGCATCTTTCTCCCTTTTCATCCCTCCCATTATATCTATATATATGTATGTGTTTTCAATTTCTAGAATGAACATGATGCATCAAAGGGAGCTAGCCCTTATCTAGTGACTCTCCCCTCCAGCTTCACCATTCCCACAGGTGAGAGGGGAGTTTCCATAGTTGCGAGGAGAAGGCAGGAGCTTTGCCTTTTACCAAGGGTGCAATTTCCTCTATCAACAATAACTCTTTTACATTGTAGAGGGTGAGTTCTAGTATAATGTTTTACTTATCCCTTATATCCATGTTATGATTTATGTCCCTTCCACTCTACATCATTGAATCAAATTTGAGCATGAAGGTTGCATCATCACCATACCAAATGACCCTAGTCCCTTTACATATTGTAATATGATATACATTCCTAATGATGTTATTCTTCCTCATCCATCCACCTCACTTCCAACTACCACCAATTCTATCCCCACATTTGATGAAGCTTCAACAAACTCAGCCATTCCTTCTTCATAGATCCCTGTAGAAGACCCCTTGAAACCCACATTCTAATGTTCTCACTTGGGGAATATTATATTCTACCCTTGGATGATTTTATTACTCCTCAAGAATATGGTAACCTCACCCATTATCCTAGTTATGACCCTAAAATTTGAACCATCATACCTTTTAGGCCACCCAATCAATTAGCTAATTTTATATATGAGGGACTCAATCATCCACTTCTTATTTTCACTACCACCCCTCATATTTGACCATTCACCTTTAACTTCTCCTATCTAAACAAACCCAACTTTACCAAAGTGTGCCTTTACAAGTGTGATTGGAAGGGGTTTGGCCTTGGCCTTTATGAATAGGGACCTCATGAACTACCCATAATCAAAACTCAAAAACCTCATGAGTTATTTAGCCTTGGGTTCATACCACCAAAAGAACCCACCTCACCTAAACCCATCACCACCATCAATGAGGATGTCCCATCTTCACCAACCCCATCTCACTTGAAGTTAGAGGATGGCCAAACTAAAATCCTTCCTCTCATCCATCCTAAAATGGTAGAAAATGATTCTCCTACCATCAACACAAGTCAATGTCAAGACAATCATTATATTCTCACATACCTCAGTGAAGGGGATTCTTACATCCAAAAATACCTTATTATTGATAACCAAATCATGTTAAAAAAATATACCATTCATGTCAACTTGGGTACTCCAAACAACCCCCATATTATCAAAATTAGACAATCCTTGAATCTTGTAGAACAACAGGATTACCCTTCCTTCCTTTAGGACCAAAGCATAAAATTTTCTTGGTATTATCAAGATATATTTGAGATTGACCCTTTTATTTCTTTGCATAAAATTATCACCTATCATGAAACTAATCCTATATATCAAAATATTTGATGGATGCACCCTCACATTGCCCTTCTAGTCAAAGAGGAAATTTAATACCTATTATATGTTGACTTCATCTAACCCACTGATTATTCATAATAGGTTTCTAACATTATTTACATCATCAAACCCATAGGGGGACTTCACATGTGTATCAAATTTCATGACCTTAACCTTATTTTCCCAAAGGATGACTTTCCTTTGCCTTGCATTGACCAACTTATTGACCTTAAAATTGGCCACAAGATGTTATATCTCATAGATGGTTTCTCAAAATATAATCATATTTGATTGCTCCCAAAGATTAACATAAAACCTCTTTTATCACCCCATATGGAACCTTCTACTATAGAGTCATGCCCTTCAATTTAAATAATTTAACACAACCTACCAATGTGCCATGACCTATATCTTCTTTGACCTCATATATAAAATCATAGAGGACTATGTGGATGACCTCCTTGGGAAATATAAATATTAAAAGGATCATCTAAATGTACTCAAAATCCTCTTTGAATTCCTTATCCATTTCCATGTTAGGCTCAACCCTAAGAAATGCATCTTCAGGGTCCTTTCAGGAAAGTTTCTTGGCCTTATTGTCTCCTTTTGAGGAATCAAATTATACATAGCCAAAGTTAGAGAAATTATGGAGATTCCACCTTGAACCCACCTTAATAAACTCTAAAAAATGTATGGAAAGCTCCAATAAATCCTCTATTTTATATCTCAATTATCAGATAAATGTCAACCCTTTCACCATCTCCTTAATAAAGACACATCTTTTAAGTGGACCAAGGACTTATAAAAAGATTTTTATTTACTCAAAGAATACATTATTTTTCCTCCTATCTTTATCCCTCCTAAAGAGGATCAACCTTTCTACCTTTATATATTTGTCATGGATCATTCCTTAGGGGCAATGTTCACTCACCATAATGAACAAAATAAAGATCAAGCTATCTACTATATAAGTCAAACAGTTATAGAGTATGAGACTTTGTATTCCCATCCCAAAACACTTTGCCTCACCCTCATCTTTTTGGAATCCAAAGGTTTCCACTACCTTATTAACCATAAACCTACATCATCACTAACACCAACCCACTCAAGTACATGCACTCTAAACCTTACCAAAACTAGTATATGGCTAGGTGGTTCATGCTTTTAGCAGAGTTTGACCTTGAGTTCCTTAAGCAAAAGTAAATAAAAGGTAAAGTTATTTCTGATCAATTGGATGAAGCTCCTCTACCTGACAACCAACCTTTTCCACTTGTATTTCTAGATGAGTCCATCATGACTCTTTCTCAAGAAGACCCCACCTACCAAATGACCATGTTCTTTGATGGATTTAAATACCAACATGGTGGGGGTACCAGAGTTATTATCATTCCCCTTAATGGTGAAAATCTCCCACTTTCCTTTAACCTTGACTTTGAATGTACCAACAATGTGGCTAAGTATGAAGCCCTAGTCATAGGTCTCCAAACTATTCTAGCATTAGGATTCAAGATAATTAGGGTCTTTAGCAATTCCAAACTTGTGGATAAATAGATCAATGGATCTACCAATGTAATAATGATGTATTATTAAATTACAAACAACTTCTAGATGTATTTTTAGCATCATTGGATCATTACCTTATCTAGTTAGTTCCATGATCTACCAACAAGTTCACAAATATAATGGCTTTTCTTGTTTCCCAAATTCCTTCTCAACCTTATAACTCTAAACTCTTTATTACCATCCATCATTTTATCACCCCATATTATATCCATTATGAACTTCCTATTATTTGGAATCTAGAAATATATCCACCAGACATATGGTATAAACAAACTTTTGATTACCTTAACCTCGGTATCATTCCTCCTAACATCTCTAGGAATGCATGAAGAACCTTTAATGAGAGTACCTCTCATTATATCATACTAGTGGGAATCCTTTACAAAGTTGTATTTGATGGCTTCCTTCTCTATTACCTTTGTATTCATGAAGCTTCTCATGCTATCAAGGAAACCCATGATAGAATATGTGGGGGATATTTTAGAGGTTTAGCCATCACTAAGTGCATCCTTCACCTTGGATATTATTATCCCACCCTAAAAAAAACTATTACAACTATGTAAAAAATTGTGTTAAATGTCAGCAAAATGCTAATTTACACCATGCACCAGCATGTGGCCTATAAGTATCTAGAAAATTTTGGCCATTCTCATAATGAGGCCTGGATCTTATTGGGGAAATCAATCCTCATTCATCACAACATCACCAATCCATCATTACCAACATCGAATATTTCATTAAGTGGGTGGAATCCATTCCTCTCATCTCTACCAAAGCTAATAAGATTGTCAATTTCATCAACCACCATATCATCTATTGTTTCGATGTCCCTCATAATATCATCATCAATAATAGTAAATATTTTAAAAACAAGAAATTCTAAGGTCTTTGTGACACATTTAGCATCAAGATAAGCTTTTCCTCACCTTAATATCCATAAGTAAATGGATAAGTGGAAGTCTATAATAAAATCCTTAACAAAATGTTGACTAAAATTGTCAGTGCTTCAGGTTGAGATTGGCACTTGCACATCCCTTTCAGTTTATGGGCCTATTTCACTAGTATTCAAACCTCTACAGGTACTACCCCTTTATCTCTAGTCTTTTGTGTAGAGGTAGTCTTGCCTCTCAATGTCCATATTCCTTATCTTCACATATCTTTGTAAGAGATCATTTATGAGATCTATTATCATCAAGAATGACTAGCATGACTTGAGCTACTTGATTAATATTACCTCATAGTGCTTAACCATATTCATGTCTATCAATTACAAATCAAGCACATTTACAATAAACACCTAAAATAATGATAATTCAATATTAGAGACCTCATACTAAAGGAAAACCAACATGTAACCAATATGGATAAAAGAAAAAGAGGAAAATTTGCTTTCAATTATCTTGGACCCTACATCATAACCCATAAGTGTGGATCAGGAGCTTATCATTTATCCTCTCTTGAAGACAAACCAGAACTTGAGCCTCTCAATGCTTCAAATATACATTTGTTCTTTTTTTATAATAAGGATCAAACTCAATTTATTGTCTAACATAAGTGCATCCCTTGATTTACAAGATTTTCACCTTCACCTACCTATCACCCTCCCTTTGAGGATAGTCAATTACAACATAAAATCATGTGATTAACCATTACAACTATAGCCTAATCCTAAATATGGGTACCATAGCTCTACCCATAACATGGTTCTCATGCATACCTTTCATCTCTAATCAGACAGAATCCCATGATCATTATTCTCTCAAACACCCTTTTTACCTATCATTAACCTTCTTATGATAAAATTATTTCCCTCATAAACATAAAACTCTAGGCCTAATTAGATGTGTTCATGTCTAAAATGTTACAATCCAAAACAAATATCATTTGGGTCATATTTCTATAGCATAGAAGACTAATCCTTTGAAGGACATCTACCCAAAAATCTTCTAAATTGCTTAAAATATGGAGTGTTCCCTTGAAGGACAGCTATCAAATAAATAAATTCAACCTTAGACCACTCCCTTTAAGGATGGATATGTCAAATGTGTCAAAATCAATCATTTAAAGATTCTTGCATTGATTAGCTTCACAAACTATCAAAAACAAAAGTAATAAACAAAATACCCTATATCAAAATAGAAAAAGCTATCCCAAGATAGTTGTAATCAATTTTCATATCTATCATTAGTATACTTTTCACATCAATCAATCAATACCTACCATTAAGATGAAGACTTGTATACTATGGTTCTTAGGTCACCTATAAAAAGGGAAAACTAACCCATATTAGGTTACCTTACCTATCCACCCATTTATTTTGTATTCCTACCACTTATCTTCCCTTTATACCATCTTTTAATCAAGGGATTTTGAGCTTACTTAACACAATTATGATTAAGAAACCTATTTATCAACTAAAGTATGCTAATGTGAAGAATTTGAAATGTTTAGTTTCCTTGAGCCAATACAACTTTAGGTTTGTTATGTCTTTACCAATAAAAGAGCACCATAGCTTTTATCTTACCCTCACATCATTTGTTCATGTATACATATGTTTCAAGATTCCTTATCTCTTTCCCAAATCTAGTTTTTTATCTAACCTACTTTGCGTGTTTTCATTACATCCATAACCATATCACACATCCATGCTCATAGTAATCACATAAAAACATCTCTATTATAATAACAATAACCATTTATCATTTACCATAACCATGTCACACATCCATGATCATAATAATCACATCAAAAAATCTATATTATAAGAACAAAAACCATTTATAATTTACCATTTACCATAAACAACATAACATTATACATGAAGCATATACTATCTATAAATAAAATATCATGATCAACATCAACACACATCATCTATCTATCCATATTATCATCCTACCCATCTACCATAAAAACATCATATGAACGTACATCGCATCATACACAACCCTAATTAAGCCATTCATCATCATATCCATAAACAAAATCAATGATCAAAACATCATGAACCACATCATATCTCATTTATCTCTCTGTGTATCATCCTATCCACTTACCATATCATAACAACAATTCATCTTATAACATCAAATCATAAAAACTACATATACATAACCATAAACAAAACCACCACCATCACAACATCATTTAACATCAACCATGAACCATAACATGAGCATAAACATCACATCAAAACATGAAACCATAAACATACATCATATATATCATCAAAAACATCATCATATACATCATGTCCATCAAATAAAGATACATGTAACATTTTATGAAATCTCTCTCTCATATACATCTTGCCTCATCAACATGTAGGCTAGATCAAAAACATATATATCATATAATATCATATATTAGGCCCTTGGGACACCACTACCACTATCCCCTCTTGGTCTTCCACCTACACTATCATTTAGTGCTAGTCACCCTAATCTACCTGCCTAACCCACTATAGAGACCCACTATCCTAATGTAGATATAGCCGAACACCTACTACGATGGCCTTGTACTCTCCATATCTCAGCTCCTATGAACATTGTAATAGAACTATCACCTCATAGTATCTCAACTCCTCAACTATATCTAAGTACTATGTCATCTAAATCATATCAAATGGTCCTCTTATTAGTGCTACCACTACTCTTGCCTTTTATCTCAAGGTGTCTCTCTCCCAGCTCACTAAACTAAGAGAGATTCTCACTTGATCTTGCTCTCCTATCAAGGAGGAAAATAGACCCTGTAAAATAATAACCTAGCCCTATAGAGTGGCCACCTATCCCTATAACCTTATGATCTAAGCATGTGAAACTTATAACACTACCTATGCTTATCCATCCTGACCACCACCCTATACTAGTGATCTAGTAGGATCAACATCCATGGCCTATTAACCCCTATCACCCCATCCAAAATCAATTGCTACATATTGGGCTTGATACCATCCTACATATCTATCCAAAAAACTAGCATCATCTATCACTACTTTGGCTGGAAACTCCTCATGGTCTAATACTACATCCTATGGCTAGAGATTCAAAAGTAAAAACTCTACATCCTTTCTCTTATACCTTTAAAAAAGAGTTGGAATCCCCTACACAAGACCAAACTACCATCGAACTTGATCAAAGGGGATAAGCTCTATCTTCCCCTCTCTCCTCCCATATATCCATCACCAACTATATAGTGATAGGGTGTGGTAACTATAGTATGCCCACCTAGCCTAGCCCACATATGGCCTCCAAATTACATCACCCATAACCAAACCCTCTAAGGCATATCAAAAATAGTCAATGTATTTTTCACCTCCACTTACCCCTATCAATACATAATCCACTCTCTATCATAGAAAACTAACTATGAAATATACCTAGGTATATCCATCCCATGATATCCCTAGTGGCCTCAACACCCTAATATCCTCATATACCTCATAATGGAGCACAAACCCAACACTGATCCCATATCATTGATGTGCTCTAAATCCTTAGAGCTCCCAGTAAATATGGATTAAAAAAATAAGACCCCACCCAAACATTATCTTACCTAGCAACATCTAAATAGGACACCACCATCATCATCATGGTCATCAAACATTTATCCTCAGGATCCCTCTATTAGAAAGACCTATAACTAAAGCTATTAGAATGCCACCTGATATGAACCCAATCCTCACCATATAACAACTCCATATGCTAATTCCTCTCCTAACTCTCAATATGGTAAATCAGCTCCCCCAAAATGGGTATTCATGTAATCCTATAAACATCTTATAATAGGATACTAATCTCTCCTATTGGTAATAAAAATGTGTTTGTGGTTGGGTCCCATCTCTTGATAAAATCCAAGATCATAGCCACATCTCATGGTAGGTGTTAATAATGAACCATGGCCCCAAGGACAACTTCCTCTAAATGTCTCCACTTATCACTAGTCATCCCATCTCAAATCTCCATAAAAATCCTTGAGACTTAATCCCTCATCTGGATTTGGTCTTGTGCCTATAAAATAAGCATGTTAACACATACACACACACATATTTTTACAAATTGAGCTTAGTATCAAAATATACCCACCTTTTTTGACCTAGTCTAAAATAATAGAATAAATACATAAACAACATTACCTCTATAATTTGAACAACAATCCACTATTACCCACAAATTTGTCACCACTCTACCCAATAAACTATTTCACAACTTCAAACTTACTTAACAATTACCCTATCCTAACCCATCAAAAAACACCTAACTCTATCTAATATAACATTCTTATTTGAAAAAATTTCACCAAGATCACCAACCCATCAACTAACACACCACCTACCTTAAACCTACACTTAACATTTCACAAACACAACACCCTTAACTTTACAAATATAGCTCTCAACAAAATTTTAAACTAGCTTCATCTATACCTTTTTAAATAACCATTCCCTAAAACATTCAAAATTCAATGGTTCATATAACCATAGATGGTCTAGTGAACCTCTTTCCCCATTGTTTGACCATCTATGGTTAGACCAACCATTGATAGTCAGGTTTAACCACTGACAGTCACTATGTGTGACTACTAGTGATGAAACCCTTAATCCTACCTACCTCAAAGCTACCCAAAACACACAAATTCAACCACAAAACTACTTAAAAATATCCTACAACCCACCCCTAACTTAAATCCTCTTTTAAAACCAAAATTCATCTATTACATTTTCCAATTTTACTCATAAATTAAAACTAGGGCAAACCCCCCTAAAACCTAATTTCTAAACAATAATAAAATAACTAAATTAATAACATAATAGACCTAATCAATTAAACTACATATTTGATACACCTCCTACCTCATTCCTTGATCTCTATCAAGGTTGGAACTTATATCTAGCTACTTGACCATGCCCTCATCCACCTTGCAATAGTGGTCCCCACCAATCACCTCAATAATCAAACTCAACCAATCACCAACTTCCATTTCAGTGAACACACTCAGTCAAATAATATCCTAAGCTAAACACCAAACTATAAAATCACCAAAGCATATAACACAAGGAGTCAAATTGTCAAAAGTGAAAATTAAATTTCATTTTCACTTTTTATATTCTAGCTTTTTAGGGTTTTCTCTTGACCATCAACAATCGACCTTGGAAACCATAACCATCTTGAGGCACCTAACCTAAGTTCTAATTTTTTATGGATCACCTAATCTCCTCATAACTACAACTTAAACTTTTTGAGATTACCCTTCTTCGACTAGCCATTGACCATGTCCACCTCGATGATGGACATTTTTGACCCAAACTATCACATGGTTCATGATGGCCTTATATGGTCTTTTTGACTGCACTAACCATTTTTACCATGTTGACCATTTGAATTTGCACCACCTAGTGCATGACTAAACCATTTGTGTTTTTCAAGGGATCACTTCCTCCCTTGGATACATATGAAAACACCAACTCTATCTAGGATACATAGAGTAACTTGATCATCTATGACCAATGATATAAACCAGTTACCCTATCACTTGTCCTTCTAAAATTGATTTTATTTCTAGTAAAATTAGCAGTTTAGTATTTTCATGATCTTGACTATCATACTTATTCATATTTTGTGCATGTGTTTACATTTCAAATGCCCAACCCTTTTATCACCACTTAGTGACTCACCATCAATTGATTACCAAACCTTGACCCAATCTCAATTTACCTCATTGACTCCTAGTTTGAGGGGAATACCTCCTCCCATACTTGGGGAAATCAGACCTTTGACTAGCACTCCATTTTTTTTTCATCTTATTAATTTAAAGATTCATAAAAAAAGGGGAAAATTTTAAACACTAAAAAATTGCACATGATAGCTCTAGTTGTTGAAATGCCTTAAAACCTCTATCAAACCCTGAGTTTAGTTAAACACCTAGTTAGCTAACTCATTAGCTTAATAACTTAACATTTAAACAAACCTTTTAACCCCTTTCATTTTACCCTTTACCCTTAGGCATTTGACCACTGATGGTTAACCTAATCATTGATGGTTAGCCTAACAGCTGATGGCCAGGTCCTCACCTCCTCAAATTCTCAACACATCACTAGTTATGTGTGAGATAAAAAGGTATAATTTAATATGTTCATCTTATGAGGTGCTAAAAAAATTATAAGCATCATGGTCATTAACCTCACCCTCTAGGGAAGCTTCCATCCTCCATATCTCTTTGCCTATAAAAGGAGGGGAGTGGGAATTAAAATTATCCACGATTAAGCTATCAAATCTTCTTATACACAAGTATTCAAGCTCTCTAGGATCTAGTCTCCCTGTAGTAACTCAAAATAAACAAAAGAGACCTAAATCTCTACCAAATTTGATTTTTATGCCAAAGTGCTATTAATCTGGTCAAATTTCCTAAACTTTCCACCATCAACCATTTAGAAAAATAAAGGTATAGTTTACTTGTTCTTTGTTTTATTTGGATTTCTAACCTCTTTGACCTAATCAGACCTATCTGCACCTTGTTCCCCAACTATCAGATCCTAAAAATAGCCTCTATCTAACCAATAACACATTCTATAATTATTTTTTGATTACCTTTTGAAATCCATAGGTAATTATTGATCATTACCTAACCACCAAAGATTACCCCTAACCACCGATAATTACCCAACCATTGATGATAAGCTTAACCATCAACAATTCACCCAATTACCAAGAGTCACTATGGAATAAAATAACAAGTTATTTTCATCCCCTTAACCTGAAAAAATCTAAATTTTTGTGTCCCTACCTATTCATAGACCCTTTTCTAATTTTCTAAACTTGACTTCACCCACCTTAGCATAAGTATTAACCCACTTCTGCTATATTTAGTCATTTTATTTAATAAGCATTCTACTTTACTTGTAGTTCATTTCATTTAATTTATAAAAGTACCTTACTTTATCATTTCCAACTTAATTGATATCAATAGTGGATTGATAGCTTCCTAGTAAGAGTATGATTCTTAGATCTATCTCATGTTAGGTACTCCACTTAATTATCTTTCCAACAACCCTTTTTATTAGTGATCTCTTATTTACAGGCTATTCCTTCCTAGCCAAAGAAGATTTATTCATCTTCATCTATATTACGCATGCATCACCAACCAAGTATTTGTACCATACCCTTATTACTAATTTCTTATCTTCTTCCAAAATTAATAAATGAGAAAAAATTATGAGAAATAATTTATATAACAAATATACATATCTTTCTCAAAATATACATCTCACTACATCAGCTCATAGGTCAGTATCAAAAATCATATACATAATAAGTATAATGTCTCATAATAAAACTAAGAACTTGAGGCACTAATGTCTCCTAATCCACCACTATCTCCTAGAGCCTTCCCTCCTATAACTATTTATCCTCCCATAGATGAAACCCATTAATCTAGTGTCACTATACCTACACCTTATACTATCTTGGCCCTATACTCATGCCATCATAGTACCATAGCTCCTCCATAGTCGTTACATATCTATACATGGTAACCATCCCTACTAGTCCCACAACTATTGGTACTCCACCTCTTACTTATCAAAGAGAGTCTCTCTCCTACATCACTAGGGCTTGTTGATCCCTCCCCTAATCTCTCTCACCCATAACAATGACTAACTAGCCCTATGCTACTACCAGTGATGCATGTGCCATTACAAAGGATTCCTGTGTTGTGGCTAGGGCCACTCATGTTTGGTCCCTCTAATTAGTCACTACCTATATATCTAAGCTACCAATCCCCTACACCTAAGCCTATTAACCACCTCTCCTAGTTGGTTACACATCCATATATTACTAACCCATATCATCTAGACCAATATCAAATATAACATAGATTGTTTGGTACCATAAAAGATACCCATCTATGAAACTTGCATCATCTATCTCTATCCTTGATGATAGTTCTTCATGATCCATGAATATTTGAATTTGATATGGAGTGGGAAATGGAAACTTTGCATCCTTCCTCTTTTACCTTAGGAATACCCTGGAGATACCCTACACTAATCCAAACTATCATTGTACCCTTTCAAATGGTATCAACTCTATCTCACCATCTTGTCTACCATATATCAATCAGTATCTCTATAGGGATTGTGTGTATCAAGTATAGTGAACCCATCCTAGAAACTTGATGTATGGCCTCTGAATCACATCTCCAATAACCAAGGCATCTAATAAGCCTATGAACTAGTTTATGTCAGGTAACCCTCATCTTAGTCTTAAGAGGGAAAAATCAACTCTCCACCTCATGAATCCTACTTTGAAGTCCATTTTTGCATATCCCTCCCATGGTATCCCCATAGGTCTCAACCCTTGAATGTGTTCATAGGCCCAACAATAAATAATGAATCCAACACTGATCCCATACCTCTTATGGGCTCATAAGCCCCACATATCCTTTTAAATCTAAAATAGTAACATAGGTGCCCATGCAAACATTATGTGACCCAAAAAAATCTCCACTAGCACCACAATAACAAATAAGGAAACCTTTGACTAATAAAATCAAGAAATGTGTAGTTGGTGACCACTATCATCATCATAGTCAGGAGCTACTGTACATCCCTATAACTCTAATATAATGGTGTGTAGTGAAACCACCTTGCATGCCAACTTTAAAAATCAAGGTCATCCTCATACAATAACTCCATGAACTCATCTTGATCATCCCTCTCAATGTGGTAGATTGGCTCATCCATATGGGTAGCCATATGATCCTATGTATATCCTTAGGCAAGATCATCATCTCACTAGTAGGTAGAAATAAAGTGTTAGTGGTAATATCCCATCTTTTGATGAGTGATAGTAACATAAATACATCCTAAAAAACATGACGTTAATGCATCATATTACTGAGGCCAACATACTTTATATGAGCCTAATTATTAACAACCATACCTCAATGAATCTCATGAAATATTTGAGGCACTCTATCCCTCATCTGAATCTTTTCACAATACTATAAGTTTTGATAGTAACAAAGCCTTAGTTAATTAACATATTTTCCTATGAAATTTACCTATCACACCTACCTCCTATTCTAACATTTTCCTACTATGACCTATACCTATAGTTATCTACAACACAATCCTTTAACCTATCTCATAAAAACCACTTAACAACCAACATTCCACTTTCAATATATATCCTATCAACTACAACCTTAACCTGCACATTCAAAATTCACCTTTCACCTTAACTTAAACTATTACCTATCAACTTATATCATTTAACCATTACCCAAATAATAACCCCTAAACCCTCAAACCTTGGCCTTACCTCTTCCTATCATTTCCTATGACACTTATCCATTTCAACCTGTAACCTTCACCTCTTTACCTTAACCATGACATACCATTTAACCATTACCATTAAACATTACCTATAACCTAAATCCTCAATAACTAACCTTAACATTCAACTATCAACTTTACTCTAATAATCATTAACCTTAACTTTTAAAAAACACATCACCATTTGATCAACTACTGATAGTTGATTATTCTTGTAATTGACTGTTGGTGATCAATGACCTATGATGATGACTAACCAACCATCAATGGTTGGTAGTGACCACTGATGGTCACTATGGGTGATCATCGATAGACCAAACAAACCCTACCCTCCTAGTACACCTACCTAAACACCATAATTCCCTACAAATTGTAACATATATCTACATCTACCCACCCAACCTACTATACCCTTACCAAATTGAATAAATAACTATAACTTTAAACTATCCACTTAAACAAACATTACCCACAACTCTAAACACTAGGTCACCAACAACTAAAATCTACAAACAACATCACATCATTATTCATTTGCTAATTTTGAAATTACTCTATCAAATTCAAAATACACCACCTACCTCATTGTTCAACCATCATCAAGGAGGAACCCAAGAACCCATGAACTAACCATGCACCGTACCTCATCTACAATGCATCCTTAATCAAATAAACTCTCCATGAAGACTCTATCCACCTCAATAATCTCAACCAATCAAACACTAATAACCTGTAATCATTTTTATTACAAAATACTAAATGTCAATCACCCTAAGTTAACACACTAAAAATGAGCACAAATGGGCTCATAGTGGCCTTTTTGACCTTGCCCTTTTAGGGTTGAAACCTGAACATTGATGGTTAGGGTGACCATTGATGGTCGAACCCAAGGGTCAACCCTAACCATAAATAGTCATAATTTTAAGTTTATCTCTTCTAATCACCAAATTTTCACATTAGCATTTTACCACATACTCACACCAAGTGCTCACCTATGGAGATTAGCTTCTCCACCCACCTTGACACCCACTACATCTACTCACCACTAGATATTTTTTCTTGACTACCAAATATTTTTTGATGACTTTGCCTTTGTCCTTTTCATCGCACCAGCTAAATTACCATATTACATAGTTTTTTGAACTTATGTTGCCTTGTGCACACTTGACCAATTTGTGTCTTCTTGAGAGAACTTCATACATTAGATACTCATGATACACTATCCTTGTATAGGAGACTTGGGTCAAAAGTATAACCCAGCTATCACATAGAGTCACATGGCCCACTTATCACTTGTCTTTCTAGTAATGACCTTAATTTTTAACAACTATGGAAACTTATTCAATCCATGATCTTGGATATCACACTTAGTCAAACTTTATGTTTGTGTTTTTTCTTCAGTGACCAAAATACCACCAACTTAATTACCAACCTACCCACTTATCAAATCTATACCTAATTTTGTTTCACCTCATCAATTCCCAATTTGATGGGGAACACCTCCTCTCATATATTGGACAACCTAACCTTTGACCTACAATCCATTTTTATTTTTTATGTTGCTAATACAATATACATAATAAAAAGGGGGAAAATGTAGACACTATAAAACCAC
The DNA here is from genome assembly GCA_037957365.1 of Torreya grandis. Taxonomy (NCBI): domain Eukaryota; kingdom Viridiplantae; phylum Streptophyta; class Pinopsida; order Cupressales; family Taxaceae; genus Torreya; species Torreya grandis. Next base: position 228,134 of record JARHVA010007151.1, read on the forward strand.
ATATAATAGTTCTAGATGTCAAATCACCCTGAGACCACTTTGGGACCCCCTAGGGACAATCCCCTAACCCTTCAACCATAAACCTGAGTCTAGTTAGCTGACTAGATAAACTGGCTCACCAACCCACCTTAACTAAACTTAACCTTTGACCCTCAACTACTGATAGCCACCCTAACCATTAATGGTTAGGCTTCACCATAGATGGTTAGGTTTCTACTACTTGAACATTAAAATACCCACTTTAACTATAACTTACTATTTTATAATTAGCTTAATTGATCCACTCGTAGATCAATGCATGTCCAAGTTAAATTTAGATAACAAGTTAAACCTCTTCTTAAACCTACACTTCCACCTCCCCCATCCTATAAAAAGAGAGAATCCATAGTTGAAAAAGGATCCACAATTATCAAGAGCTTTTGTAATCAAAATTTCTTTGGCAAGTCATTCTCCTAACAAACCAACAAGTGCAATAGAGATTCAAGGTGTTTTCACTCATTGGTCAATAGCCAAATATCATTACTCTACTAGAATTGCTCCACACCCCATACACCAATTCATGAGACAACTACCTCAACCATTATTCAAATCAATGAATAGGCAAGATAAGTATCTATTTTTAGTAATTAGTTACTTTCTTTACATTTCATAACTAACCCAACCCAAACCCACCTTCCATAATCTCATTTTATAACCTCACCAAATAGGTTTTCTTAACCAAAACAAAACCCATAATAACCATTGATGGTCTATCCCAACCACTAATAGTTACCCAATCATTGATGATCACCCTAACCATTGATAGTCACCCCAACCATCGATGGTCATTATCAAACAAATAAATAATAAGCTATTTTCACCAACTAGGCTTCAACCAAATCCAACTTTCAAATCTTATACCTAATCATAGAACCTTGCCCTATATTTTGAGACACACTTGATTCATTTATCGTTGATATCAATTTGTTTATTTTTATAAATAATAAAATTGACCTATTTAATTATCAAGCACTTCTTTTATTTCATTTTATTATCGTCTAGGATATATGTAAGTACTTCATCTTTTAAAACGTGATTATTTAAAAGTGTGGATTGACATCCTCTAAGGAAGCTCATGCTTCTTGGATATAGATTGCTAGGTAATACACCATAATATGTAACTAACCCAACCATTTATTTGACTATTTTCTTATCTTTATTTGATTCCTCCCAAGCCAAAGAGTAGTATTTACAAGTGTCTGGATCAATTTGTACATAACATATTAGATTTTTCTACCATACCCTTCTCAAGTTTCTTTTATCTTCCTTCTAAAGAATATAAGTGAAATTTATCTAAAAAAAATATTAGATGTTTTAAAAAAATACATTAACATGTGTATAAGGAAAATAATTATTCATAATAACTCTAAGGTAAGGTATTGAGGCTTAGCTCCTACATGAAGAAACCTAGTAAGAAGGCACAAGTTTGGTAGCTTGATGAGGCAAACAGTGTAAGAATTGTGTAAAAAGGTTGGAATATTTTGAGCCTATTAAGATGCCACATGACATCTGGATGAGGTTTTGAGATAAGATCCAGAGGTTTTCAAGTTTTTTTAAGATCCAAGTATAACTAGTAGTTCAAGGTCTAATATGGATAAAGACCTAGTGTGGCCTAATGACGGGTCAAGTTGAGATCCCAAGATGATAAGATCCCCAATAAGCATGGTTTGAATATTTATAGGTTTATTAAATCATTATTATTAATTTTTAGGTCTTCATTTTAATGAAAAATTGATAAATCATGTTTGAATGTCTTCTATGTATGTAGACCGAAGATACAAAAGTCTGAGAAGGATTTGCTAATGCTCATTGGCATGTGTAAAATTTTCATGGTGTCTTGAGATATTTTTTATAGATGTAAAATGGTCATGGATAATTTTTACAAGAATTTTTTTTTCAATTTTAGGGGAAATACTATATGAATAATTACTAACACTAGAACTGGTCTAAAACCCTCTCAAAACCCTCACAGTGACCCAATTGGAAAAATATTATTGGAAAGTGATTAGAATGGTTTTTATGTTATAATTTTGTGTTTTTATCATGTATATGACTCCATCAATAATATCTGAGTGGTAGTGGTCTACTAGGACAATAAGTGAAAAACTACATAAAAATCCTTGTTTCTAAAGAACTTAATGTTACAAGCAAGGTTGATCAGGTCAATATTGCATAATGGATAGAGGTTGAAAGTCAAGAATAATTATTTATTTTAATGGTTTTTTTTTATAACATATATCTTATGTGTCAGCTATTTTTTTCAATCAATTTGGCGTATCGCTAAACTAGATAAAAGTGAAAATTTAGTGAAAAAAAACCACTCAGTGTGGGAAAGTGTTTAGGAATGAGTTTTAAATGATTAGGAATGTATAAAATTATTAGGGGTATTTGTTAAATATATATACCTCATATTATTTTGTTTTATAAGGTTTTAATATTCTCACATACAAGCAAGAAGGTGATCTCAAAGTGACATGTCTATGTGAGTGAAGATTGTCAAAGAGTGAGCTTCAAAGTTTGATAAGTTTGTTCTGTATTTATAATTTGACCTCCATATATGTTTTATTATATTTAAGATAGATATATATTAGGATAATTTTAATGCATTATATTTTCATGTAATATTTTCTACATATGTTGTAATTCATGTTCATCATGACTCTATCTTAAGGCACAATGATTGTTTTAGGTTTGCCAAGTGAAGTGAAGAGTGTGAAACCCTATGTCAAAGAGATAATGTATCCAATGATTTTTTTATATATTTTTTTGTATTTATATTATATTTTAATACTTTTTATAAGTAATAAATATGGTTTAAGGATTTGGAACATGAAATCCAAAATGGCCTATTTGGCTATGTTTGCATTGTTTAAGAGAGGCTTGAGAAATTAGTCTGTAAGACCAATGATTGGTGCCAAAAAAAATGATCAAAATGTTTGAGGCTTATATATATGTCTAATATAGAATATTAATGTGTATTATAATTCATTTAATTATCATTACAAGTATTAAAAATATATTTCTTCATGACTATGTTTTTAGAGCACTCAGTCAATTTGAGTAATCTTACAGAGATGAGTTGGAGGTTATTTGGATTGAGATGAATGATATAATACATATATATTTTTACTATATGTATTTTAGTTAAATTTTAATGTTTTTATCTTCATGAAAATTATTTGTATAATTTTGAAGAGCCAAAATTTATGGACTGTGTTTTGGCATATTCTGGTAGAATAAAGTGAGCCTATATAGAAGTGTTTTTATGTTCTTGGAGCTTGAGTTAAGGTGTATAATGGATTTTATGATGATTATTATGTAATTTAAAATATATTAATGTAATTTTTTAGTGTTTTTTTGGATAAAATTTACTATATGCTTTAGATATTCAAGGCAAACTTTTTTTTGTGTGTGAAGGCCTAATTGTAAATAGGCCTAAAGACATGGTTAAAGTGATGAGTTGGAATAATAGGTGGAATGGATATATGAGGATGTTATAAATTTTATATTTAAGGAATATTTTATGTGTTTCAATCATTTAAAGAGATTCAATATTGTCCAAGAGGTCATATTGGTAATGTGTGCTTAAGACAAACCTAATTATATTAGGTCTCCTTTAGGCCCAATGGGGTTTTGGCCCTTAAAGGTAATAATAATATTGTGTGATGATTTTTTATTATTTTAAATTTTTATTATTAACTATTAAAATTATAAACCGAATTTATAAAGATGTTTAGCTGACCAAGATGGGTGAGAGCAAGTGTTTGGTATAAAAGCAAGGCCTAATTGGCATATTTAAGCAAGTTAGAGGAATGTGGATAAAAGCAAAGAAAATAACTATTAGATAAGTATAATCAAGTCATTGAGTAAAATTATAATCGTAAATAAATCATTATTAATATATAATAAATTTATTACAGGTGGATGACAAGGTCAGTTGACCTAATGAGCCTAGAAGAGTAATGTTGAGTGAGTGAGCATAGAAGGTTATTCGAGAGGGATAGATTGCTAAGGAGATATAAATGAGTAAATTTATGATTGAGATATAATAATGGATACATTATAATAGTTTTTTATTTTTATTATATATATATATATATATATATATATATATAAATACTTAGATAGATATGAAATAGAACTGAAGAAGAGATCACAATCTATTCTTTACGCAATAAATTATTATGAAGGTGATCAAGCTTGTTTTGGTTAGGTTGGTGATTTTTAAAGAAGGAATTCAGAGATTAATTTTAGTTTGGATCTTTAAAAAGTTTCCTTTAACTTTCTAGGTTGGTGATAATTCACTTATGGGGTTTTAGCCTCCTTAAAAGTTGGAGCTTGACTAGGAAGGGGTTGGAGCTTCTTATGGGGTTGGTGCCTCACTACATGTTGTTTCATTGCTTATAGTACAGTAATAAAAGTAGTGTGAAAGTAGGTTTTATTCTCCATTAGTGTTTCCTACATATCTATTATGTTCATGTGTTATGATTCTACTTCATATTTGTTTGCATGGTTGATTATACATTGTTATATCTCTATGTTCATTTGAATGGTTAATAAATGATGTATGGAATTGAGTGAAAATTTTGTTCACTAATTCACCCCCCCCTCTTATTATTTTTAATTCAAAATTTTTTATTATATTAGATCCTTTGGAGGAGGCTTGATAGCTTGAATGTGATCCTAGAAGCACAAAATGGCTAATCTTGTGAAGGGCATGGTTTAGGTTTGCATGGAAGTCTACATGATAGTACTAGAAAGATTGAAGAAGAATTATTATGTTGAAATCAATTATAAATTCAAACCTACGTTAATAAACAAAATTACATTGAACATTTTTTTAAAGAAATATATGTGTAGTTATCTTGGTGAAGCAAGTAAGCAAAGTTCTACAAGCTAGATGAGTTGAGTTGAGTCTATGAAGTTATCATAGATGAGTAAGGATATGTTAATGAGACCTATTAGTGATATGAGATGTATTTGAACCTTCATGTGGATAAATGTATATCATTTTTTTCAGTTATATTATGGTTGAGAAAATATGCGTTGAGGTCTTCAAGAAGTCTCTAGGTCCAAAAAAGTGCATAAGGAGAATGTGTGAGATGCTTTAGGAGTTTCATGAAGTTTATTTCTTGTGGATAAATGAAAAAGAGTGTTTTAAGTATTTTGATGTGACAAAATATGTTGTAATGATTCTATATATACTTTGGTAAGGTTATAGTTTTTCACATGATCTCTTGGAGTGAAGAAAATTCACTATTTTAGCTAAAAGGATCCAAACCATCATTGGATGTCAAGGAGGTATGGTCAAGTCAGTATGTTGATGCATTTATTTTAGGTATAAAAAAATTCAAATTCTATTCAAAGGTTTCATGAAGATTTTTTTTGATGTCCCAAGAAGATCCTCTAGTCATTTTGTGCCTTGAAGTGTTTCCTAGATCAAGTTATGAGCTTTTAAAGATGATCATGTATGTTGTGATGTGTCAGAGGCAGTCAATTTTATGCTTCAAGAACTAGTCATTAAGGATTCAAAATTATATCTATTAGATTTCAAATTGAAACTGATCGTGCATGAACTCAAGATTTTCCTTAACCTATAGAATCCATGGAAGAAGTCAAAACTTGGTGTAAAAAGGAAAGTTTAAGTGCACTTCATATAAAATATCCTCAAGATTAATCTAAGAAGGTTATATCCTTTCTAATGCACTTAAAGTGGAATTCTAAGTATTTTATGGTGTTTTTAACTCTTTGAATATGTGACCTATGCACTAGAATAGATTTGGAAACATGATTTTGTGTAAGAAATTCATCATGGTAGTTGATTGTGTTAGAATGATAATGATTTTGATTGTCAAAGAGCAAATTGTTGAGTTGTTTGGTGCTTTTGGTCACCTAGGTGGATTGCTCAAAGTGAATGAATATGTTATTGAGGATATACAACGTCTTTAAATTCTTTTTATATGGTAAATTTGATCTCATTAATGAAAAATATGCTCAAAGACTCAAAATATAGAGATATAAGGGTTTCTAGTTTTCATGTGATTGCATACCCTAAGGTGTGTATTATCAAGGAAAATGATTCTATTATGGCCTATAAATCTCAGTGAACATTAGATTTAATGAGTGAAACATTTCCTTCAAAAGATATCATGCTTATAATGCATGTGTGAGCTCAAGGTGTTGTCTAAGAAGTAAAAACAATACTAGTAAAGTGAGATTTGAAGATTAGTCTATAAGACCAATGCTATCAAAGGTAAAAACTAATTTAATATTTATTCCAAGGTCTTTGTGGTGTTCTAAGATTGATATGACAATTTATTATACCAAGAAGAATCTCATAGTAGTCCTTTACAGTTAGTTGTTAACTTAGTAGGCATAGTGCACCAAGAAGGGTGTTATGAGCTTATCCAAAATATGATGGCTTATTAACCATAATGAAGATATATTTATAAATATTCCTATTAAATACCATGCTCAAATGGAGAAATCATATTACTCCTATATGAGCAATGCTTGTAAAGTTGTATGTAGACCTAGTTGGTTAAGGTGATCTGTTGAAGGTGCCACAAGTTGAGTCAAGCTCCAATGACTTGAGGAGTCTATTTGAGACCTATGGAATTCTCTTAAGTAATAAAATGTGTTATGTGTATGTTATAACTAGTTTTTGTGTAGTTTTAGATGACATGATCTAGGTGGAACATGGAGTTAGAGGGAGCTAACTCAAATAGATTGAGAATCTTGAAGAGAAGTATAATTAGACAAAGGGGGATCTTACTTGTTCAGTAAGTGGTTAGCTCTAGGGATAAGTAATAATATTTTAGATGATATTTATCATTAATTTCAAAGGGGGAGAAAGACTAGATTGGGAGAAAGACCAACTTGGAGAGATGAAAGTAATCTACTTTTCTAGAGGTGTTTTCCATCAATGACAAAGGGGCAGATTATTTAGGTATATTCCTATTATTGTGTTTATGGAATTAAGGTTGTCGTTTATGTCAAAGGCAGTTAAAATATATTGATTTCCTAGAGGTGATCTTGTGAAGAGACATGGTAAGTATTCATGATGGCTCAAGCATAGTATAGTAGATTCTTAAGTTCTACATAAGATCTTGGTTCCCTTTAGCCTCAAATTGTTAGATTTTGTTGATTCCTTATTTTTTCCTCTATCAAACTAATACAAACTCCTCTAACCCATGATCATTAGTTTCCATATAAAAGGCCATTCAATGTCCATTTAGAAGGGGTTAACACTCATAAGAAATAAGCAATAATATAATCAAGTACACTCAAGCACTCTTCCCTATTATCTACATACAACCTTATAAAACCAATTCAAGCCTATTCAAGCACTCATACCAATCTCTAGTATTCCAAAGTACATTCTAGTTTCACATCTAGTTACATACATCACATAATTACACCAAGTATTTCAAATGGGAGAACCAAATTAGCTTGATCCCTCTTCAGAGTATTGGTATGTAGGCAACATGCCCACACATAAGGTATGAAGTGCATCCAACATATACATTACACACTAACCCACATATAGTTGCATATATCACACAATTTCACTAAGCACTTCAAATGGGATAACTATATTACTTGATCCCTCTTCAGAGTACTGGTATGTAGGTAGTGTGCCCACACATGGGGTGTGAATTACATTCAGTGTATCCTTTATAGACTAACACCTCCTCTTTTTCCCAAGTTCAATACTCAAATTCAAGAACCAAGAAATCTTAAGTGATTTGAAGATTAAATCAGACACACAATGAGATCTACATAGACCCAAACTTCAATATTTCACTACTAGGGTGTCATAGGCCTACCAAGAAAAACCTAAAGAAGCCAAACCACTAAGACAATAGCATCAAAAGTGGACACCAAATCCAAAAGTGGAATACAATTCCAAGTAGTAGGGTATCCTTAGTTTGGCTCTCCTATCCAATCTAAAAATAGAGTTTTCGGTCCTATTTATGATAGTCTACCATCCTTGCACAATAATTTCTAGATCCTACATCACCTTTTTCATCCCAGAATAAGCTAAGTTTTATTTCTTAACACTTACTATTTTTATAAAAGGTAAAATACATATCTATTTACACAAATCACTAAGCCAATTAAGACATATTTATATACTAGTTTACATTTACTCAGAATTTTATTTTCTTAGGAATTAAACACCTAGTTCTAAAAAAGAATAAAATAATTGGTGAACCTGACTTATTTCAAATTTTTGCACGAAAACCCTAGAAACCCAAGGGCTAATTATTTATGATTTTTGAAATATTTTCCTAATTTTTCTTGAACATAAAAATAAAAAACTACAAATTAAATGAAATATTTTCAATAAATTCACTCAAACCCTAGTTTGCACATACTAAGTCTTATTTGCATACAAACACATTAAAACCTCTAAAAAATATATATTGCTAATTTTTGAAATATTATCAAAATTTTCATAAATTTTTAAAACTAAATTATATAAATTCATAACAAATTTTAAAATTAGCATTCTAATTTTTTTAACAAAAATTTCAAACCCTAGTTGCACTAAATCCATTCTCAGTTATTTTTAATACTTTTTGCATCATTTTCTAAAAAAATAGTTTCATATAAAACTCAAAAAAACAATTTCAAATTCAAAATATCATAGTATTTTCAAAATAATATTTCTAAAAAATCCCAAGTTACATGTACTAGCTCCTTTTTGCTTGTTGAGGTATCACCTTACATCTATAGTCAAATTACAAAAATTATGCTCATTTATTTACAAACTTTTATTAAATTTCTTGTAAATAATAAGGAAACAATAATGGGCCCTATCATCTACATGAATGATGAAGTCTATCATATGTTATTACAAAGTTTAATCCTTTACATTTCCTATTTATGTTTCATTATATGGGATGATATCACAAAATTCATTGCCAAACATGTACAAGATTGAAAAATTCCTTTTGCATATTATATTTCACTCATATGGAACAATTACGAACTACATGTGTCTAAACACATTAGAAATGTCATGTTGCATATCAAAAGTTTATATGCCTTTATGAAAAAATTCATGTTCTCTATCCTTTTCTCTCTATTCCTCATATGGAAAATTGTTTGAGTTTATCAAGATAAAATCATTTGAAATGTCATATTGCATATCAAAATTTTATATGCCTTTATGCACAAATTCATTCTCTCAACCCTTTTATTTCTATCTCTCATGATAAAAAAATTTCAATTTTACCATGTTAAACACATTAGAAATGTCATGATTCAACTCAAAGTTCTTTATGCATTAATGCACAGTTCCATACTCTCTATCCCTTGTTTTCTATCTCACATGTGAAATGTTTTATATAATCATATTTTTATAGATGATTTATACTTAGATGTATCTAAATCTTTGCTTACTTTTAAGTATCTCCCTATCACTACTAGACACAAAAAAACACTAGTGGTTATATCTATCCATCCTCCCTTCAGACTTGGTTCATCTAGATTTTATCCCACACCTACTACTAGCTCTATTCCTATAGTAGATCATGTGGTACATGATATCACCCAAGTTTACAAAGATAGGTAGGTTGATTACACCCATGGCTATAGTTATGTCATTCAGGTTAGCACCCATTTTGATATAGTTTCATCACCTCCACTTATTACAATTCTTCCTCTAGTCCAGACTCAAACATATTTGAGACCTTAATTTCTAGCATAGATAATTCATACATCTCCATAGAGGCATCTTTTAAATCAACCAAAACTTCAAGATTCTAGATAGCTTCTAGTTATAGTATTCACACCTAGATCATTTTCATTAAGATCTCATGCATCTACACATAGAGCACATGTTTATAGAGTTTCTCCTACCACTATATGGATCCCTAAGAGCCCTATATTTGCATCTACTTATCAAAGTTATAGAGGGACCCCACTATTGGTTTCCACTATAGATATTTTAGAGCATCCACAACAAATACAAATTTCAAAGCCATAATCTTAACATTTCTATCATGCATGATCTTTCTTCTTGATACAGGACAACATGATAGGGAGTCTCCCATGCGACTCATCAGTTAGTATCATTTCTTCATAGTATTACTTATACATAGCATTCCTTTTAATTAATTGCACATAGTTGATTTTTCAAATTTCTTGTACATAGTCTCTCCTACTTAATTGTACATAGTTCACAATTAAAAAATTAAAAAATAATACAAAAAATAAAAAATAAAAAACATTCAAATATATAAAAAAATACAAAAAACATTTTGATTTTATGTATCATCCATGTTTTACATTGATACTATCATGATACAACTTACATTTGTTGTTTCATGCTATTGTATGTCAATTTATCTATATCACCATGCTTCACTTGATCTTATTTGAGTGTGTGCAGTGACATCTAGCTACTTGCTTTCTTTACTGTACCCATTGAGGGGGCATTCATACTCCTACATTAGAGACATACATAGATATACACACCCACTAGGGGTATATTCTACCTGACTAGACCATACAGGCTATGTCATTTCTACACCACACACTCTGAGTTATCATGCTAATGTATATTACTTTATAGGTTACATAGAATACTATATCAACATCTCACTAGTATCTAGCACTTGTGCATTTCTTAGCATATACCTAGTCTTGTACTACACATGTTTTACTTAATCTCATATTTGCTTTGTTTAGTTAGATGTGCTTGTCACCTTCCAACCATTACATGCTTTCTCTACTTGCTTAGCATAGCTTGTGTGATTGAATTTTTAATTCCATATTATGCCTTCAAACATTTGCTAATGTCCTTTGATTATTTTTCATATGTGTGCCTTAGGACATTTTCCAATGTCCTTTGTTTATACTCCTTTATGTGCTTATGGCCTATGTGCCAACTCTTCTTATTTCACTTGTATGTATATATGGAATTTTAACATGCCTTCCATGTGTGTTTCTAGTTTGAGTTACATGTACCCATGTCCCTTAGTTGCATGGTCCATTGGCCCATCTAGTACGATTTTTGTTTTTGGCCTCTTGCTTATTGCTTACTGCTTGTTTTCTTGTTGCTTGTCAAATGTGTGCAATGCCATGATCCATATCATGCATTTTATTTTCTTTGGATGCCATGATGGACATCATGCTCCATCCCTCCAACTAACAACTAACAATTAACATTTTTAGTTCTAGTTCAGTACTTTGAGCATGCTTTCACATTATTATATCTATCTATGCATACCCCTATTCATCTATAAATATCTTGGTACAAACATTTGATATATCTTGAAACATATTGTCAAATATCAAATTTTATATATATATATATATATATATATATATATATATATATATATTCAAATTAACACACTTGTAAGACTCTTTTCTTTTGAGGGCTTGAAGGTTTATCATTCCTACCCTCAAAAGAGGGGGAATAAAATAAGGGCTTTGTCACATAGATAAAACCTTATAACAATTTAAATATAATCAATCAAAACAATCAACATAGAATCCATAGGTCAAATCGATCAAATCAAATAAGAAAAACAAGAACAGTTTCAGATCAACAATTAGTTTTCACATTAAATAATAGCACCATAAATGGATAGCAGCACCAAAACTAGATAGTAATAATAAAAATATGGGTGTCCATAGTTTGACACTCCTATTTAGGTATAAAAACACTCAAGTTTTATATAAATAGGCAAAAAATTTAGTTTAGAGATAGTTTTTGCACTTTTAAATCAATTAGATTTAGTAGTTTCAGTATAATTTTCTTAGACACAATGGGTTATCATGCACAACATGATGGTCCTCATTTTTAGTTCAGATTGGGTATTTGGCATATATTTTAGATCATAATCCATGTTCCACACATAAGTTATTGTGGTAATGTGCATGAAACATTGATCTTCTTTTCTTTTTGAGTTTAGTTTATAACCAAGGATTCTCAGTAGTTGCATGCCTTACTCCATCCATAGGTGGTTGGCATCACATTCAAGTTAAACTTTCATACAAGTTTAGCTTTCTAAGTAATTGAGTTCCTGAGTTGGCTTTCATATAAGCCTAGTACATTAGTTTTTAAGTGGCTTTCATACAAGCCTAATTTATATCATTCAAAATGGCCAAGAGTGGCCTACTTTCTAAAACACATTTGGCTATCCATACCACAATGTTAGATTTATAGCACATTCATGGGATCCAAAAGCCATCTCATATGACATATAATCTTTATCGGTATCACTTCATAGTTTCACTTCACATGGAAAATATAGATCCAAATGGCTAACCTTTATATTCTTGAGCCACCTATTCAAAGGGATTGGACATATAGTCCAAACATCAATTAGCACATGCATGATTCATTAACTTCACTTAGTTGGTGATGATGGAGCCAAAGGAATAGCCTTTTCATTCTTGAGCCACATTCTATTGAATTGAGCACTCATCTATGTTCATGCTATTACTCTTGATTTAACACATACTCAACATAATCTAGCATCACAATAGGTTTTGTATTGGTTTGCATACCTAATGAGGGGTATTCATTCCTCTATCTTCCTTTACTCAACTTTTGTACATTATTATTTTATATATAGTGTTTCTAGTAATAAATGATCTACTTAATTTTTTTCTTGTAGATTCACACATCACAACGTGCTCTCTCTATGCACATCCAACATCACACAACTTCATGAGCTCTTCTATTATAGGTATGTTTAGGTATGATTTATTTTTTTCCTTTATCCTAGTATTTCACTTTGTTGCATCACTAGAATAAAGGGGGGAAATGTAATCATATAAAATTCAAAATTAGATGACCTAGGCATGGATAATAGCACCCAAATTATAGGTCCTCTTTATTTCTCACTTAACTCTTCTAGTCTATACTTTCACTAATTCCCAGTCACCCATATCTTCTCAAACTTAGTTTTTTAAAGCCTAGTTAGCCCTCTCAGACCTAGATTCATCCCCCTAAGTCTCATCTTCCTAGGACAATACCACCCAACATGGACAAGAGCACTAGAACTTAAGGATGTCTTATTTTTGATGTTATTGTCCAAGTTCACTTTAGCCTCAAATGATCAGATTTTCTTGATTCCTTCTCTTTTCCCCTATTAGCCTAATACAAGATCATCTAACCCAAAATCATTAGTTTTCCTATAAAAGTCCATTTAATTTCCATTTAGAAGGTGTTGGCACTCATTCACGGGAAATAAACAAGAATATAATTAAGTACACTCAAGCACTCTTCCCTATTCTCTACATATAATTTTCTAAAACCAATTCAATCCTATTTAAGCACTCATACTAGTCTATAGTCTTCCAAAGTACATTCTATTTTTGCATCTAGTTGCATACATCACACAGTTGCACCAATCACTTCAAATGGGAGAACTAAATTAGCTTGATCCCTCTTCAGAGTATTGGTATGTAGGTAACATGCCCACACGTAGGGTGTGAAGTGAATCCAACGTATCTTTTACTCTCTAACCTACATCTAGTTTCATACATTACATAATTTCACCAAGCACCTCAAATGTTAGAACTACATTAGATTGATCCCTCTTTGGAGTATTGGTATGTAGGTAGTGTACCCACATACGAGGTGTGAAGTACATTTAGTGTATCCTTTAAACACTAACCCCTCTTCTCTTTCCCAATTTTTATACTCAAGTTCAAGTACTAGGAGATCTTAAGGGTTTCAAAGATTGAAGCAGACACATAGTGAGCTATACACAGACCTATACTTTGATATTTCACTACCAGGGTGTCACAAGCTTGCCAAGTAGAACATAATGGAAGTGGACAACAATGTCAGAAGTGGAATATAGTTCCAAGTAGTAAGGTGTCCTTATTTTTTCACTCCTGTCTAATCCATAAACAAAGTTCTAGGTCTTTTTTATGATATTCTACCATCCTTGTACAATAATTTCCATGTCTTGCATCATCCATTTTAGCCTAGAATAAGCTAAGTTTGATTTCTTAACACTTATTACTATTTTTAGAAAATTTAAAATACATATCTATTTACACAAATTTTTAGGATAATTTAGACATATTTAATTACTGATTTACATTTACTCAGACCTTTATTTGCTTAGGAATTAAACACCTAATTATCAGAAAGAATAAAATAATAAACCAAGAAGGATTTGTTGATTCTCATTGCCATGTGTATACTTTTCATTGTGTCTTTATATCTTTGGGAGAGATGGGAAAGGGTCCTGGATAAGTTTTCCAAGCATTAGTTTGGCATTTGAAGGGAAATATTGTATGAATAATTTCTAACACAAAACCCTCTCAAAACCCTTACAGTGACATGATTGGGAAGATCATATTGGAAAGTACCTAGAATGGCTTTTTTGATCTAATTTGGTGTTTGTATAATGTATAGGACTCCATAAATCATCTCCAAGTGGTACTAGTCTATTAGTACAATAAGTAGAAGTTACATAATAACCCTTATTTCTAAAGAATTTAATGTTACAAGCAGGGTAGACTAGGTCAATATTGCACAATGGTTGGAGGTTAAAGGCCAAGACTCATTATTGATGTCCATGGTGATTTTTTAGATAATATATAGACTTTGTGTCAATTATTTTTTTTAATCAAGTTGACCTATCGCTAAACTGGCTAAGAGTGAAAAATTAGTGAAGAAAAGTAGTCAAAATGAGAAAGTGTTTAGGGATGAGTTTTAGATGATTAAGAATGGATCCAATTATTTGGGGTATTTTTTAATGATATATACCTCATGTTACCTTGTTTTATAAGGTCTGAATATTCTCACATACAAAAAATAAGGTGCTCTCAAAGTGACTTATCTATGGGAGTGAAGACAATGAAAGAGTAAGGTTCAAAGTTTGATCTATTTTCTCTATATTTATCATTTTCCCTCTATATATTTGTGATTATATTTAAGATAAATATATCTAATGATCATATAAATTCATTATATTTTCATGTAAGTGTTCCTAAAAATGTTGGAAGTTATGATCATCATGACCATGTCTTAAGGCAAAATGACTATTCCAGGTTTGTCAAGTGAAGAGTGTGAGACCCTATGATAAAGAACCAATGTATCCAATGAACTTGTTTAGATTTTTTGGTATGTATATTATATTTTCATGATTTATATAGAGATTAAATATTTTTTAATTAGTTGAAACATGAAATCCAAAATGGCCTATTTGGTTGTGTTTGCACTATGTAAGAGAGGGTTGAGAAATTAGTCTATAAGACTAATGGTTGATGCTAGAACAAATGATCCACATGTTGGAGGTTGATATATGGGTCTCAAAATAAATATATATATTTATGAGAATTCATGGAAGTACCACTGATAATACTAAAAATAGATTTCTTCATGACTGTGTCTTTAAAGCACTCAGGCAGTTTGAGTAGTCATCTTGTAGAGATGAGTTAGAAATTATTTGGACTAAGTTGAATGATATAATACACATATAGTTATTATATATTTATTTTAGGTCCATGTGAATTTTTTATTTTAGTGATAAGTTTTTGTACATTTTCTAAGATCTAAAAGTTATTCACTGTGTTTTGGTAGTTTCTAGCAGAACAAAGTGAGACTATTGTAGAAGTGTTTTTGTGTGTTTAGATATTGAATGAAGGTGTCTAATGGATTTTATGGTGACCATGAGGTATATAATAATAATTAAGATGACCCTACTCTTCCCTATGATTATATATCATCTCACATGTGGACTGCCAACCCTAGACATCCTACTCTAAGACATCTTCCATTAGCTTAGACCTCTCATGTATCATATCCATACCCTAATACATCCTTAGTTCACATTAGGCCTTTTACATGCAAGACAAGCCTTCTTGGAGACCTATTAGGGCTTCAAAATATCCTATTGACCATCCTTGATTGAATTTTGACCCAAGTTATAGCTTGTGTAAAGGACACCCATAGCCTATTCTACATATTTTCTTTACCAAAGTCATGACCTAGGCCATGGCATGGGTAAAATGTTTCAAAAAGCCTAAATTTAAACCCAAATGATAAAAATGGTTACTTTTAGGTCACTTGGTAGATTTTAGAGGTAAATATATGTCTCTTTTCTAATTATTTTTAGCCTCTCTCTCTCTTATAATTTTATCTCTCTTGTGATTATTGTTCCCTCTTTTGACTCTCATGCCTTCTTAAATCTCCCTTGATTCATTATTGGTACTCTTGAGATTGATTGGGTAGAGAATCCCATATTCTACTACACTCATGCTTGGAGACTCCATTGTTACTCTTAGTTGTTCTTGCTTCCTTTATGGCTTGATTCTAAGCTCCTATATTTGGCATTGCACATAGTTTGTGCGCTTGGTTGAAGCTCTCACACCATTGCAAGTTCTCACTTCACCTCCTATTTTTCTCTTGGCTCTTGGTTTGGACTTTAGATTGTACCTAGATTGGTATTCCTCCTATATTTTTTCTTATCTTGGATTCTTGGTTGGTAAAACATTTGTACTTACTCTTTGAGCTTGATCTAGTGGAACCTTTCTATGAAAATTGAAACTCCATTATTTGTGTAGTGTATATGCAAGGGTTTGAATTGTTTTAGTGAAATAGTTTTTTTTAATGTTTTTTAGAATGGTCTCCAAATTTTATTTCATTTGTATATGTTCAAAGAATACTTTCATGGTTTGAAATTTCCCTTTGTTTATTACCATTGCTCTCTTTGGAATCCTTTCTCATTGCATAAGTAGAGGTATACATGTTCAAAACACACTAGAAAACTTTCTCAAACACTCTCTCCCTCCCTTGATAAAAACTATAACATTGAATTGATAGAAAACAATAATATTGAATTAGAAGGATATCCCATAGAATAGGCATGCTCTTGAACCTTTGCTTGAAAACATCTTTATTATGGAAAACATATTTCATTTGGCATCAAAGTTACTTAATTGATAGATTTACATTTCATTGGTTATCTTATTTCATTTAATATTGTTGCTTTCATATTATTTATGCAACCAATATTATAGTTTTAGCCATTTGTTTTACTATGGTTGGACCCATTAGAATAATTGGCACACTTTGTGTGCCTATTTAGGGTAACCCAACCTAGTTTTCAAGTCTATCTATAGCTTGGTGCAAGTTGATAAATTGGATAGTCACTATAGACCTCTTATATCCCTTAAAACCCTTGAGCGATATATCCTCTTAGTGTTTTTGTTTAGCACCCTACCAAACACTTGTGGTTCCATTTATATTCTTGAAGCTATATTCAAGCATTCTTAGTGGGATGCCACATATAATTTCACATTAGTTATATCCCATTTAGAGATATCTTAGCCAATTCCCCCTATTAGTTTTTAGGCTTTATTTTTTGTTATGTTTTAGTTCTTGCTTTGGTTGTTACCTCTTATTTTGGTTTTGTGCCTTTCTCCTAGTTAGTTCTTTATCAGTTTGCCTTTTTTATTATCTTTCATGTTGTTCATGCTTCATTGCATCTATGGAGGATCTCCTACCTTTGGGATGCCAATCCTAGAAAATTTATGGGTTCATACCAAAGTTCACTAATGAGTAAGTCATGCTTATTATATAATGACATAGACACCATTGGACCCTGGAGCTTACCTCAACCTAACATGCTAGTCTACACCCTTTCAAATTAGAAAGGGAACAAGATTGACATGACTATAACCAATGCACTTGATCTCCTTTTCACTAGTCTAAGATTAACTCATATGAGGATATTTTATCTTGGCCATATACCATGCCTCACTCACCCATTTATGGTGATGAGGATATGTTTGCATAGCTAGGGCCTAAGGAGTTATGTGTAATCATTAATGATTTCCATAGAAATATTCATGTGAATGAAGTGATTCTTTCTTCCCCTAGGATTTGGTAGCATGCTTCCTTTAGAAATACATCCCACACCTACTTAGTGTCTAGTGCCTTGACCAATTATCACATGATTTCCTCACCTATTTCTTGGCTCGAGACTCTAGAGAAAGAACACCCTCATATACATACTTTGGGTCATATGTATTATAACTCAAAGAGGTATCGCCAGCTTGGGGATGCCTCCAACCCTTTTAGTCCTTTCTTTAGAGTTTTTGATGAACATGTTGATTTTCATCTCCACTTATAGATTATAGATCTATGGGATGTGTATCAAAATCATTAAAAACCACTAGTTAATCATCATATGATGGGATGTGACTAACACCATGGAGATATGGGTCATCATGACCATTTTTAGGAGTATGCCACATCTTCACATCATAACTATGGAGACCATGACACTTCCCTTGGAAATTATCCACCCCATGGTAGAGATTATTTCCATCATAAGCATCCTCCTCATCAGGAACCTCCTTGACATCATCTTCCTCATGGTCATGGTCATGGTGATGTTTATGGGTATGGGTAGCATAATCACCATCAAGAACCCCCTCTCAAAATTCATTTCCAACCTGTTATCAAACCTACTTATGAGTATATCCATTATAATCCTCTATCCCTTTAGGTGTGTGTTATTCCCCTTCTTACTCCTATCCCTAAACTACCTAGGTTGAATGGGATGTGGGATTCCTTTCCCATAGGGCATATCACGACATTACTAATGGCATGTATGGACTAGGAATAGTATGAAGGCATAATGTTGAATCTCTTCACTCATTATCTATGAGCCAAAACTCTTGTCTATCCATAATCTACTTCCAAACTCTCTCTATAGTTTCTAGCTCCTTTTGGATGACTTATTCCAATATTTTGATATCTCTAGACCTTTTAACCTGAGTATCCAATCACTCACCTCCATGGCATAGGCCATGAGTCTAATATTGATTTTGTGTGTAGATGGTGTTTAGCTATTCCTACATGCAATACTCAGTTCCCAGATGACCAAATTTATGATATGTTCACATGAGCATTGAGACATGAGGTTCACCTTGAGGTCCTCAAGCATGAACCCACCTCTTATTATGAATATATTAATGAGTTTTTTAAAATAAAAGTGTTTTGAGTTATGTGAGGGTATGTGACACATACCTTCCCAAAATTCATCCATTTCACATGATCACATTTGTAATATGACTACTGATGGTGTCACTAATTCTCCTCCTAAGAAGAAGGACCAAAGGGACAATGATGAGGTCAATGATTTGAGAAAGAAGATAAATAAAAAGAAGGATTCTAATTCAAGCATAATAAAACAATAGATAGTGTTTTTTTATGACCCTACCAAGTTTTTAAACTTCCATCAAATGAGGGGGCATGATGATAATAATTATGCCACCCAAAAATCTAGTGTGTAAGCCTTACCTCCATCTCAAAGTTCTCCTTTTGAAAAACCAAACCACAAGTTGAATGCTTTCAAGGAGCCTCTACTTAACCACAATAAGGGGAAGAAGAATAAAAAGAAGAATAAATCAAAGGGTAAGGCCCCACATTCACCTTCTTTCTCTTTGACCTCTTTAGACTCTTCTTCCCAAGCTAACTTGAAAGGGAAAGCCAAGATTGAGAGTACCAAGGTTGTTGTTTCTATCGACATAGCCTCTACTAGGTATGAGTGATTTGTCAACATGTGCTCTAGTTAGGCTACCAACCTTATTAGAGAGACTAGTGGTTTTGGACCTCTAATCAAGCCCACAAGGGTAAGGAAACCCAAATTCAGATTTGACTTTTAGTGTAACATCCCTCCCTAGGCAAGACAATGTCCTTACTCCATCATAGAGGAGTTATAGGACCTCTTAGCTAAGACATCCATTTGGGACCTTCTTTGCCTTTGCCATGATTAAAGTGGTCTCATATTTTATGAGCTTGGTTTCCCTCATGAGTTTTTGCTACATGATGATGTCAAAGTTTTGTCTAACTTTCATACACATGATTACCCTCATCCTCCCATCTTATTTTTTGACCCAGCCTCTTTTCCAAACGTTTTGGTTCTCATAAAGAGGGCTTGGTTCCCTCTTTATATCAATACCTCCATTGATTACTATTATGTTAAGAAGTGAATCATATATGAAGGATCCACAGTGAATATCATGCCCTTCCATGTGTTCAATGAGATTGGGATCAGTTGGAAGAATCTTTCCAATTCTCACCATAACTATGTTGATTTCAACAATGACATAGATACACTGGTGGGGAATGTGAAGCTTCAAGTCAAGTTTGACCCCAAGATATTAAAAATTGAGTTTTGTGTTTTAGGACCTAATTTTTCATACAAAACAATTTTTAGTCATCCTTGGACCACTACCATACAGGCCATCATGTCAACCACGTTTTGCATGGTGTAATTTGTGCATGAAGGTGAGGTTTACATTATGGAGGTTGACCTAGATCCCTGAGCATTATTATATATAAATACAAATCCCTCAAGTGAGGATTGGCTATTTCATCATAGGGTTCTATGGATTTCGACACACCCCCTACTTCTAAACCTCATTTTTTCAAGGATGATAATTGTGATCTAACTATGTATCAAGCAAAATTTACTCCTTCAAATTATAACATACATCAACTAAATCCCTCTTCCACTCCATGATGCTAGGCTAGCTCATCTCTTCTAGAATACCTATTTTAAGACATATCCACAAATGTTGAGCTTCCCCTTTCATCTTGATTTTTCCATTAGAGTATTATCTCTCTTAATGTGTCTCCCACTGAGGCCACTAGAGTCATTGAGTATGATCTTGAGTGTTATTCTATACATGGTATAGCACCTAGCTTGATCAATGAGAGGAGATATTATAATAAGCTCATTCCTACACATCCCACATGTTTCCATCCTCTTACTTGTTTGTGTTTAGAGTTCTCATTCACCAATAATGACCCCACCTTTAGTACTCCTATGTTTTGGTCATGATTGGTCAACCTAAATATATAGGTGCTCTATCTCATTCCTCCCTCCTTTTCCCTATTTTTTGGCATATTCATAGGATGAGAAGTGGCCTACCTTAGGGGTAAGCCTATAATCAAGGATAAGTGGTGATTTTCACTAGGGGTAGGCCCATCCCAGGCTTGTGGTATGTTAGTGAGCCTCACATCTTACTAGAACACCCTTCCTAGGCCCTCATTCAGTGGATTACCCCTCTCATGACACCCATCATCAGATCCTTGCAAGCCTATTTTTTTCATTTATCTTGTTCACTCATCCTTATATGCACCCTAGTATAAAGTTAGAGTCTTTTTCTTCTTTCAGTTGGTAAATCTACTGCTTGCTAGTAGCTAGCCCTCTTTCAACTCCCTCTTTCCTTTTTTATAGTGCCCATAAGTGATATGGGTTAGTGTTTTTGGTTACCTATGACTTTATTTGGCCTTCACTAGTTGGTATTTATCTATCATAGGCATCTTACCAGCCTTCCTCACCTCTAACTATGGTTAAAATTAAGACACTCTCTCATAATTGACCCCTGCATTACAGTGGTGGCTCTATCGACTGAGATGTCTTTCTTACCTCTAGCACTCTGACTCTTCCTCACATTTGCATGAGAAAGAAACATGACAATTCATGTTTTGTAATAATAACATGTTTTGACAAGCTCACAAACATGTTCTTCTTGTTTCCCCCTTTCCCTTCTATTCTAGGTAGGTTTTGGGCCCTTTCTAAGCTGCCCAAGCAAATTTTTGGTCTAAGCCATAATTTTTTGGGAAAATACATTGCCTAGGTAGGCCATGATATAGCCTAATAGTGTCCAAGCCATGTATTATACTATCTAGGCCACAAATTGGGCCAGTAGAATTTGTTTTGGCCCTTTTTGGGTCTTTATTTGGCTCCTTTTTTACTCTAAGACCCACTAAACCTTTATCTTAAAGGTTTTGTCCTATTCTAGACATAATGATAGGGTCCATTTCTATCTCTAAGGCCTCCTTAGGTGTGTTTTGGGATCATTTTAGTCTCTTAGACTCCTATATCCTTTATCCTATTAGCCTCATGTACTCTTTTCTAGATGCACCTTATGGGCCCTTTTTGGGTGTTTTACCCATTTTTGCATTTTAGACTACAAAACCTCTATATTAGAGATTTTGACATGTTTTTAATTCATTGACAACCTCTATTTTTAATCCAAGGCTTCCTTGGCCCCACTCTAGTCCTATTTTAGTTTTTTAAACCCCTTTCAGGTCCCCATTGACCTCCTAGGCTCATGTCCCATCTCGTGGGCACCTAGGGATAGAGGTTACATGTTGTACTTATTTTAGTTACTCATTTCTATATGTTTACATAGTTGTTCCATTTTAAATCCCTTTATTTTTTATTCTTCATGGTTGTAGGTAAGGTTGTTAGTTGCTTTTTGTGGTTCAAGGCTTGCTTTAGTCTTGTTGAATGGTCTTCATCTTCTTTGAACTTCCTCCCACTTTCCCTTATTACCTCTTGCCATGGCTAGTGTAGGATAGCCATTATGATTGTGTCTTGATTTCATTATTTTTCCCTTGTGTAACTTGCTTATACCACTTTGATTTGAGATCACCTTTCTACTATCATTTATCTTGCATATTTGACCCCCATTATGGTACACCTCTCAGTGGTGATTCACACTGATGGTGGTAGTTAGCAAAACATAGGACCAGCTACTACAACTTAGGATATCTATGATTATGGGGCCATGAGCTTATTGCAACTAGTTTATTCCTTACCAATAAGATGAATAATACCACCAAGTATCATGTAATCATTAGTGTCTTGACTAATACCTATAACTTAGGCACATGTTATGTGTAATTTTTCTCTGACTCACTCTTAGTCATGTCTCAACTCATCATTGTCTAGGTTATCCGTAGCTCTGATTTTATACCCATTTTCGATGTGTCACATGATTTTCTCTCTTTCTTTGACGATTTCTAGTTAACCTATATCCTTTGTAGGGAAAACACTAGGGTTGATGCCTTGGTGAATGGAATTTTAGATGGTATTATGTGATTTTATGTCCCTTATGTCCCTTATTTATAGGAGATGGAACTAGAGCTAGAGTTGGACTTTGGACTCTATAACATCTTCACTCTCACCCATGGATCACATTGTCAACTTCATCGACCACCATCCCTATTTGGTAAGTATAGGAAATGTTTCCTTTTATATTTATAGTTATTGATTTTATTTTATTTTATGTGGCTTTTAGGTATTACACAACACTCCTTGTTCATTCAAACACTAACTGCTTGTACATTGGGGGCATATGTAATCATACTTCACATGACCTTACTCCTCACTATGATTATATATCAGCTCATGTGCAGACTACCAGCCTTATAAATCCTAATTTAAGACATCCACTACCATATTTGACCTATCCTACATCATATCCCTATCCCCCATACATCCCTAGTTCACATTATGCCTTTTGTATGCAAGACAAGCCTTCCTAAAGACCTCTTAGGGCCTTTTCAAAGCCTAATGACCAGCTCAAGTTGAAGTTTAACGTAGGGTGTAGCATATGTAAAGGAAATATATGGATTAGGTAACATGTTTCCCTTACCAATGTTGTGCCATAGGCTATGGCATTGGTAAAACATTACAAAAATATCAAATTTGGCATTGGCAAAACATGACAAAAATATCAAATTTGAACCCCAACAACCAAAAACTATTACTTTTAGGTCATTTAGAAGATTTGGGTGGGGATATATGTCTCTTTTCTCATTCATTTTATCCTCTTTCTCTTCTCATTCCATCTCTCCTATGATTCTTCTTCCATCTCTTGACTCTCATGCCTTCTTGAATCTCCCTCCCTTGGTTCATTCTTATCACTCTTGAGCTTGATTAGGAATAGAGAATCCCTTATGCTACTACACTCTTTCATGGAGACTCCATTTATAATCTTAGTTGTTCTAACTTCCTTGTTGGCTTAATCCCAAGTTCTTACATTTGGCATTGTACCTAGTTTTTTCACTTGGTTAGAGCTCTCACACCATTTTAAATTCTCATGTCACCTCCTCCTTTGCTCTTGGCTCTTGGTTTAGACTTCATCTTGCACCTAGCTTAGTATTCATCCTACATTGCTTCCTAGCTTGGATTCTTGGTTAGTAGAACATTTGTACTTCCTATTTGAGTTGTATCTAAGGGAACTTTTCTATTAAAATTGAAACTCCATTGTTTATGTAGTGTATATGCTAGGGTTTGAATTGATTTAGTGAAATAGTTATTTTTTATGTTGCTTAGAGAAATTTCTAAAGTTTATTGCATTTGTATATGTGCAAAGAATACTTTAATAGATTGAAATGTTAATTTTATATTTACCATTACTCTCTTTAGAATCCTTTTTCATTTCATAAATAGATGTATACATGTTTATAACACACTATAAAACTTGCTCAAACACTCTCTCACTCTCTTGATAAAAATTAGAACATTGCATTGATAAACAACAATAGTATTGAATTAGAAGAATAGCCCAAATATAGAATAGGCATGCTCTTGAACCTTTTATTGAAAACATCTTTGTTGTGAAAAATTTATTTCATTTGGCCTCAAAGTTCTTTAATATCTAGATTTACATTTCATTGGTTATCTTATTTCATTCAGTGTTATTGATTTCATATTATTTATATAACTAATAGTATAGTTTTATCCACTTACTTTACTATGGTTAAACTCATTAGAGTAATTAACAAACTTTATGTGACTATTCAGGCTAACCCAACCTAGTTTTCAAGTTTATATATAGCTTGGTTCAAGTTGGTAAACCGGATAGCCACTATAGACCTCATGTAGCCCTTAGAACCCATGAGCCTTCTAGCCTCTTAGTGGTTTGATTTAGAACCCTCCCTAATGCTGGTGGTTCCATTTATATTCTTGGACCTAAAATTTCATGGAAACTCTATTAATGTAATTTTTTGAGTGGGTTATTTAATAAAATTTACTATATGATTTAGATATTCAAGGCAAACTATTTTTTGTGTGTGAAGAACTAATTGTAAGTAGGCCTAATGGCATCAGTCAAGTGATGTGCTAGACTAATAGGTGGCATGGATATATGAAGTTGTTATAAAAGGTTTATTTAAGGCATATGTGATGTGTTTCAAGTGTTGATAGAGACTCAAGATGGTCCAAGAGGTCATATTGGTAACATGTGTTTAAGACAAACCTAATTATATTAGGTCTCCTTTAGGACTAATAGGGTTTTATCCCTTAACGGTAATAATGAACTTGTCTGATCATTATTTATTATGACATATTCCAAGTATAAACAAAATATATAAAAAGAATTTGACTGACCAATATGGGTGAGAGCAAGTGTTTTGTGTAAAAGTAAGGCCTAATTGGCCTATTTGAGTGAGTTAGAGGAATGTGGATGTTATGCCCTTAAATATTGGTGTGTTGACGAATATGTGTGGCTAACTTATGGTTTACATACCTCTTTTATTTACTTGTTATATTTATCTATTTTCTTAGATATGCCAACCTATGGAATAACCTTGGCTAAGTAGATTATATATAGGAGATAGTGGTTAGTATATATTCATTATGCTAAGTATTCTACTATTAGTATATTGATGTGGAGGTTGCCTCCTCAAAGTGGCTTTTTAACATTATTTATTATTCTATTATGCTATTAATTATCACTATGTGACCTCTCATATTTACTTATTCTACATAATATAAAATCATTAAATGCAAATATATAAGTAATTTCATTAAAAGTGCTATTAGAGCTTCAATTTGGGAAAGTTTATTGCAATGTTTTTTTTGGGATTTGGCAAGGTGTGGCTTCTAGGAGTGGTGAGAGTGAAAAACAATAACTTGCAATCTGGGAAGAATTAATTTTTTTCATCAGCATAGTATTGCACAAAATGCTTTTTTGAAAAAAAATAATTAAAAAAACCTAGGAAAATTTTTTTCCCTTGCACAATTGCCATCATTGGATTCATCTCGATGAGATGATTTCAATGGTATATTCTATCGGTACACCTTTTTGGTACCAAAATTTTTACCCTAATGTGCAAAGGTAGTCATTAGATTCATCTTAACAAGGTGATCATAATGGTACCATTTCCTGGTACACTTGTTTTGGGGTCAAAACCCTCTTAGGGTTTGTATATGGTAGGTTCAGGTACTCAAGAAAAAAAAGGGCAAAAGAAACTCCTAAGACTTACAAATGACATGGATTTTAGAATTTTAGATCTGGTGATTTCTCATCTTCAAGCAGACATAAAGAACTTGGTGAGGCATGATGCCTTTATTTTAGTCCAAGATGATATTTCAAGGATGCACAAAGAGATTAATAGGGTTCATAATTAATTGTAGCATATCATTACATAATTGGCTGCCCTTACATCTCAGTTTCAACCTAACAACCCTCCACTTCAATATTCAAATCCTCCTCTCAACAACTCCCATGCTGGTATGAAACTGATGTTGCCAAAAGTGGACATATGTAAGTTTGATGGTAAGGATCCACTCACTTGAATTAACCAAATTGAGTTGCATCAAATCCCTAGTTCTCAGAGGGTGATAGTGGTGTCCCTATATTAGGAACCTGAGCAATTCATTTAGTATTGTTGGTTATGTACTCAAAATAAAAATAATGGTGCTCCTATTACCTAGACTATTTTCA
The DNA here is from genome assembly GCA_037957365.1 of Torreya grandis. Lineage (NCBI taxonomy): Eukaryota > Viridiplantae > Streptophyta > Pinopsida > Cupressales > Taxaceae > Torreya > Torreya grandis. The sequence goes on from JARHVA010007151.1 coordinate 254,702, forward strand.
CTGAGGAGTTATCAACTCATTATTAGAATAATGTATTTGAGACATATTTAAGCCAATTATCCAAGTTGTGGCAAACAAGAACTGTGAAGGATTATATTCATTAGTTTTAGAATCTCTCTTTATGGGTGGAAGATATCACTAAGGAAAATTTGACTAATCTATTTTTGGGTGGCCTCAAAGATAGCATCTAATTTAAGTTTTGAATGTTTAACCCAAAGTTTGTAGCAAAAGCTATCCCTAAGGCATTCATGATAGAATAAAATGATATGGTCAAAAGGAAAACTTTCACTACTGGTCATGATCATAACTTTCTAGCACCATCATTTCCATAGTCAATGAGATTAACACAATGACAAATTGAGGATAAGTGAACCAAAGGGTTGTGTTATGGTTGTGATAGAAAATGGAGTAAATACCATCATTGTGATGAATAGAAGCTATTTTACATTGAAGGTGCCAATGATAATGAAGATGTAGAAGTACATGATAAGGATGTAAAATTTATTGAGGAGGAATCTGAAGACTCTCAGCATATTATTTTTTATCATGCCCTTTCAAGTATTATTACTCCAAAAAATCTTAAGGTGACGGGTATCCTTAATAAATAGATTGTCATTTTCTTGATTGATTTTGGGAGCACACAAAACTTCATCCATAGTAAGTTGGCTACTCATTTGAACTATTTAATTTATCCAAACCTAGACTTTTAGGTTATAATTGCAGATGGTGGTACTATTATTTGTTTAAGAAAATGTCATAGTATTAAGTTGGCCATGGGAGACTACTTATTGGATTCTCCTATGTTTGTTATTCCCATGGGTAGAGATAATATTATTTTAGGAGTCTAGTGGCTCACCACTTTGGGCACTATTGAGATGAATTTTCAATAATTAGTCATGCATTTTCGTTTTAAGGAAAATACAATTGAGCTAAGGGGATTAAAGGTAAAATATCCACAACTTGTTATCTCCCATCAAATGACAAAGATTCTTTGTAAGGGTGTAAAGGGATTTGTAGATCACTTATTTTCTATGGAAGTATAGCCAACTTAGCCATCTCTACCTCTTGATTTGCAACAAATAATTGATGCTCATTCTATTATTTTTGGAGACATGACAAAAGGACTTCCACTTAACTACACACATGATCATGATTTCACACTTATTCCTGGCAGTACACCACCCAACAACATGCCATATAGGTATCCATATGCCTATAAAAGTGAAATTAAAAATATGTTACAAGAGATGTTGGATGTTAGATGTAGGAATCATTTACCATAGCCAAAGTGAATACTCTTCACCAGTTGTCATGGTGAGAAAGAAACATGACACCTAGAGGATGTTCCCTAACTACAAAGAACTCAAGAAGTACACTATCAAATATAATTTTTTGATTCATATCATTGATGATTTTATAGATGAATTGAATGGTGCTCTTTATTTTACCAAGTTAGATCTATGTTCTGGGTATCATCAAATCTATATACATGATGAAGACATACCCAAAATTACTTTTAGGACTCATGATAGCTATTATGAGTTTTTTGTTATGCTTTTTGATCTAACAAATACACCATATAATTTTTAGAGTTTTATGAATACTATTTTTAAGCCATTTTTGAGTAAATTTGTTTTGGTATTCTATGATGATATCCTCATTTATAGTAAAAATTGGGAAGACCATTTGCAATATGTGAAACATGTACTCTCCATTTTGGAGCAAAAATAATATTATGCCAAACCTTCAAAATGTACTTTTGGGGATAGTGAGGTTGAATATTTAGGTCATCTATTTTCTTATGAAGGAGTGAAAGTGGATCATAAACAAATCCAAGCAATGGTAGACTGGCCAATTCCTAAAACACTCAAACAACTCCATGGATTTTTGGGGCTTATTGGTTACTATCATAGCTTTGTAAAAAATTATGGTAGTATTACATCCCCACTCACCTCTTTGTTAAATAAAGACTCCTTTTAGTGGACTGATGTAGCTATCCAAGCATTTGAACAACTAAAATTGGCTATGTGCACTACTCCAATATTAGGGACTCATAATTTTTCTAAGACTTTTGTGGTTAAAAGTGATACATCTAGGTATGGTATGGGTGTTGTACTCATGTAAGAAGGTAGACCACTTGAATTATAAATTAATCAACTAAAGGGTAAAAATTAGCACATTCCCATCTATGAGAAGGAAATGATGGCCATTTTTCATGCATTCAAACAATGGATACCTTATTTGATGGGTCATCACTTTTAGGTAAAGATTGATCTTGATAGTCTCAAATAGTTTTTATAAAAAAGGTTGTCATTTGAAGAACAATAAAAGTGGTTAACTAAAATGTTATGCTATGACTTTGAAATAGTCTAAGAAAAGTTAAGGATAATGTGGTGGTAGATGCATTATCCATAAAAGATGAATCAGTTGTAGCATTGCTATGTGACATAGCTATTTTATAGGAAAATTAGCTAGAGGAAGCATGATTAGAATGGGAACATGATAGTGTTGATCATGATTTGATTCAAAATCTTTAGCAAGGTTTAGGTGGATTTGAAAAATTCACATAGAAAGGTAATGCATTATGGTATAAAGACAGATTATACCTATGTAAGAATTCTCTTCTTAAACAAAAAAATACTTCAATAACTTCATGTAACTCTAATTGGGGGTCATTCAGGATTTTTGAAAACCTATCACAAAATCAAGTAGGATTTTTTTTGAGAAGGTCTCATGGAGGATGTCTAGAAATATGTGGCTAAATATATGATATATAAAAAAACAAAGGCAAAACCATCAAAACCTAGGTATTTTATAGCCTTTATCCATCCCTAGCTAGTGTTGGGAAGAGGTATATATGGATTTCATTGCAGGTTTACCAAGATATGATGGTCAAAATGTTATCATGGTTGTTTTAGATCATCTCAATAAGTATGCTCATTTTTGTTCATTATCCCAACCATTTTTTGCTTGTCTAGTACATGCTACTTTTCTTAATATAGTTCAAAAACTATATGGGACCCCTAAGATCAATGTCAGTGATAGAGATCCCATTTTTACTTGTATTTTTTAGACAAAGTTATTTTCATGTTTGGGCACCCAATTGGCTCATAGTTCATCTTATCGTCCTTAATTTGATGGACAAAATAAGGTAGTCAACAAATGTTTGGAAGGATGTCTCTATTTTTTTGTTTTCGATAAATAGGATAACTGAGTTCATTAGCTGCCACTTGTTGAATGGTGGTATAATACGTCTATTCATAGTTATTCCAAAATGTCTCATTTTATGTCACTATATAGATGCCACTCACCATCCATCACTTCAACCTTGAAGGTCCATCCTAAGGTTCATGTAGTTGAATAACATATTCATCATCAATAGGAGGTCCTTGCAAGTTTGCATGAAAATTTAGCTATGGCCCAAAATCACATGAAGCAACAAGATAATCAACACAGAAGTGAGAGGCATTTTAACATTGGTGATTGGGTATTTGTTCACTTAAATCCATACAAATATATGTCATTGAAGCAATAAAAAAAGGATAACAAACTATCCCCTAATTATTATGGGCCTTATCATATCTTGCATAAAATTGGCAATGTGGCCTACAAGTTAGAGTTTCCTTCACCCACTTGCATACATCCAATATTTCACATTTTATGCCTAAAGAAAATAATTAGATATAGAGTTTCCATTCAAATAGAATTACCAAAATTAGATGAGGAAGGTAGAGTTGTTCTTGATCCTAAGGTGATCCTTCAAAGGCACACTAAGTAGCTACATTCCAAAGCAATTATAGAGTACATGATCAAATGGAAAAATCTACCATGTGAAGATGCCACTTGGGAAGATGAAGCATTTGTGTAGTAGCATCTAGAGTTACCACAATGTTGAGGAAAATGTTGTTTTGAAGGGGAGTGGATTGTTACACCCCTAACCATTAGTGTGTCTAGGGATATGTGTGGCTGACTTGTGGCTTACATACCTCTTTTATTTACTTGATAAATTTCTCTATGTTCTTAGATAGGTCAGCCCATGGAATAATCTTGGCTAAGTAGACTATATATAGGAGGTAGTGGTTAGTCTTTATTCATTATCTTAAGTATTATTATAGTAGTGCATTGATGTGGAGGTTGTCCCCTCAAAGGGGCTTTGCTATATTATCCAGTATTTTGTTCTACTATCAATTATCATTGTGTGATATCTCATATTTGCATATTCTACATAATATAAAATCATTCTATGTGAATATCTATGTAGTTTCATTACAATGGATATAAACAAAGAAAATATCTCTTAAAGGATCAAAACTAGGTCACTGAGGAACATCATAAGCGGAATAAATCATGATGAATATATAACAAATTTATTGTAGGTGGATGACAATATCAGTTGACCTAGTGTGCCTAGAAGAGGCATGTTAAGCGAGTGAGCCTAGAAGGATATTTGAGAGGGGTAGAAGGCTAAGGAGAGATGAATGAGTGGATCAATGATCTAGATACCATCATGGATACATTATAGGATTTTTCTAGGTGTATGATAGAGTGACAAAATTAGATAGAGAAGAGAGAGATGAAGAAGAGATCATAATTTATTGTTTAAGCAATAGATTATTGTGAAGGTGATCAAGCTTGTCTTAGCTAGGTTGGTGATTAGTCATGAAGGGAGTTAGAGCTACCTTTTAGTTTAGATCTTGTAGAAGTTTCCTTAAAGTGGTTGGGTTGTTTCCAAGTCACTTAGGTGGTTGTATCCTCCTAAAAATTTGGAGATTGCTAAAGAATATCTGAGTGTGTGCTTGAATAGGAAGGGGTTGGATTTCCTTTTGGGGTTAGCGCCTCACTAAATATTTTTTTATTGCTTATAGGATAGTAGTCAAAGTGGTTTTATAGTGGGTTTTATTCCCCATGATGGTTTCACACATAGATATTATGTGAATGTGTTATGTTTTTGCTTCATATTTGGTTGCATGGTTGATTATAGATTGTTATATCTCTATGTTAGTTTTAATGGTTAATAAATTATGTATGAAATCAAGTGAAAATTTTGTACACTAATTCACCCCACCTCAATGGTTGTGATTCCAAAAAAATATATAATTAAACCAAGTTTTAAGGTAAAATCTCATGAGACTAAAAATGAAAGAACCACCATGGTTAACATAGTTTCACATCAACCCAATCAGCTTGTCCTATCTAATGCATCAAGGAGATAATTTACATGTTTACTTGAGTCCATAGCTTCATTAATCTCATGGTTACTAAATGTTTATCCTATATCTCTCCCTCATCCTATCGAGGTTGATATGAGTGAACCTCTACCCAAAGGATATGATGTGAATAATTATTAAGATTATCATCAATGACCAAGACAGTTTATAGGTAGATGATTTAATATGAAGAAAATGATCCAAAATCCTATTAATGACCAAAATATTATATTTGAGGATCCTCCAAAGGAATCAGGATCATAACCTAGTGACACCATAAACACAAAATATTTAATGATCCTTTGTAGGACCATTATAAGAAGGAACCAAAATTCCAAATGGCACATAACATGTATCCTGCTCCATCACATTATGGGCACCCACTAGATGGGATTATTAGTAATTATACATGACATATACCTCTTATAGTTTAGAAACCTTATATTTCCTTTGATGATAGTGAAATTAAGGATGATGACTTTGATCTTCATTCTCTATTCATTTGAGCATACCTTGATAAACACCCCATACATAGTGTTATGATTGATAATGGTAAAATAGAGAACATTTGGACCATGACACTTGGGTTATACTAAGCATGATTTAAAACCATCTATTATATTTTTTTAGGCATTTATGGGACCTCCCAGAAGGTTCTTGATGAGATTGACATACCTTTATAGGTTGGTCCTACACATGTGGTTACAACCTTCTCAGTTATCCCTTCCACATGCATCTTTGATATGTTATTGTAAAGACCTTGGATGAAAAATCTTTGAGTAGTGCCTTATGCATCACATGGATGTGTTAAATATATTCATGCCAATCAAATAATTACCTTTTTTGGACTTTTGTATGAGCATCCTATTAAACAAAAAAACTTATACCTAGATAAATAATTATCGGGTCTATTGAGGCTAATTCATTATAAAAGGTAACTAATAGGAAATCCCATTTAATAGGAGGCTAACACTGAGAGACCATTACATCAAAGACATATAATGGATTCCATAAAATCCTAATACTCTACTATATAACATGTTTAGATATCTAGATTACCTATAAATGTACATATTACTTCTATGCCAAAGAAACAAATGATCACTCAATGATGGGTTCCAATAATCCCTCCTCATATTACTCATATTATTGCTTCACAACCATAAAGTCCTATTTTACATATGTAGAGAATCATTGATACCACAGCCTTAGATATTACACCCATAAATGCTCTTTGATAGCATAAATGTGGTATTACACCAACTTTACCCTAGGGAGACACATATGAACATCTATTGGATGAAATCATAGGATGATATTTCTTATTCAAAAATACCAAAAATATCAAAAAAATAAAAAAAAAATTCAAAGAAAACACCCATAACACATACATGTTATATTGGTTCCTTGGAATCCATGTGTTAGTCCCATGTTGATTGACATCATACTCAGTTACTCATACATACACATATGTGTCACACTTCTTTTTGAGTGTGATATAAGCATACATAGATACATGATACATTCCTATTTTGGATGTTTGGATTTCCCTCTAATTATATCATAAGGACATTAGGGACATATATTTATTTGATCTTGATACATAGGTTATATGGTTCAATGATCACTATATATATCATTTTTAAGCTTACATATGTCATTACACATGCATATTATCCATTAGTATATCTTTAAAAGAGTACTTGATATGTTATACATTTGACATATTTTTCCTAACACATTGAATCCATGGGATATTATGACATGTTTATGTTGGTTGCTTATGCTTTACTTTATACACTTCCTTTATTTTATTGCCTTGTTATTATCTTGATTGTTTAAGCATTTGAATATGTTTATTTACTTACGGCCCCCATGACTATGTATCCTTTCATTAACATTTGCATATGTCATTATTTTTTGTATGGACATTTTAATATGTCATTCTTGCTTTTATGGACATTTTAATAAGTCATGTCCCTTTGATTGTGTGGAATTTGAACATTCCCCTTATTTGTGGTCTCCTTAGACCATTACCATTTGACTTGGTTTTGGGTGCTCTTGTGTGAGTGATTATTTTATTATTGAGCTTATATTGTTATTATCTAGATTTTTCCATGATCATTATCATGAATCTTAGGCCTACATGTGATTACATTAGTTATATGCATTTCAATGCTATATCTACATAGACATGTTCTTTCTATATGCTATAGGGTTCCATTCATAGATCATAAATTTCTCTTATCTTTTTGAGGTTAGTACTACCTTTTCTTATCTTTCCCTCACCTCAAAGGAGGGATCATATTAGTGGGGGCATATTATATAGGTCTATTCTCCATACCTAGCATAATTTTCAAATTTAGTGGGGCATGATTTGGAAGCATGCCATCCACACTCATTCAATATGTGGTAATTATATTAGTTTTTAGATTTAGTAGGGGCATGTCACATGGAGATGGCTTTCACACATTCATAGTTCTTATATTCAATAGGGGCATTCTTTAGAGGTATGTTATCGATACCTATTCAATATTTAGAATCTCTAGTTCATATTTGGGGTATGTTTTGGAAACATGTCCTCCACATTGGTACTTATATCAGTTTTTAGATTTCTACACATATAGTGGAGACATGATTTGGAATCATGTATTGCACAATTACACAGTTATCTAAATTGGCCAAATCACATGGTTGTATGATTCAGATTCATAGTTGTGGTCAAATTCTATATATTAGTACTATTGTTGTACAAAATTTCATCATGAAACACATCTAAGGTGCATATTCTATGTAACTATTCATAATCTTAAAAAATACAAACCATTTTTATATTAAAAAACTCTTTTATATATTTTTACCATATCACAAACATTTTTTGTAATGATACCCCACATATTTTTATGGACATTGTTAAGCCAATCTACTATAGTATTTGGTATTATTTTGGTATGGTTAAGCTGATCAAATCACTCAATATTTCCATTTTTTTAGTTTGTGCTTGATCATGCATTCTCACCAAGTTATTAGTCTCATTGGGTTACATGGTTGAGCTAATCTCAACTGTCAGGTGGAAACTCACTTTTTCTCCAAAGATGGGGGCATGTGTCTCTCTCTCTCCCCTTAGATGTATGTATTTTAAATATTTATCTATATTTTTCCTAATCTTAGTTTTATATCCTTAAAATGATACATATTTTTCAAAATGACTTGCTAGTGGAAAAGGTATTTACATCAATAGATGGGTGTACTCCTAAACCTTGTTATTTCAATTTAAATCTATTTCAAGTACCTTTAAAGTATATTATATTCACTAATTATATACTATAACATTATCTTCATTTCAATTAAATCACTAACACAACCATCAATTTGGGAATACTTAAAGGTAAGGTGTGTGCGCATACCCAGGTATGCATTCCTTTCCTTTAAACAAGTAGTTTCATTACTAGATAAAATATAGGAAAAATGTATATGATATTTTGTGTTTATATAACACCTCAGTCTTTCAAACTTGTCAAACTTAGACCTTGGTTGTTCCTCTTAGTTCACCTTTCCCACTTTTGCAAGTATTAATTTTGCTTTATCTTTGTGTCCTTTGGCCTATATATCTTAGTATAACTAGTCTTATGTAGATGAATTGGGTCTTATATCTTGACCAAAATTATTAAAATGTGATTATCTTTGATCTCTACAATTTATGAACATGTACCTATTTTTTTATCCTTGGACACTAATGTCTAAGATTAATAATAACATTAATGTTACTATCTTATCACGATGCAAGTATTTAATGCCCTAAATTCATCCAATTTATGATTTAAACATATCCTAATGATCATCTTAAATGATCAAATGTAATTTATTTCTCCAAATGGATTAATATAAATACAAGATCAAACCTCATTCATTCCTCACTTATAAAACCTAGACAAATACCAAAGAGGCCAAGGTAACTTACCAAAATCACTTTATTCAAGCATTCAATTAAATAAATCATCCCTATTTACACACTAGTCATAAGTACAACACATATATAGGTATAAATTGCTAAAAGAGAAATTCAAGAACCAATTTTCCAAGTTATAAGGTAGGTCATTATTGTCCTTGATTTACATGTATTACATCATTGAGATACAAGCTAACACATAGGAGAGAACTACAAGTCTGAGGCCTTATTCATAGTATGGGTTATGTAGGAATCACCCTCTAATAGTAGAATCTTTGGGTTTAGCTCAACACTATGTTTCTACTAGCCAAAGTTTTTCCAAGGTCACTATGAAGATGGATAACTAGGGTTTTGCCAATTCATAAGGAGCAATAATATATGACCTAAATCTAAATACACTAGATTGAATACAATGTAAATCTTAAAAGAATCTACATGGTGTCATCATGTTTTAGTAAGTATTTTATAAATAAAACTAGCATCAAACCTAGATAGTAGCATCAACTTAGCCATCCTGAGCTGATATTACTATCTAGAGAGTTAAATGTGTTAGATCTTGAATCTAACAAATTTTCCAAAATCTCCTTCCCATATGTTTTCTACCTGTTTTAGATCTAGAAATGAATTAGCATCAACACAAGATAAGTATATCAATTATTTGTTATTTTTAAAGTTATCATAGTTATACTTTACATATTTAGACTATCTCAACATAATAAATTTAGCATATTCTTATATCTAAGTTTAACATCTAATTAGCCTGTCAGAGATCTAATTATCACCCTTCTACCTTTTCATTTATATATATCCCTTTAATAGTAATATAAGGCTAACTCCAAACACTTATATTCCATTTTAGGTCTAAATAATTATTTAGACAAGGTTTTTCTTAATTTCTTACATGACACATTTATCTATTCTAAGAATGTAGTTGATCATGAATAACACTTTCATTTAGTCTTGTAGATACTAATGTAGCAAAATATTTATTGGAAGATTTATAAATGTGCCTTCCTTTAGTTTAAAATTAATTATTTAGGGAACATCATCTGTAAGGATGGTATTACCATGGACCTAACAAAGATAAAATCTATCCAAGAATGTCTAGCCCTTAAGAATTTACATGAAGTACATAGCTTTATGGGCTTGGCTAGTTACTACAAGATATGTGTGGAAACAATTTAGAGCTTGTCCAAACCTTTAAATTCCTTACAAATCAAGGGTAAGAAGTTTGTTTTCACTTTTTAGTGTTAAGAAGATTTTAAAAAACTTAAAGACTTTTTAACTATAACACATATACTTATCATTCTAGATCCTAATGTTAATTTTGAAATTTGGATTGATGCCTCTAAAGAGGGTTTTGGTGGCATTATTACTTAGGATGGAAAAGTTATGTCTTATGAGTCACAAATATACAAGCATGAAAAGAATTATTCCACACATTAATTAGATATTAGTTCCATTGTTCATAATCTTAAGCAATGGAAATATTTTATATTGGGAAAGAATTTTGAAGTGAAATCTAATCATTGCATCTTAGAATATGTATTTTCCAAGGATGATATCAATGTTCATGAACATAGGTAGATTGAATTTATGAGGAATTTTATATGGACATGATTATATTAAATGTAAAGAGAATCATGTTTTTGATGCTCTCATCTTACACATGTATATCATTACCTTGTATGTTTTAAAAGTAAATTTTATAATGGTTATTTTATAAGAACAAATTACTGATGAATTATGCCAATAAGTAAGACAAAAATATAATCTATGTGACTAAGTCAATATAATTTCACAAGTTAGTGTTGAAATAAGTGCACGTAACATCTCATTTTACTCATCTTGGTGTTATTAAAATGACACATGAGATGAAAAGGCATTATTTATTATTCCACTAATGATTTAGATCTTGATTCCATTGTTTGTGATCTTAATAAATACAAACATTTTATATTTGGAAAGAATTTTGAAGTGATATCTGATTATTGCATCCTACAATACTTATTTTCATAGGATGATCGTGATGCTCACCAATGTAGGTGGATTGAATTTATGATAAATTTTTATACAAACATGATTATGTGAAAGGTAAGGAGAATCATGTTATTGATGTTCTCATATTATGCATGTATATCATTGACTTGTATGTTTTATAAGTAAAATTTTTAACTATTATTTTATAACAACTTATTGATAAATTATACCAATAGTTAAGACCAATTTTGGATAATGAGCCTTTAATAAATAAATTTTATGACTTTTCTATTCAAATTGATGGCTTGGTAAGACATAAAAATATAACTTATGTGCCTAAGTCAAGATACTTTCATAGTTTAGTGCTGAAAGAAGTGCATGTAACACCTCATTTTACTCATCCTAGTGCCCTTAAAATGACACATAAGCTAAAAATTCATTATTTTTTCTTGGATTAAAATATTATTTTATTGATTTAATGACAAGATGTTTAGAATGTCAATGCGTTAAGGCTAAACATTATCATCTAGGAGGTTTGTTATATCCTTATGAAATTCCACAAGTTAAGTGGAATTTCATGAGGATATAACAAAGTCACATACTAAGCATGAAACTATTTTGGTGGTAATTGATAAATTTACCAAACTTGGTCACTTCATTATTGGAAACTTGATTGCTAACACTTCCATGTTTGTACAAAGATTTATGAAACAAGTTGTTTGGTTTCATGGCATACTAAAATTCATCAACTTGACAAAGAGTTATTTACCTCAAGGTTATGATGAAATTTTACTATAGTTTTTTTAAGTTAATTAAATTTAATCCCCTCTTACCACCCAAAAATGGATGGTCAAATGGAGAGACTTAACTAAGTTATAAAGGATATGTTACAAATGTATGTAATAGATCAAAAACCTAAGTGAGAATATTTCCTACATCTATTTGAATTTACATTAAAAAATCATATTATTATGTGATTATAATGGATCCCTTTGAATCTCTATATGGGCATAAATATAGAACACCACTTAAATGGGATGTTTTGGAAAATTAAGTAATTATTGACTAGATGTTTTTTAAGAACATGATAAATAAATGGCTTTGATATGCCAAAATATAAATCTTACTTTATATAGGTAAAATAACTATGATGACTTGAATAGAACACCTTGAGAATTTAATGTTGGTGAAATTGTTTTTATGCATGTTATACTGAAGAAAATTTTAATCAATTTTACAGAGACTTCTACATTGGCCCCATAGTTTACTAGAACCTTAGACATTATGTAACATATTATCCCTATTGCCTATCGACTAGCCATTCTTCCTTATTTGTATAATATTCATGATATTTTTCATGTTGCTTTATTAATAAAGTGTATACATAATCCTTTACATGTCTTGGATAGGAATAAGATTTAAGTTTCATAAGAGGAAAAGATGTAGTTAGAGCCGATGGGGATCGTAGACCATCATAATGTTAAACTATTAAGTAAATATAATTTTCAAATTATGGTCAAATGGGATCCATTGAGTGAGATAAAAAATACTTGGGAAGATGAGATGGTGGCATCGACACTACTATCTATATTAGATGTACGTGTCTAGTATATAATACTTGATGAAATAAGATGTGACTACTTAGATGATTTTGGGATATGTGTTGCCTTCTCTTTGGTGTATCCACATCTAGGTCATGGACTATAGTTCTTTGTCAAATAGTAAAACCCTAGTTCTTCTTCTTGATATTCAATATAGAAAAAATAGGTTAATGGTCACACTGTTTTGAGCTACCCTAAAGACCCCTTTATCAATGAGTGATTATTTCATAGAAAATACTTTGAACAAAGACTTAGACTTATGTATTTATCCCCTACATGTTGGCTTATGTCTAAATCATGCAATGCATGATAAGCAAGTACAATAGTGACCTAGCTAGTAACTTGTAAAATATAACTCTTCTACTGCTCCTTCAATAATTCATACCTATAAATGTGTTGTCCCTATGATTGGTATATAAGTAAGAGATAATAAGGAATCTTTTCTCCCTTGATTTCTTAATAAAATTATTTAGGTAAGATAAATTTTGAGTTTCTAGGTGTTTCTAAGTTAGGAATGAATGAGGATTTGTATTATATTTATACCAATCTATTTTGGAAAATATCTCATATTAAAGCACATAGACTGACCAGTGCATATAATCTAAAATTGAAAGTATTAAAATAATCAAAATTGAAAATAAACAAGGTTTATGAGTACACTTGTGTATCGATGTAAGCATCTTGCCTTTTTTCAATTTCATTTTAAATATGTATCATTATGAATCATTGAAACTAATATTATGACATATAAATATGGAAAATGTATATATCTAACAATTTATAGAGAGTTATTGGAGGGCACATACCCCCAATATTGGAAAAATATGATTTTCCACCTGATAGTTGAGAGTAGATTAACGATGTAACCCAATCATACTTATAACCTAATGAGTGTGGAGGAACCAAGTCAACTCCCACTATAAAATTTGTGAGGCTAGATGATGTAATCAAGTATAACCTATAATTTTGGCAAGAATGAGTGATTAGTCACCTCAACCATACCAAAAAATGAACCAAATATCGTATTATATTGGCTCAATACAATAGGTAAAATTCTAACCTTGTGGGTGGTAACAGTCCCTAAAAGTGTTTAGAATTTAAAACTGATTTGATTTTTCAATATTAAGTACACATTGCATATTATTTTCAGCTTATATATGTCTCATGCTAAAACTATGTATAAAAATGATACCAATGTAGAGTATTTTACCTTAAATATGTATTTGAATCATATAATTGTGAAATTTGGAAAATTCGAAGCTATGTAAATGTGGAGAACATGATCTAAAAGCATGGCCCCACTATAATCTAGTTATGATACATATTGAATAATTTTTTAGAACATTTTTCCAAAACATGCTCCCACTAATTTCTAAAACTTTGAGGCAATTTCGAAGTCTTTCTTATTTGGCATGCCTTCATTGATATGCCCCCCACTTTGAGCTGATGTAAGTAAAAAATGGCAGTTACCTTACCTCAAAAGGATAAAATAACCATGTAAAATGTGAAATTATCATGTATCATATATATCAAACATGTATAGGTATATATATGTTTAAATCACAAATAATAAGATCACACCAAGTCTTAATATGCATTATGTAGATCATGGCAATGTCTAGATAGTAATAGTACAAGCTAAATAAGCAATTAAATGCACACACACAAGAGCATTCAAAATTAAATCAAAATATAATGGTCCAATGAGACCACAAACAAGGGGCATCTTAAAATTTCACCTAATCAAAGGGACATGACTTAATCAAATGTCCAAAAAATCAAGAAATTCCATATTTAAATGTCAATATACAACAAGCAATGACATATTCAAATGTCAAAAGGGAAAATAAAAGTATGGGGGACATTGGATCATATTAAAATGCTCAAACAATTAATATAATATAAAATAAAGAAACTAAAGTATGTGCATAAATAAAATCATAAGAAACTAGCATAAACATAGAATACTAGTCCTAGGATATATGTGTTAGCAAAAAAAGTTAAGTACATAACATATCAAGTACACTATGAAAGGTATAAAAATGGATAAAGGCCTATGTAATTACATATATTATCTCAACATGATATTATAAAATGTCTATATAATAATATAACCTATATGTATCAAGATCATATAAGTGGATGCTCCCAATGCCCTAGTGATATGATTAGAGGAAATCCCAACATCCAAAAGCACATAAATAATATATTTGTGTATGCTTGAATCACAATCAAAAGATGTGTGAAACATGTGTATATAGTAAAAATTGATATACCATATACCAACATGGAACCAACAACATATATGCCAAGGAGATAATAGGAAAATGTAAAAATTGAAAATATTTTTGGATTTTTGAAGGGTTTTTTTTTTGGAATTTTTGGAATATGTGAAAGGAAAAACTATCCTATGATTGCATCTAAAGGGTTCTCATAGATATGTACCCACTATGAACCTAGTGTAATAAACTAGTGACACTTTCAAGGAGTATGCAGAGGTGTGAAATATATCACTACATTATCTTTGATGCTATGCATAAGTAAAATAAGACTACATGGTCATGAATTAGTAGGGGTTCATTGAACCCATCATTGAGTGTTTTATGGTTTATTTGGAGTATCAATAATATGAATATGTCTAGGTGTTATGGATATGTAAATATTTTGTATAGTATATGGTTTTCCATCTAATCCATTATGGATATTTGATTTAATGGTCTCTCAATTAATGGCCAATCAGTAAAGGAAATTTCTTATTGCTTACTCATTTGCTAAAGAGGATGTTCATATGGAATTATGAAAATTATAATTATTTGATTTAAATTTATGTATTTCAAACACCCATGCACTATAGAAGGTATTACTTGAAGTGTATGTATCCAATTTCATCCCAATAAAGTATCAAAATACACTCATAGATTGTATAATTGAGAAGATAGTAACCACATGGGTGGGACCCACATGTAGAGGTAATTAAATATCATCAAGAACTTGTTTTGAAGTCCCATTAGATGATCTAACTATTATTATTTAAAGATGTAAATCATGATTTATATAACCTAAATGTGTATGTCATGGTAAAAAAAATTTCACTTACACCATTATCAATCATAACACTCTATATAAGCTAGTGGTCAAGGTATGCTTAAATTAACAAATAATGAAGATCAAATTCATCATCCCTAATCTCGCTGACATCAAAATTAAGATAAGGTCTCTAAACCTTAGGATGTGTATATTGTTTATAATTACCAATAATCACATCCAATGAGTGATCTTAGTGATTTTTAGGATGGTGTGCATTATATGCGATTTGGACTTATGGATCATTATTTAAATGATATTGAAAAAGATTTTTTAAATTTTATCTATTTGTAGTGGTCACTAGATTGTGAACCTTAATTCCTTTGGAGGATAATAAAATGTAATATTTTTGTCATTTATGAGGTCTTGGATCTTATGCTTCAAGGTAAAAAAATATGTTCATAGAATGCCTCGGGCCTTAATGGTAGTCACAATAAGCATTCACATCATACCCTTCAAGTAGATGTGTAATCATATCAATATATATATAATGAGCAAGAGATATAATATCACACTCTATAAGTTATGGGAGTAATGAAGTGGGACACTCAGGTAAGTATGTAAATTATATATGTGGTGCATTAGATAAGAGAAGATAATTAGGTTGTTGTGATACCACATTAACCATGGTAGTTTTCTATTTTTTAGGCTCGGTAATATTGACCTTATAACTTAATTTGATAGAAAACTTGGTATTGGATATAGATGTGGTTGGTGTATATACTACATACTTAATTGTGTTTAATAAGAAAATTTTCATTTCACGATCACAAAAAATGTGGCATAAGTCATAGAAATATTTTAATTGTTTGAAAATAATAGACTACTATAATGGAGTAATCAAAATATAATTGAAAATATAATTATGTTATTTATCATCCATAGTATTGGTCATTTAAGCTAATGGTGTCATGTATCTCAAGACATACTCATTAATAGGTTCACTGGTTCCTTGTTTGATCTTTAAAATTTGGGCTTAGGAAACCTTTTTAGTAATTTCAATAAAGAAGTGTGCCAAAATCTAATCCATAAGGGGTTTTAATGAATTTATTTATTGATTTTTTATATTATATAACTATTATATCATTAATTTTCACCCTTATATATGATTGAGATACACTATGGGAATAACCCTAGGTTGTGGGTAACGTATGATGGGGTTGGACCTCTAGAGAAGGGGTAAAGGCTCATTACGAAGGATAAAAGGGTGATGTATCAAATTTAAATTAGAACTCACATAATCATGAATAAAACATTAAAGAAACATAAGACAATGCTGGCTCACACAATCTCACAAAACTAGCTAGTTGTATAAGTGTTTCATAAACTAGGTTCAGGAAGCAATGAATGAAGGCAAAGAGGAGTTCTAGGACTCATTAAATCTTGCATAAATGACAGAAAGAACACTGAATTAGAATTTAAAATAGCTTAAAGACACATATAAATGAGAAAGAAACAAATATAATGGGCATGGAAGATTATCCTTAACAATGCCATCATACACAAGCTTTGTTACACACAATTCAGAGGGGAGATATAGATAAAGAAAGTCTTTATTACGTAAAGAGTTTTTTCATAAAATTTTTGATAGGGTCTAACCTTATTAAATGAGAGTGTATGTTCTTCAATAAATTATAGATAATTATAAAAAGTGAGATAGCTTAAAATGTGGAAGAAAATAAGAGATATAGGAAAAAAGGTAGAGATAGGGGACGCACGCCATCAGAGATCATTAATTGAGTTGCCATCCTTCTTGAGATATGAACCATATTTGATCCAAATAAGAATAAAAGGATTTTATAATAAATAAATTATCCAATATACTTTCCAATCCTTTAATCCCTTTAGTTTGATATGATATGCCATCTCCACTTGCTTTTATTATGAGAACAAAGTCATCATATCGATGGACTTGACATAGCCATGCCTACATGTACTTAAGTGGCTATAGGTACATGTTTGTTGAAGATATGACTATGTTAGAGGATGAGACACTCCACCATATATCATGTATGTTTATATCTCATCCATATTTAATATGGATCGTTACTATAGATTGAAAACCAATCCAATTATTGCTTTTCCTATAGTTAATATCCATGAAGAGATTACAAACTACATAACATCATTATTGAACTATATTAGGTTTAAATAGACCTATTATACCTCTAAACCTTATGGGAATTTAGAATATACTACACATGAGGATCTCCATTCATAAAATGATGTTTAAATCATAACAATATTGTGTCTGCATGCAATAGATCCTCCAATAAAGGTCTTGACTAAGCTTTAATGGCATCCTTTGACATATTTGCCCTAGTTTGACCTTGGGTCACATTTGTTCTCTATTAAAGTTTCCTATCTTTGATTTTTATTATACCCCATTGATTTTATAATAGGACTTATATCATGACACTTGTCATCTCTATATTGATCCTTAGGATCCACTAACTCACTGACCTCTCGCTCACCATAAATCAACTTCCTTGTAATTTAACATGAACCATTAGATATGCTTTCTCATAATTAAACATGCACCATTAGATCCTTGGTATATCTAATTAAATATGGATTATTGATATACATTAGAGTGTACCATGATTAAGAAACTTTCCCTCACTATTTTCATCTTCAATATTCACTAGCTTGATGACCTCCACTCACCATTGATATTCTTTGGAATGATTTAACATGCATCATTGGATTCAATGGACCCACTGATATTATCTTTGCATGTGCACTATTAATCTTAAGATTGAATGATATAACATAATTTATTGGATCTTTGAGACCTAATAACATTATTATATTATCATTTTCATTAAATATACTCTAAGATTCCATGATTTATACACTTGTCATCTCTACATTCACTCTTTTGAATCCAAATGACTATTTCAAGAGGCTTGAACTTGACATCACACACTTCATTATGCTTGTTAAATTTTGAAGATTGAAATATTGAGATAGAACATTCATAAAGACATAAAATTTGCAAAAAATGTTTGAGGCATGAAAAACATCATCTCCATGTGATCTTTTAGCTCTGAGAAGCCTCTTAAGTGAGCTTATTAAATACATAATCAAGATGACCCACTCATTTATGCATGATGTGCCATGACAGTCTGGTCTCTCTAGACTTGTGCAAGTCATTTTTGATCATCTACTTCATCAGGAACTCTATTCATATTGATCAAACCATGCCAAGACTTCTAGAACTGATCCATCCAAGTGCATTTCTATATATGGGACAAAATTGGCCAACATTTCTAGTGACATCCTAGGATTACATACCTATTATGCAATATACTTGTGGCCTTAAACTAATCCATTAGGCATATAGATTCATAGATTTTTTTTATTATTTGATCATGAAAATGATATAAGGGTACCCATTTTTGATAAAAATTCCTCTTAAAACAACAAGGACCAAAAGGAAACAAAACAATAACTATGCACAAGGAACTTATTATAAGGGAAACACACAACTGAAAGGAAATGTTCACAAGGAACTTAGAGGAAAGAATTAAAAACTACTCTAATATGTTACAATATCATATAATAGCTATAAACTCTTCTAATAAAAAGGCTTTAAATGAATGCAATTGACTAGGATGGGTAATACCTCTCCATCTAATTGGGAAAGATAAAAAGAATTATGCTATTTGTATCCATGGATAAAATAAGGACCACTCCATAAGCTATGAAACTTTGTATGGTTGCCTGGCTTGGCCTTATTTCAATCCCATTTGAGGACTAGGTCCCCATCCTTGAAGTCCCTTGCTATGGCTCTCTTATCAAAGGATTTTTTGACCTAAGCTTGGTGTGACTCCATTATCTTCATTACAAGGTCCCTAGTTTCTTCAAACTCCATGAGCTCTATCATACTCACATTCATAGGTTTACTCTCCATCAACTCAAGCTAATGAGATAACTCCAAGGTATGAAATTCAAGAGAAATAGTCAATTTGGCTTTCTAGGCAATTCAAGAGAAATAGGCATATGGATAATTACTAATGGAAGCTTTGGGAGTCACTCTATTAGCCCATAAGGCTATCCTTAGGTTTGTATGACACAATATTTGATTCTCTTCCATGGTCCTTTTAATAATCCTCATCAATTTTTTGTTTGTGGAATCTACCAATCCATTACCTTGGGGGTAGTAATTGGAGGATGTGCTGAGGTAGATACCCATTCACTTGTCTTCATACCAACAAATTATAAGGCATTATCTAAAATTAAAGTAGTTGAGACACCAAACCTAGTTACTATGCTATCATAGAAGTCCAATATTGTTGTTTCATTGTTTTCTTTCAGGGTAATTACTACCACCCATGTGGTGAAGTAGTTAGTTGTAGTGAGAACCCATTTATGTCCCACACTTGAATGTGGATTTATCATTCTTATAAATTCCAACCACCATTACACGAAGGGTTTCTCCACCTAGATTAGGCTGAGTATAAGAGTTATTAATCATTATATTCCTATACATAGAGCACACTTCTAATATTTTTTGGCCCATGCATAGGTATCATTGAAAAGGATAGGCTAGTAATAACCAATCCTCATTATTTTTTTGTTGTTATTCTTGGATAAAAATGGCCTCCTATAGTTCCATGAAACTGATCCAAAAGTTTGATCACTTGATCATCATCTACACACCTAAGGATTACTCCATTAAGGTCCCTTTTAGCCAATGCATACGGTATGGATTAAAGTCTAAAATACCTTATTTTTGATCTATAATAACCTTGAGGGTACTCACATATTACCAATAAATGTGTCATATCTTTGAGCTAACTATTATGAAATGGAGGTGCATTTGCTTGTGAGTTATCTTATGTCACAAAAACAACTCCTTTGTCCTCTTGAATATCATATACCATATGCTCACTATTATCACTTAGATTTTCAAAATTTAAGGATATTTATTATCTCTCCTCATCTAAATGGAGAAATGGAAGCTTCTAACTTTTTGTGGGTAATCAATTTGATGAGATGAATCTATATAATTAAGGTCTATCTCCCTAAATATGTCTTCAAATGCCTTCACCTATACTAAATGATTATTTATGGGAAAAAATGTTATATTTTTCATGAAATAAATCATATTATATGGGTTGATTCACTAATATTTTTACCACAATACTATTATACTCCATCACAAAGAGACAAGGCATATAACATTAGTTTAAGATTCCTAAAATACACTAACATCAGTATTTGAATATGAAGGTGACCTACATGAATATTATCTAAGGTAATTAGAAACATAGATTATTTTTAAGATACTAATTCTTCATTTTACACTTAAGAACATTTCCATGTACTTAAAAACACTTCATATGACATACTAGGCATGGAATCACTTACATCAAACATGGAAGGATTGAGAGAAAGTAAGGATAAATGATTATATATTAACCATTCACTATACATATCTTAACACACTTGGGTAAGATGATATATTAACCTAAAATATATTTCATTTATTGTCTAAGTAAAGGAAAATGTCATAACCAGTAAGGCTTTTCCATACATGGTGTGGTATTAGATTACAAAGGTCAAAATGGTAGCTCTTATAGAACTTGAGAGAGAAAGGAGAAGATATAAGTCTAAAGGTCATAAGGAAACTTTTAAAATTAAAAAAAGGAGTTAAAAATACATGATAAGAATAGGTTAAAATAACCATGTAAGGTCAAGAATCACAAGTGTCAGCCCAAGTCATGAAACTCATGGAAAGTGGCATGAATCTCCTCATTTTGGCTCAAAAAATTACTTTCATGATTTGGACCTGTCTGAATGCCCAAAACTAATTAGGGATATTTATGATGATTGTAATGATATAAGAGGATTTAATACATACATATACATGAAATGGTTGTAATTTTAGTAATCTAGAATCATCTAGATTGGAGCTATCACTATCTTCACTTTAAGAAACTCCTCTTTCACACAACTCTCACATTTGTCATTCAAAAAGGGATAATTTTTCCATGAAAATCCATGGGAGGGAGTTAATGACACGTTTAAACACCCTCTAGGGCCTTATAAGCATTAAGCACACCTTGACATCAGCTCACTTGAAGTTTTCCACACTTCTCACTAGATTGGTCACTATGCTAGTTTGGAATAGCTGAGATGAAGTAACTAGTTGAGGCACTTAGGAGTTGTTCCAAGGAATGAAAATAAAATGTGGAGTTATATTAAGTCCTAATATTCCCTTATATTTTATTGATATCTCTTGGAACCTCTTGGATCTTACAAAATAAACAAAATAGTGAAAAGTACCCTATTTTTTACCCTTTTTGTACAATTATGTATAAATCAAAAAGGTGGGGAGGAATGTGAGAGAATATTCTACAAGTTCCAATCACTTTCATAGATAAAATATGTCATTAGAGTATCCATCCAACTTAATTTTACCAATTGGGTCCTTCCAAGGCTTTTAGGTCTATTTACCCTCTTAAGCTTTGTTAATGTAGATTTGACATTGAATTTCCAATCCAATACCACAAAAAGGTTTTTTATGACCATATCCATCTCATCCAATCTTCTTGAGTTTACATGCAAAGCATCAAAGGAGATGTGAGCATCTAAATTGCTTATTCAAGATTTTTTTCTTCCATTTTCATAGGATTTAGGTGATTTTAAGCTTAAAAATAGCCTTTTGTGTGATTTTATTCATATAAAGATTTAGACATACCTGATATATCCCTAAAAATTTGATTCTAAGTATTAGAATGCTCATATATGCAAAAAGTGTGACTGACCTTTGATTTGGGCTTTAGGCCTAAACCTTGATTTCTAGGCTTGCCTTTTGTGAGGTGTTTTTCATGATGTTGTTTTAGGTGTCCTACAACTTCTTACACCTTCTTGGATCTCCTTTTCACCTCTTATGTCCAAAAGTATAGGTTTATGCACAAAGTGAAGTACCATCTATCTGAGATAAAATAGAGGGTACTTCCCCTATTTTCTCAAAAAATTGAATGTTGTATGGGATTACTCAATTTTTGAGGACTTATTTCACAAAAAATTATCTCTTGGTTATCTCATATGACCTCCTAAAAGCACAAAAACCAAAATAGACTGCTAAGCAAAGGTTGTGTGTAGGATTTTAACCATGTGGACTATTGACTACATCACTTGAGCCCTTTCCTCCAATATTTAAATTTCTTGAATTTTTAAAAAGGTGATAACTATAATTTTATAGTTTTTCACTATGCTTATAAACCTTTATCAACCATGTTTGCATCTTGGACTGTGCTTTTACTTAGTTAGGCCTAGGTGATGAATTTACCCTACCTACTCAAGAAAAATGAGCCTCTGAGTAGTGTTTACATGATTAAAACCTTGGTTTTCAAATGTCTTGGACTCTCCTAAAGTTTCCTAAATTTAATTTCATCAATAAATTTTATTAAATCATATCTTGAGGTTGGATCTTTATCAATACTAGTCATAGGACACTTTTTCTAATTGTGTTAAAACTTTATGGGTACTGTGCCTATAGGTTACCCTACATGATTGGATTTTTAGACTATGTATAGAACCTTCCTAGAGTCCCTTAGGGTCATTTCACACCTATTAATCCACCTTGGGTATCCCAGACCATCCCTTAGACACATTGTCATAGCTTACTACCTACCCTTTAATCAATTATAATTGACTATGTTGAATCCATTTAGACCCTACATGTAGATGAAAATTACATTTTTGGAGCCTATGTATAGTGTTTTAAGGTCTCATAGATATGTTATTGATCACCAATATATGTCTATACCTTATCACTCATGTTCATACCTTTCAAACACCTTGATCAGGCTCACTACCACACTCAGTCAGATATAGGTGTATACCTCAAGGTTTAAGACACCTATAGGTGGTTATGGGAGATGGATTAAATAGTTTAAACCTTATCATGTGACCCTTAGATAAAGAAAACTATTCCATCATAGAAGCATGTTTTGGTTATTCCATTCTAAACCTCCATCTTTGACTGTGTGTTGCCTTATTTGAATCTATAGGTGAACATGTGCATAATTGGACACTTGTAGGTGTTTCATGAGGACCAAACATAGTATATCATATATTTTAAATATCCTTATTCTAATTTTTTTCCTTCCTATTGAAAATATTTTAGATCCATGAAGACTCTCACTTGAAGATGTTAGAGTCACATTATATCTCCAAACCTTATTGATTTTATTGCCTAGAAATAGTGGTTTAAGGGGCATCTTTGGACCTCTTAATAGTTATCTTCCATTAGTCATCTATCCTAAAAAGTATTACAAGTTGTTATACTATATAGAGGATACAAGGTGAATTCAATAATATGCCCTAAAAATATTTATAACCATGTTATAAGACCATGGTAAAATGACTTTAGGCCTTTATTTTCACTCTTTAGGGGAAAAAGTCCATGTAATTGCAGTCATTACCTTTGAGGGTGATTTTCAACTTTGTTTATCCATATAAGACTTCAATTGTTAATGTTAGGATCCCTTATATCTTTATATGTTTTTAAGGTGAGTTTCACTATGTTATTTAAAACTTCATATGTCACCTAAGCTCTCTATCAAGGACTACATGTAAATGGCCATTTTCTTATAATATAGAGTCAGTAGGGAAAATTTCAAATAGTGAACAATGTATGGTTTGAAACCTATCCTAGCCTTTATTAGAGTTATAAAATGGATTATATTCATATTGTAGGGATTGAAACCTGATTCCCTACTCCCACTTTAATATGTTCTATTATATGACCTGTGGGTGCATTCTCTCTATTATATGACTATATGGGTGACTATGTATGGTAGTCATAGTCACTTATATGAAAATTTAAAGGTTTTGTTGATGATCCTAGCATGATAATGTGCTAAACACTTTATGACCTCTACCATAACTCCATAAACATGTCTCAGGGCCTTACACACTTCACTTGGATGACTATGTATGGTAGTCATAGGGAAGATTAAATGTATGTATGGTAAATGGTTTAAAAACATGAATATGATTTGTATATAATGAAATTAAACAACACTTTAAAAATGTAAAAAACTCATCACCATCATTTGACACCATTACTAGGACCTAAAAATGTTATGAGTGGTGGAAACCTACCTACTACAAAGAATGGGACTAGTCTACAAACCTGAGGTGATTAGCTCTTCAAACCAACTTTAAACTTTAAAAAAGGATGGGGAACATGTGATAAGAGAGAAAAATACCTCTTAAATTAATCTAAGTATCTGGATTGTATGTACTTTCTCAAACCAAGGAAAAATCTATAGGGTAAACATATTAGCAAGCAAATTAGAAAGGTCAACTTCTTAGGGATAGTTCATAAAGCATAGGCCACCATTCCTCTACAACCAAAAATCAACTATAATATAATTTATTTTATATTACACCACAAATATCATTTTTCCTAAACACTTTCTTTCTAATTATACCAAGTACAAATGTGAAGACTACTTTTACTTGCGAAACCTAGTGAAAAGAGAGATAAGTAGTTTTCTTCATTTTTTAAAGTTCTTGATCAAAATAATCACTAATTTAAGTGTATGTAATACCAAGGGACACTCCTAAAATTTATAAAATTTTAGGAGGTTGTATAATTTTGTACACCTCATTAAATGCTCAAGATTTCAACAAAATTTCCTCTTTCTTTGAATAACCTACTAATTTTTAGTTAGTAATAATCAATTAACACATTATAGGGAACATGGGGCATTAAATAATCTCTTAAAACCTTCAAATTTCCCTAAGAGGTCATACAAGTCATTAAATGCTCTAATTTGACCCCAAAAATGACTTAAAAGGAATGTTTACAAATAAGACTAATGACCAAGACTAATAAAATAGTAAATGACATTAATTAACATATAATACACCTTATGACATAATATTAAACCCCTTATAACCCTTTAAAGATAAATTATTTTCCTATGGGGGTCCTAATTTGACCTACAACATCAAATTTGGTCAACAAATTGGTGACTCATAAGGGTAGTATGACTGTTATACCAACTAGACCTGTAGCCTTATCAGTCCATTGGTCTATGGAGTCACATGTAAATGAATTTTTAAACAAATATTTCCTTTGACAAAACACAAAACAAAATAAAAACCCAATAGAAAGAAACACACAAGACATGAAACTAAGTAAAACACACTTGTGCTTCATGAGCACTTATGGAACACATGCACCAAACTAATTAACTGAATTAAACATTAAATAACCCAAGATTAAAAAAAACTCCCTCCTAAATCAAAGGGGAAGTTTTAAACCTTCATTTATTCATGACATGAAGGATTTAGTGAGACATGTAGCCTTTTTCCTTTAGCATTGATGTCTCCATATTCTTCATGGTCTTTACCGACTTTATTGGCATGAGGTTCAATGAGAACCAAGCATCTCCAAATAGGTTAAATATGGAAATGGACTCATCTTGCATCAAAATATTCCCAACATTCTCATGTACTTGGCATTTGATGTGTAATTTTAAATATATGACAGTCCTCTTAACCTTGACATCATTATTCATGTCTACAACTTCTTGTACACTATCATCATCAAATGACTTAATAATAGTAGGTTCTTGACCAACATAATTAAATTCATATTTATGTTTGATTGAATGCTTAAGATCATGTTTATAATAATCATCAACAAACTTTTTTTTCACTATGTAATCTTTTGGAAAAGAAAAAACTTTACCCAACTTATCAAATTCCTTGCATATGACATTGAACTTCTACCACAAATATTATTCCTCATGAATGTCATTTTCAAGAGATATTTAATCTACCTTGGTATAATGAGACTCTCTTAGGACAGCCACTTCTTGAGGGATAACTTGAAATTGTTCTCCATCCTTGATAGTACATTCTACTTCATCCTTGAGATGGTCATCTACAACTTCATGATTAGACATGAAGTCTTCCTCAAATAAATCACTCTTCAAGTCTTGTCCACATTATTCATTGATACACATTCCCTCAAAAATTGAGACATTAGAGTTTGCTTCATGGAAACACATACCTTCAAATATGGAGGCATCAACTTCTGTATTTTTATTTTGTTCAACAAAGGGAGTCCCTATGGTTATTTCCTCCTCATAATTAGTCATGAGATCCTCTTGATAAGTCATGAATTGAATTTTCTCTTCTTCACTTAATTCTCTCAAGATAGGTTCTTCCTTAAGAAAGGGTGAGGAGGAAGGTTTATGAATAGGATCATGTGAATAAGATGGAATATGAGGTCTATTGGAAGTTTGATGAGTTGGAGATGGAGTGTGGGATGAAGGAAAAGGATTATAAGTGGGTTTAGAAACGATAAAATCACTAGTAAGATCACATGGAAGTGAATTTTTGGGATGATTAAAAGTAAAAACACCTATAGAAGTAGGAGTTGAATCTTGAAAGTAATGTATTTGTGTATAATCCATGGAATCATCTGATTTCATATGATAAGACTCACAGGATTACTCATATTAGGCATCATAGTATGAATTATAGGGCTCATATTGGGACTAATAGAGAGGTGTTTTTTGATAGGTTTCTTGGTAACCTATCTCATAGGGTTTTCTAAAAACATTATTTCTATATTTATAGGGAAATGAAGGGTTATAAGGCTGCCACAAGTCTTCATCTTCTTTTTGACCAACATCATAGCCTTATTGAAGAGTAATACTACTAGCTCTAGTATGATCATTATCAAACCTATCATGATCCTTATCAGTCCTATAAATAGCCTTGTTATGATTTGTAATAGGATCATGATTAGGTTGTTAAGGATCATATAAATGTTGATAATGAGTTCCATAAGCTTGATAAACATTACTAACTTATGAAAAATAATATTCAACACCAAAATCATCCATGAAAATTCATTAGGAAGTAAGAACACAAGGAATTATTTGTCAAAAAATCTTTAAAAGGAATACATGGGATACTTGACCAACTAATGTAATCTCAGAGTCACTATTGATGTTTAGATATATGCCTCTAAATGATCCAGGTGGATCTCTTCATTTGTTAAAAAATTTAAGTCTCCATATTCTGATCAAAATGATTTCAGAGTATAGAGTTCATCAAGAGCTTTTTGGTGCTTTTCATGGTTTGTAAAATGGACACCATATGCAAAAGATATGGTCTACTAAAGTTCTAATATGATAGGTAAAAAATGTGGTGTCACAAGATGATGTGGCATAATGTGGACATGCCAAGTGGTCCAATTAGGTAGTGACACATGGAAATTAACAGGTGTCCAAAAATTTGGGAATGGTTGATTTTTGTCTTTGATAGTGTGTACAAATTGGAAAATGCATTGTATTTGAATTGTATGTTTTAAATAGCTCTGTAATAGCTTTGTAATATTATAAACTTACCAAGTTAAATCCATTAAGCCACATGGGAAAACACACACATGCCATGCCACAAAGGCCTTCCAACCACTTTATCGATTCAAGGTAGCTCAAGATATATTATTTCTAATGGTGGCATTTATGCTAAGATTGAAGACTGAGTACCATGCCAACTACACTTAGACTAGACTTGCCACATATGCCATGTCCCAAATTATTTGCCAAGTTTTGGAGAATGTGAGAAGAGGAAATTCCATTAGTGCATATGCTAAGTTTTGGATTTTGAAACTTCATTTTTAAACCTTGACAATAGTATATGTAGTTTATATGGGCATGAACAGTATGTTTATTTTGAGAAATTTGCATTACAGTTTATATGTTGTCTTTTATATTGTGCAAATAAAGGCTTATAAGACCCTTTATGGGCACCATTTGTAATTGTACTCATTATACAAACTATTTGTAGCCATGCATGATATTTGCAAATTTCATATGTCCCTTATTAATCTTGGGAATTTTATTGTAACTATCAATTTTGGTTACAAATAGTGTGTAATGGCTAGATACGACATTTGAGCAAGTAGTTTATTTCTATCCACACTGTGGTAATGGCTAGATTTTTTTTTTCACTGACATTTCAAGGATTTAGTTTGAATTTTGAATCATTACTATGATATGTTGCAGTGATGTTTCTGTAGAAGAATTTTAATGGAGACCATGCTTTTGGGGTCCAAAAGCACTTAGTGGGGAGGTATGATCTAGGTGGATCTCTTCATTTGTTAAAAAATTTAAGTGTCCATATTCTGATCAAAATGATTTCAATGTGTAAATCTCATCAAGAACTTTCTAGCACTTTTTATAGTTTACAAAATTGACACCATATGCAAAAGATATGGTCTACTAAAGTTCTGATGTGACAGGTAAAAAATGTGGTGTCGCAAGATGATGTGGCACAATGTGGACACACCAAGTGGTCCAATCAGGTGGTGACACGTGGTAGTCAACAGGTGTCCAAAAATTTGGGTTTGGTTAATTTTTTTCTTTAATAGCGTGTATGGATTGGACAATGTATTGTATTTGAATTGTATGTTTTAAATAGCTCTGTAATAGCTTGGTAATATTATAAACTTACCAAGTGAACCCCATTAAGCCACATGGGAGAATAGACACATGCCACGCCATAAAGGCTTTTGAACCACTTTGATAATTCAAGATACCTTGAGATATATTAAGTCTAATGATGGCATTTATGCTAAGCTAGAAGACTGAGTACCATGCCAACTACACTTAAACTAGACTTGCCACATATGCCAAGTATGAGGGCAAATCAAATGCTATGTCCCAGATTATCTACCAAGTTTTAGAGAATGTGAAAAGAGGAAATGCCATTAGTGCATATGCTAAGTTGGTACACCTACTAATAAACTATGTTAAATTTGGCACCTTGAGCCCACCAAAAGGGGCGTAGGCATTATCAAAAAGAACTGCCATTCTTTTTAAAGACAAGACAATCATTTTAACTTATCAATGTGGGACTAAATGGCTAAGCATAATCTTCAATGCATCACCAATGGGTTTGGAACCCCTAACCTGACATGTAAAAGGATAAGAGCCTGACTAAATCTCCTTTGGGAGATAAGATAGAAATAAACCCACCAATTTGTATTTAAATGATATTAGTTAGCCGACTGTGTATGGATGAATTATAGACTAGTCTGCTATATTTGATCATTTTGGAGCCCTTAGAGGCTGAGCCAGAGCTTAGAGTAAGCTGCAAAGTTTCTTAGAATTTTGATACGATCTATGATGTATATTCATTTGCCCATTTTGGAGAATTAGTGATGTCATTTTGAGGTATGGAAGTTTCCAATTTCATTTTGGAGAAGCCTCTGCGTGTGATTCAGGAAGGTGAATGATGTGTTGAGTTAGCCAAGGTCTTTCGAAGATCTAAAACACTATTTTTGAAGAGAGAAATGATCTATTGTTGATTTTAAGTATATTTTGGCTTTTAAATTTGAGCAACATTAATGGATCGGTTTAATTAGAACTTGAGGATTTTGATCTTAAAATTCATTTTTACATTTAATTTTTAGTTAATTTCTAGATTATAATTCAGATTTTAATCAGAATGCAAAATTTAATCATTTGATCATTTATGCAAAATTGAGTAAATCAAGAATTTGAAAAATCTGACGATTTCATTGGATAATTAATGTGAACTTTCATTTCACCTTTATTTCAATTTTGAAACTTGATTTGGTTTAGATTTTCATCAGTGTTTAATCATTCCAACATCTTATAAGTTGAGAAATTTCTACTTCCAATTCAATTTAAATTTTGGAATTGACAACTTAAGAGATCTTGCTAAACATTCCTAAAAAGTAGTGAAGTTCCTACTGGTGTTTACGGATCAAATTTTGGTATCAAAGCAGTTGATCAATAGGGTTTAATAGTTGGTTGTTGTTTTTACTTCTATTTCAGCATTTGTTTCAATTTTTTTTATTAGACAGGTGTAATGGCCAAGTTGTCAAACAAAGCCAAGCTTGATGATCTTGAAGCATATAACCAATAAATACAAGAAGAGAATGTTTTCTTGAGAACAAGATTGTACTCCTTGGATGAGGAGATTTCCCATTTGAAAATTGAGTTATGAGCTAAGGATGAGCTCATGGAAAAATTATAGAATGGTGGACAAGTTAAGGATTTGCATTCCACTGTAGATGCAAGCACTATGATGGAAGAAAACATTATAATTGAATGTAAGTCATCAATTGATTTTCCTTCCCATAAAGAATCTAGTAACAATGATTTTGGTAAATTTGAACAATATACAAAAGGAAAAGGTTTACAATTACTTGTTAAAATGGGATTTAATGGAAAAGGCTTGGGAAAAGATGGTCAAGGTGATACTAACCCCATTCAGGTAGAGAATAAGCCTAATCATGTAGGGTTAGGATATATAGCTAGTATTTAGAATGAAACAAGTGAATGCTTTGAGAAAGAAAAAGCAAGATGTGTTATGGAGAAGTGTAAACCATCTTGGATGGAAGGTAAAACACATTCTTTTCATCACACTTGCAATAATGTTGATTTTAATTCTACCAGACAACATAAATATTCTAATGTTCCTTTTGATTATGGTACACAAAATTTGTGGCACATTTATCCATGCAATTTTTGTGGATTGTCTAATCATTGTGTAGCCAAATGTTGGAAATGTAAATCTTTGTTAGGAAAGATTTTGAAAGACTATTCTCTTAGACAGAGTTCTGAGAGTAGAAATAAGAATATGCTTTCCAAAAGAGTGGACAAAAGTTTTTGTACTCATTATAACAGAAGTGGACATTAGGTTGAAAAGTGTTAGAGACTTCAACCATCACACCATCCTAGTAATGGTAAGATTAAGATGGTTTATAGACCTATCAATAAGGTAATTAATGAAGTTAAATCAACCCATACAAATGTTACTAAATCCACTAAATAAATCTCACCAACGAATTAGGAAAATATGATTAAGAGTGTTGGTAAACAATTTTTGACTTTCATGTTGTCATGATTAGTGGATTGATAATGCATAAAGGACATTTACCATGCTTTGAATGTTTATATGGTTTATTAGAGTGGCCCGTAGAGAAAAACCAAGGGATAGGTTTAACATACTTGGATTATTTTCTCATGTTTGGGATTTTGAAACTTCATTTTTAAACCTTGACAATAGTATATGCAATTTATATGGGCATGAGTAGTATGTCTTTTTGATAAATTTGCATTGTAGTTTATATGTTGTCTTTTATATTGTGCAAATAGAGTCTTATAAGACCCTTTATGGGCACCATTTGTAATTGTACTAATTATATAAACTATTTTTAGCCATGCATGATATTTGCACATTATATAAGTCCCTTATTCATTTTGGGCATTTTATTATAACTGTCAATTGTGGTTACAAATAGCATGTAAAATTATTACACTAACAGATTGGTTTGTAGTTTCACTTGGTGAACAATTTGCAGTGATTGGTAGATGCAGCATTTTTGAGATGTGATATTTGAGCAAGCAGTTTGTTTCTATCCACACTATGGTAATGGGTAGATATTTTTTTTTCACTAAAATTTCAAGGATTTAATTTTAATTTTGAATTGTTACTATGATATGTTGTAGTTATGTTTTTTCAGAAGCATTTTAATGGAGACCATGCTTTTGGGGTCTAAAAGCACTTAGTGGGGAGGTTTGATCCAAGTGGATCTCTTCATTTGTTACAAAATTTAAGTCTCCATATTCTGATCAAAATGATTTTATAGTTTAGAGCTCATCAAGAGCTTTTTGGCACTTTTCATGGTTTGAAAAATAGACACCATATGCAAAATATATGGTCTACTAAAGTTCTGATGTGACAAGTAAAAAATATGGTATCGCAAGATGATGTGGCACAATGTGGACATGCCAAGTGGTCCAATCAGGTGGTGACATGTGGCAGTTAATGGGTGTCCAAAAATTTGTGAATGGTTGATTTTTTTCTTTGATAGCATGTACAAATTGGACAAATAGCTCTTTAATAGCTTGGTAATATTATAAACTTACCAAGTGAACCCCATTAAGCCACATGGGAGAACACACACACACCATGGCACAAAGGCCTTCCAACAACTTTACCAAGTCAATCTAGCTCAAGATATATTATGTCTAATGATGGCATTTATTCTAAGATCAAAGACAAAGTACCATGTTAACTACACTTAGACTAGACTTGCCACATATACCAAGTCTGAGGGCGAATCAAATGCCATGTCCCAAATTATCTACCAAGTTTTGGAGAACGTGAGAAGAGGAAATTCCATTAGTGCATATGCTAAGTTGGTACACCTACCAATGAACTATGTTAATTTTGGCACCTTGAGCCCACCAAAAGGGGTGTAGGCATTGTCAAAAGGAGCCGCCATTCTTTTTAAAGACAAGATAGTCATTTAAACTTATCAATGTGGGACTAAATAGCTAAGCATAACATTCAATGCATCACCAATGGGTTTGGAACACCTGACCGACCATGTAAAAGAATAAGAGCCCAACCAACTTGCCCATGGGAGATAAGATAGAAATAAACCCACAAATTTTTATTTAAATGATATTAGTTAGCTGACTTTGTATGGATGAATTATAGACGAGTTTGTTGTATTTGATCATTTTTGAACCCTTAGAGGCTAAATCAAAGCTTGGAGTAAACTACAAAGTTGCTTAAAATTCTGATATGATTTGTGCTATATATTCATTTTCCCATTTTGGAGAATTAGAGATATCATTTTGAGCTATGGAAGTTTCCAATTTAGTTTTGGAGAAGCCTCTGCATGTGATTCAGGATGGTGAAGGATGTGTTGAGTCAGCCAAGGTCTTTTGAAGGTCTAAAACACTATTTTTATAGAGAGAAATGATCTACTATTAATTGTAAGTATATTTTTGCTTGAAAATTTGAGCAGCATTAATGGATCGGTTTGATTAGAACTCAGGGATATAGGAATTTCAAACACTGTAAACAATTTCTATGTTTTGATCTTTGAATTCATTTTTGCATTTTAGTTTCAATTAATTTGTAGATTATAATTCAGATTTTAATCATAATGTAAAATTTAATCATTTTTATCATTTATGAGAAATTGAGTAAATTGATAATTTGAAAAATCTAACGGTTTCAATGGATAATTCATGTGAACTTTCATTTCACCTTTATTTCAGTTTTAAAACTTGATTTGGTTAAGATTTTCATCAGTTTTTAATCATTCCAACATCTTATAAGTTGAGAAATTTCTACTTCTAATTAATTTTAAATTTTGGAATTGAGAACTTAAGAGATCTTGGTAAACATTCCTAAAAATTAGTGAAGTTCTGAATAGTGTTTACGGATCACTAAAGGCTAGTTATTGAAAGACAACACTAAAAATCTTTCAACATCTTGGATGAAGAGTCCCATTGGGCATGCCAAAAATTATTATCACTTGGATTTTCACCCTTTAATGATATTTCTCATCTCTCCTCATCAAAGTGGCACAATGAAAAGATCTCACTTTTTGTGGGTAATCAATTTGGTGAGATGAATCTATAAAATTAAGGGATAGCTCCCTATATGTGTCTTGAAATGCCTTCACATATACTAAATGATTGTTTATGGGGAAAAATTTAGAGTTTGCATGAAATAAATTATATTATATGGATTTATGCACCAAGATTTTTACCATAAGACTATTATACTCTATCACAAAGATCTAAGGCATACAACACTAGTTTAAGAGACCTAGAATGCACTAACATTAGTATTGCATATGAAGGTGACCTACTTAAGATTATCCAAGGTAAGTGGAAACATAGATCATTTTTTAGATGCTAAGACTTCCTTTTACACTTAATAATATGTTCAAACACTTAACAACACTTCATATGACTTGCTATACATGGAATCACTTGCATCAAACATGGAAGGATTGAGAGAAAGAAAAGATGAATGATTATCTCTTAACCATTCACTATATATCTCTTCACACACTTTGGAAAGCTGATATATGAACTCAAAATATATTTAATTTATTATTTATGTCAATTACAATATTAAAAATAGTAGGGATTTGCCATACATGGTGTGGTATTAGTTTACAAAGGCTAAAATGACAACTCTTACAGAACTTAAGATAGAGAGGAAGAGAGAAGTCAAAATGTCACAAGGACACTTTTAAAGATAATAAAATTAGTTAAAAATGCAATAAAATAAGAGGTGAAAATAACCATGTAATTTCAAGAAGCATAAGTGTCACCCCAAGTCATGGAACTCATGAACACTGGCATGAAACTCCTCATTTTGGCTCAAAAAACCAACTTCTTGATTTGGACCTATTTTAACATCCAAAAACTATCTAAGGATAGTTATTATGATTTTAATGAGAGGTGAGGATTTAATACATGCCTATCCATACATTAGTTTCAGTCTTAGTGTTTCTACCTCAAATTTGCTTTTAAGACTATAAAGAAAGAAACTAGAAGAAAGTGAAGGACAAGGCTTGAAAGTACCTGGACTATAGATTGCGCACCGTAAATCCAGACGTTCGTGGGCACTCCTCTTTGGCTGTGGAGGAATGACACCTGCAAGAAAAAGGGAAACTAGGACAAGAAAAATGTTAGACAGATAGGCAGTGGGTTGCCAAGCAAAAGCTTGTTCCCAGAAGTGTAAAAACTTCCTTAAGGGAGGTCAACCCACTGTTTTGATGAAATAAGTGACTGATAAAAGACAGAATGACAGAATACAGAAATGATAAAAAGATTAAAAATGAAAGAAGAAAACAAAATGATTACCTGAATGAAGGAGTAGGTTGAAGACAGTCGCCGAGGTCGGTAATGTTGCCGGCGTCGGTTATCTGACCTGCCGTCGTCGGCTATCCTGCCGACGTCGGTTGGGGAAGTGACCGGCGTCGGCTGGGGTTGCGGCCTGTAGTCGGGCTTGAGCAGGGTCTGGTCTGAGTCTTGGTCTGTGGTCTGTCCGTGGACGGGTTGGACACTGATGGACGGGTCTAGGTCTTGGTCTGTGGTCTGGGGATTGGTCTCAGGCAGAGATACAGGGGAAGGAAGGGACAAAGAGGAAGGAGAAGAGAAGGATACACAGAGGAAGGGGCCTGAGAAGGCTTTGCAGCCTCTCAGGGGAAGGGACAAAGGGAGAGACACAGAGGACAACAGAAAACAGAGGATTAAACCAAAGAAAATGAAATAAAACCAGAACTAACTTACCTTTAGCCTGCTGAAAGAAGAAGATGGAGATGTTGCTGGAGCCGCTGAAGAGTTGCTGCAAGGAGAAAACACAGATGAAAGGCCTGCTTCACCTGTTGCTGCTACTGCACGAGGTTAAGACAGAGGAGAAATAAGACCCAAAGCGCCGAGAGGAGTTGTTTGCGAGCTCAAGAGTCCAGGGGGTGCAACGGACACAGGAGGGGATAATGAAGGCTGCCGACGCTGGCAGTTTTGCCGACGTCGGCTGAAGGATCGCCGACGTCGGCGGTCGCAGGATGGGCAAAGAGGCTAAAAATAGCCTCTGCCCATTCTTGCACGCCGCCGAGCGAGGGGTCATGGGCAGAACGGTCGCAAGGTTGCCAAAATGGACGAGGGGGGCTATAATGGTGAGATTTGGGCTAATAAATGCTAGGGGAAGGTGGAGGGATTCAAGGGAGGATCCAAGGAGGCAAGGGTAGGGTGGAAAAGGGGGCCTCAATTAATTAAAAGATGTTAATTTTTAATTAATAAGACCTAGGTGGGTTAGGGACCAAGGAGGACTAGGAGGGAGAAAGGACCAAGGGGGAGAACCAAGGTGCAGACACATTTGCGGTGTCTACATTTGCCCCTTTTTGTCTTGTTGGTTGTTCTAGATGAACTGCAAGACAAAAACAGGAGTTGGTTGCCCCAGAAAAAGGATGAGGTGTTCCCCCCTCAAAGCGATAGTCGAGAGAAGGGAACCGAAGATCGAGTGTCGATTTGACAAAGAAATGGATAGAAAAGAGTGAGTGAAAACGCTGCCATAGTCATGATTGCGCGTAGTCCACTTCACGAGAGGGTCAGGTCAAATGGTCGCATGGTCACGGGTCAAGGAGTGCCAAAATTGAAGTAACCGGGCCCCAGCATTTAGTCGTCTGCTAATCAGGTCACTCAATCTAAGCTGAAGCTCCAAATGGTCGTCGTGTCCCAGGTATCCAAGGCTCAGGAAGTGCTCCCAGAAACATGAAAAAGGCCACAAGTAGTAGGGATCAACTGGCTCGTGATCCTACACTTGTGAAGGGTCAAAAATAGTCTGCGAACAATTCTACTAACCAGCCGTGGAATAGCATACACGCAAAAACAACCAAGGCAACATTGTCTTGGAAGAAGGTCAAAGAAGAAGGAGATAGGCATGGTCGCCAATGGTCTTTGGTCAAGAGGATGGATGGACGAAAGGATGCGGCCGAGCTAACCCCAGAAGACCCCATGTCAACTGAGTGCTGCCTACATAGCCCCGATGATAGGGCCTCAGGCCGATGTAGTTCTCCCTAAAAGGGAGGGAGGGTCAGAGGGATTGATTGGTCTTGGTCAAAGAAAATGATTGGTCTTGGACAAAGAAAATGATTGGTCTTGGTCAAAGAAAATGATTGGTCTTGGACAAAGAAAATGATTGGTCTTGGTCAAAGTCGATGATTGGTCTTGGTCAAAGAAAATGATTGGTCTTGGTCAAAGTCGATGATTGGTCTTGGTCAAAGAGAATGATGGGTCTTGGTCAAAGAAAATGATTGGTCTTGGTCAAAGTTGATGATGGGTCTTGGTCAAAGGAAATGATTGGTCTTGGTCAAAGTTGATGATGGGTCTTGGTCAAAGGAAATGATTGGTCTTGGTCAAAGGTCTATGAAGTTGGGTGTGATAAGAGTCAAAGAAGAGAAGGTTTGTCCATCATAGAGATGAACAAACGGGGGTGGTCGAGCTAACCTCAGAAGATGTGGTATCTGAGTGCTGCCTACATAGCCCTTGTCCTAGGGCCTCAGACCAATGTAGTTCGGACAAAGAGGGTCAAAATGGTCAATGATGAGATTGGTCATGTGTCGAAATGATGAGGCTAAGATGAGGATAAAAGGATGCTACAGATGGTGTATTCTGTAGAAGTGGTCGAGAGTCTTTCATCTCTAGCAAGTTTCCATAGTCGCGATGGATGTATGCTAAAAATGAATAAAAGGTCTATTTATGCTTCAGCAAGTATTGGTTTATGCTTAACATAAATTGGGTCTGGTCGATAGTTTCCACGTGTATTGGTGTCCATGGGAACTATGCAAAATGGACAAGGATGATGCCTGATGTCATGTTGAAAATGTCGATGATGGAGTGAAAAAGTGTTGAAGTTGGCTTGGTTTAAGGATGAGTCGACAAGAGACGAAGCGTGACCAAAGTGTAGAGAAAAGGTGAAAGGCAAATCACTCTTTCATTGACAAGGACCAGAAAGGAAGCATAGATAGGGGTGATTAGAACCAAAGCCCCATTCATGCATTACGTCGTTGACCAGTGTTGAGTTAGAACGGTAATCGAATCACTTTTGACATTAAAGTGAGCTCGAAGTCCCTTGAGCCGGTGATAGGAGGAGGATAGGGTAACCCAGTGTAAGAGCAGGAATAACCTTGCCCCTTTTATAGGAGACCCTGAGACAACTACAAGCCAATGTCCGTGACTCGTTTTTTTTTTTTTTTTTTTTTTTTTTTTTTTTTTTTTTGGCGCAGACTGATCGATGCGGGAAGCCTGCATAGAGATGTCTTTTGATTTAGTGGTCATGTTGCGAAGCTGATCGATGCGGGAAGCTTCTAAAAAAGGTGTTGTTTATTGCCAGAGTAGTCATAGCCATCCTTCGAGGGAGTGGTCTATATTTTTGCTTGATAATGTTTGATAAGTTGGCCTAGCTGTCCTTCAAGGGATCAGTCTAGTAATACAGCAATGATAGTACAGCTGTCCTTCAAGGGATCAGTCTGTCCTTTTGATTTGACTTGATTTAGTGACCATGGATATGTTTTGACATCTTGACTTGGATATATTGATGGAAATGAGAGTCACGGACAAGACTATAGAAGCTCAAGGACGCCCCTTTTATTAGGACAAAGCATCACTGCATCCTAAAAGGGTTGTAAAGGACTTGTTGAAGGGGAATAGGGTTGAAAGGAATGAGGATTAAGAGGACAAGGATTGCTCAAGGGACGAGCTCAAGTTACATGCCAAGTAGACGAGTACTCGACTAGCAGAAGAAAGGTCGAAGATGTAATGCATTAAGAGGCTCAGGTTCTGGCCGTCCGTCAAGGGAAGACAGACGATAAGTCCCTAACCCATACTTGTGCGTGATGATAAAAGGTCCAAGCCAATTGGGGGCGAATTTGCCTCATTTACTTCACTCCATATTGGTCACGTGCTGATTCTCTTTGAGGACGAGGTCTCTGATGTTGAAATCTCGTTCTCACAGATTTTTGTCGTAGGCCTGCTTTATGCGACTTTGGTAGACATGGAGATGATTAAGGGCAGCCAGATGGCGCTCATCGAGTAACTCAAGTTGAGCTAAGCGATCTTGATGAAAGTCATCGTTTGAGAGAATGTCATGCAGGGAGATACGAAGAGACGGGATTTGTACTTCGAGAGGTAAGATAGCCTCTGTTCCGTACACAAGAGAAAATGGAGTAGCACCCGTAGAGGTTCGGATGCTAGTGCGGTAGGCCCACAAAGCGAAGGGGATATGAACGTGCCAATCCCTTCCTGTATTGTCGACCACCTTCATGAGAATTTTGGTGAGAATTTTGTTGGAAGCCTCGGCCTGCCCATTTGCTTGTGGGTAGTAAGGCGAAGAAAAGCTGAGTTTGATGCCAAATGAGTCACATAGTTTTTGGACAGTCTTGTTTTTGAAGGACTTGCCGTTGTCGGTGATGATTTTGTGAGGGACACCGAAACGACAGATGATATGGCTGCTGATGAAGTCGACAATTTTGTCGGCTTTTGTGGAGATAAGAGGAATGGCTTCCACCCACTTGGTGAAATACTCAGTGGCAGTGATGATGGACTGATGACGAAGAGACGAGTGAGGGTTGATCTCACCGATGAGATCCAAGCCCCACTGAGAGAAAGGCCAAAAATCCTGAGCGACTTGCAAGGCGTGGCTGGGAAGATGAAGCAAGTTAGAGTGCTGCTGACACTTGATGCAATGCCGAACATAATCGCTACAGTCTTGATGAAGGGTGGGCCAATAATAACCCAGGCGAAGGAGGCGCTTGGCAACCGAATTTCCACTGAAGTGTCCACCACAAATCCCGTCGTGGACTTGCTTTACGGCATGAGAAGCTTCAGTGGAGGTTAGACAGTGAAGAAGGAGACCGTCGAAGCCTCGCTTATAGAGAAGGCCCCCTAGCATGGTATAGCGAGCTGTGCGCTTGATGAAAGCTCGCTGCGCATTGCTAGAGAGGTTGGGAGGAGTGACAGAAAGAGACAAGTAGTCCACAAGTTGCTTATACCAGTCATCTTGTGGGCTAGAATTGATAGTGTTGATATGGTCGATGTGAGGAGAGATGTATGAAGGCAAAGGTACGCGATGCACTGTGACAAAAAGACGGGATGATGATGATGAAGATGGGATATGCGAAGCAAGAGAGGCCATGGTGTCGGCAAACTTGTTCGTAGAGCGTGGAACAGTCTGCAAGAGGTAATGGTCGAAAGATGCCAAAAGAGTGTCAGCACGATTCTTATACCTCTGTAAAACTTCATTTTTACAAAGATATGAACCGTTAACCTGATTAACGACGAGCTGCGAGTCACCGAAGATGTTGATAGACTTGATGTGGAGAGAAAGGGCAGTCTGAAGTCCCAAAATTAAGGCCTCGTATTCGGCCATGTTATTGGTACAATCAAAGTCAAGCTTAAAAGATAGAGGCATGGGTTCTCCTTCGAGTGGGATAAGGATGACCCCCGCACCCCCGCCGAGTTGACATTTGGAGCCGTCAAAGAACATGGTCATTTGATAGACGGTGTCATCGGTGGAAAGTGTGGCGATAGACTCGTCAGGGAACTCGCAGTGCGAAGGTTGGTTGTCGGGAAGAGGGGCATCTGCCAGTTGGTCAGCGATGGTTTGCCCCTTGATAGATTTCTGTTGGATAAAGACGAAGTCAAACTCAGCAAGCAGCATGAGCCACCGAGCCATACGTTGATTCTGATATGGCTTGGAGTGCATGTACTTGAGAGGGTTGGTGTGAGTGACGACAAAGGTTTTGTGGTTGAGAAGATAGTGGCGAAGCTTGGTAGCGGAAAAGACTAATGCCAAATAGAGTTTCTCGGCATGAGTATACCGAGTTTCATAGTCGACCAGTGTTCGGCTGATGTAGTAAACCGCTTGCTCGCGATGATGCTCGTCTCGGTGCGCGATCATGGCACCTAATGAATGGTTGGTAGCAGAGATATAAAGGTAGAAGGGTTGGTCATCCTTAGGTGGAATGAGGACTGGTGGAGAGACCAGATAGCCTTTGAGGGCTTCAAAAGCCTCTTGACAGCCCTTATCCCATTTAAAGGAGACGTCTTTCTTAAGGAGGTGATGGAAAGGTTGGCAGCGGTCTGAGAGCTGCGAGATGAAACGGCGAATGGACTGGAGCTTCCCTTGGAGACTGTGAAGCTGCTTGAGATTGGCCGGGGGTGGCATTTCGAGAATAGCGCGGATCTTGGCGGGATCTATCTCGATACCACGGAAGGAAACGATGAAGCCGAGAAGTTTGCCTGAGAGGACCCCAAAGACACACTTCTTGGGGTTGAGGCGGACATTGTATTGAAGAAGACGAGAGAAGATGATTGTGAGAATGGTCAAGTGGTCGCGGCGGAGCTTGGACTTGCCGAGAAGGTCATCCACATAGTCCTCCATGATTTTGTGGAGGAGATCATGGAAAATGTAGGTCATGGCGCGCTGATAAGTGGCACCAGCATTTTTCAGGCCGAAAGGCATGACTCGATAGCAGAAAGTCCCCCATGGGGTGATAAAGGTAGTCTTGTGCTGGTCTTCCGGTGCGATCAGGATTTGATTGTACCCTGAAAACCCGTCCATAAGAGAGCATCTCATGGCCGGCCGTAAGATCAACAAGCTGGTCAATGTTAGGAAGAGGAAAGTCGTCTTTGGGACAGGCTAGGTTAAGGTCGCGATAGTCCGTGCAGATCTGAATCCCCCCAGTTGCTTTAGTAACTGGGATGATGTTAGAGACCCACTGTGGATAATCGATGGGTTGGATGAAGGAGACAGAAAGGAGGCGCTGAAGCTCCTCTTTGACAAGAAGCGCAACGCGAGGGTGCATCTTTCGAAGCTTCTGCCTAACAGGCTTAGCCTCTGGTTTGGTGACAATGTTATGGGTAGCAATGGTAGGGTCGATGCCAGGCATGTCGCTGTAAGTCCAGGCAAAGGCCTTGCTATGGTTGGAAAGGAACTGGGCATAGTCAAGCTGCTCCTGAGCATCTAAAGATTGGCCAATCTTTAAGACGTGAGGAACATCGGAAGAAGAAGGGAGGTTGATGTCAATGGTGGATTCATTTAACATAACCTGGGTCTCGGAAGGGAGGAAACACTGGATGAAAGAGTCATCGGCACCCATGTAGGAAAGGATGGCGTCATCGTCAACACAGTGGACAGTGTGAATGGTTGCCGACTCATCCTCTACCATGCTAGGAAAGATGAGAGGGAGAGACCTGGGCACCCCATTGAGCTGATAAGTCAGGGGTTCCAGGCGGATGGTGTTTATGGAAAAAAAAAACTAGGAGGGATGGAAACCACCGACTCCGTAGGTGACGAAGGAGGAATGGGCGAGTCTGGAAGAGATTGGTCAGTGGTTGGTTCGGGACAAAGGTCGGAAGGAGCCTGAGTGGGGTCATGATATCCCAGGCCATAGTGTTTCTTGGCATCGTGATCACTGAGCGGCTCGATGGACTCATGGGAGCCCTGCTCATAACGTCCAAAACCAAAACCCTTCCATGCACACCTGTGAAGGTAAGTGTGTGCAAAGGCAGGGTTGCCAAGAAATGAGAAATCAGATGTGAAAGGTTGGGGTGAAGAGAGAGAAGCGCCGTAGGTAGGAGCTTGATTAAGCCCCCCATAGACAAAGTTGGTTCGGA
The DNA here is from genome assembly GCA_037957365.1 of Torreya grandis. NCBI lineage: Eukaryota > Viridiplantae > Streptophyta > Pinopsida > Cupressales > Taxaceae > Torreya > Torreya grandis. Next base: position 297,540 of record JARHVA010007151.1, read on the forward strand.
AGTGAGGAGGACCATAAGGCATGACCGTCCTGATCCGAGGGTCGTAATTAGGACTAAGGTGAAGGCGTCCATACTCTTGCGGAGTTTGGAACATGTCGAGGGTCAACAAGCGATATTCCCCAAGTGATAGTCATTGGAAGATGTCTTCCATGGGGTCTTTGGTCGGCGCTTGAAGAGGAGGGGTGAGGGCAACCGCCGATTGCAAACTGGTCGAAGCTTTCGCGGATGGAGGCAGTGCCAGAGTGGATGGCTTGATGGGGATGAGGACGTCGTTAGGATGATAGGTGGTGTTGCAATTCTTGAAGGGTGAAGGGTCAGCGGGAATGGTGTGGACTTGCCCGTCATGTTCAAACTTCACACAACGATGTAGGGTGGAAGGAATACAGGCCATGGCATGGATCCATGGTCGGCCCAGCAGAATGTTGTATTGAAACTCTCCTTCGATGATGTAGAAGAGCTCCGGGACTATGCGTGGACCGACGCGAATGTGAAGGACGACTGTGCCAATGGTCGTGGCGGTGGTGTCGTTGAAAGAGCGTAAGATAGCGTCAGTTTTGGAGATGCAATTCTTGGGAAGAGATAGCTAGTCAAAGGCATGGGTAGAAATGATGTTGATGCTAGCGCCACCGTCGATCATAACGTGTTTGATGCGTGTCCGATCGACATAGGCAGTGATGAAGAGGGCGGCGTCCTGATCTTCCGTGTTGGATGTGGGAATCTCAGAATCGCTGAATGTGATGGAATTGATAGGAGATAAAGAATGGACAAGGGCAACAAGCGGCTGGGGGTCTTCGGGTTGGACCTCTGCTGCTTGCAAGGCTTGGATGAGGGCTTGACGGTGTTGGGGTGAGGTTTGGATAAGGTCATAGAGAGACATCTTCACCGGTGTCTGATGAAGCTGCTTCAGCATGGAGTCTTGAATCGGCCCAGAAGATGAAGATGAAGAAGGCTGGGATGTGCCAAGGATAGAAATTTTGGGCTTGGGTGCAAGAGGTGGTTTGACGAAGGGATAGGTCCAAGGAATGGCAGCTTTTTCTTTTGCCTTGTCCTTCTACAACCTGGTGGTTATACGGACGGCATTGATTTCGAAAACAGGTGGTGAAGAAGGGGTCGTGTTTCGCTGATGAGAGGTTGTGGCTGAAGGTGTTGGATGGGATGGAGTCAAGGTCTGGTCGAGAGTGTCCTCAAGGAGAAGAGTGTCCTTCTCCATATGGCGGCGGATGACGGCCTTGAGGGCACAGCAAGTCTCGGTGTCGTGTCCTGGCGTACGATGATATAAGCAAATTTTTGTATCATCGAACCAGGAGGGCTTAGACCCGAGAGGTTGGAAAGGTTGGATGGGCGGAAGGGTTATGCTGGAGGTTTGCAGAAGTCGGTGCAATATCGACGAGTATGAGCCCAATAGAGGGTCCGTGCTATTTGATATGCGCGAGGTCGGTGACTTTTGCTTGGGTGAGGCTGGAAGAGGTTTCCGTACCACCTTATGGGTTGATGGTGCGGGGACAGATGGAGGTGACTCTGGTCTGCAGATTGAGAAAGGCTTTTTGAGAGAGGGACAGCTGGAGGTAGGCGGAGGAAGCAAAGGAGGTAACGAGTTCCAGTTGGAGGCCGGAGTGGGAAGGATGCTGGCCAAGGTCGAAGGATGGGGGCCCAGAATGGATGGCAATGGTGACGGGGGAGGAGGCATTCGCTTTGGAGGTCTGGCAGTCTTCTTTGTCTTGGTTGGAAGACTGCTGCTGGTCGAGGTCTGGTCTAGATCCACCTTCACTTGCGGGTGAGTGAGGGAGGAGATAGGACGAATGCCAAATGACTTGATGGGTTTGGACGAGATAGATGCAGGCTTCGGTTTGGACGGGTTTGGTTGAGGTTTAAGAGTCTGGTCTTTGTCAAGAGTCTGACGAGATTCCGCCTTAGGAGGATTAGCGGCATGTGATGAGAGGGCGCGGGTATGTTGAAGGGTCTTAAGACGCTCCCACAACACCTGAGGCGTCACTTTCCTCGAAGGGAGAAGTTCAATCTTCTCCACTAACTGGGAAAATGGCTGAGAGGAAGATGTTGATGGTTGCGAGATTGAAGACGAGATGGGAGTAGTGGTCTTGGACACATGATGTGGTGAAGTCATGACAGATGAAGACGAAGGCGAGACAGGTTCTTCCCTGGGTGGGGAAGAAACCGGGGAGCGAGGCTCCTCCAGCGGGTAAAGGGCAGGGATGACAGTGCCCTCCACTTGTGGCTGAGGAGTAGGAAGGGTCGGGTCCTCCAAAGGCTGCAGAAAGGAGGATGGCGAGACTGAAGGTACTGATAAGGGCGAAGCGTCCTCCAAGATGAGAGGGGTCAATGGAGAACTAGCCGGGGAGAGAGGGTCGTCCACATGTGACGGACTGATGGATGGACTATCCTCAAGAGGCTGATTTGGGACGAAAGGAGAGACCGTATTGACTGTCCGAATATTGTGCTCATGATTGTCGTCAATTAAGGTCTGGACATGGTTCTGAGCTGGCAGATGATTGGGGAAAGGTTGTTTGAAGATGTCAATGGCTTGATTAGGGGGTGCATTAGGATTGTCTAAGATGAGATCCCCCTTCTCAAGCATGTCTTGTATTATGTTCTTAAAGGTCTTGTAGTTCTCCGTGTCATGGCCCTTAGCACGGTGAAAGCTGCAGAAGTCTTGCTCCCTATACCACGCGGGGATGGCGTGTGAGGGATTGAATTGCGGAGGAGGTCGGGCTTGAGGGAGATTGAGGATTCCCTGTTTAAGAAGTTTTTCCAGCACAGACGCATATGATTCTCCAAGGGGAGTATATCGTCGCTGCAAGTATCTTTGCTGGAATTGCCGAGTAGCGCTCTGAGACGTAGAGGGCTCAGGCTGATTGGACGAAGAAGATGAAGGTCTGACAACCACGGCATTAGCTGAAGCCTTGGATTTAGAATTGGATGATGATGGCTTGGTAGAAGAAGAGTCATTGGTCTTAGAGCTGGGATTCTTACTCCGCAGTTTGACTTTGTTCTCCTCGATGGCACGCAACTCAAGTTTGCGGGCCATCGTGAAGGCCTCGTCAAAAGTGCGGAAGGTTTGAACCCTCAGAGTGGAAGAGATATGTCGGGCACAGGCTTGAGAAAAGAGTTCAATAAGTTCGGCCTGGGGCAAGGAAAAGGAGAGTTGGTTGATAAGGCCTCTCCATCGAGCCACGAAGTCAGCTATGGACTCGTCCTCGAATTGCCGGATAGAATAGAGGTCCGTGATTGAGACTTTCTTGGTTATGTTGATAGAAAAGTGATCGAGGAATAGCTGAGCCAATTGCGTGAATGAGAAGAGAGAATGACTAGGAAGGGAGCTGTACCAGTCAAGTGCAGCACCTGAGAGAGACATAGGAAACGTGCGTAAAAGTAACGCATCGTCATGGCCAATGAGGTAGCAGGCGTGTCTGAATGCCCGCAAATGTTGTTGTGGGTCTTCCTTGTTTTGAAAGCGAGAAAACTTCGGAAGCTCCCACTGGCTAGGATATGGTTTGATTGGGACAGAAGGATGGATGGGCTCGTTGCAGATCTGTTCATATGAAAGAGTGTTGCGCGAGCCGGAAACAGAGGTCTCAAGACTGGTCATCTTGTCCATCAGCATCTTGATGATGTCTATCGACGGATTGACGGGTTGTGCGCCCCCTAGGTTGTAGGGCGCTTGGAAGAGGTTAGAGGAGGCGTGCGACATAGTCGGTTGTATAATATACGGATGACTAATCACAGGGGCAGAAGTGAAGGTTAAAGGTGGTTGGTTAGAAGACATAGCTGGGCCCGTTGTTGCCACGAGAGGTTGGACTGTGGTAACGGGGGCCAAGGGATAAGAAGCCACCCTGGTATTGATAGGGGCCAGGGTAGGCGGGATAGAGACGACAAGGTTTTGAAATGGAGTGGATAGAGGTTGAGCAGGTTGAGGTTGACAAGGGGCCGGAACCCCAGTGGAAGTGGGCCCAATGATAGAGGGAGAAGCCACACCTGGAGGATTGGTTAAAGTCTGGTCAGTGGTCAAAGCGATGGCTTGAGTGTCCGAAGGTTGAACTATGGATGTTGTTGATACAGCTGTAGTCGCGACAAGGGAGGTTGGCATTCCATAGATCGGATTGCCCAAGGAGTCTCGCGTTCGGCTATGCGCGAGATAATGTTGCAAAGCCTTGACATTGAGGTCCAAGAATCGCTCGAAGTCTTGGTCCCCTTCTTGGACAATGGGAGTCTGCGGTGGGGTCGGACGGACAGGAGTTCTTTCGGTCTCCGAGTTGAACTCCATTGTAGGCTTGGTCACGGATGGGGTGGACGGAAGCGGTTGACGGCAGACGTGGTCGACAAGAGCCTTGGCTTGGCTACGAGTGAAAACCATGCAAGGCAAAGAAGGTTCGGGTCTCAGGAACTGTGTTGCTCAGTTTCAGAAGACCAGGATGAAGTCCTGACAGAGAAAGGACAGGTTTCAGGTTGCTGGTTTTGGAAAAAAAAGGATAGTGACAGAGACCGACGTCGGTTTAAAAACTGATGTCGATAGGAAACTAGGCCGACGTCGGTCAGATAACCGATGCCGGTAACAGATGAAGCCGACGTCGGTATCAGAACCGATGCCGGTGACAGGGGAAGCCGACGTCGGTGGCAGAACCGATGTCGGTGACTGTGTTTTCCAGAGAGCCAAAAGGTTCTTGGAAAAACAAAGAAGAAAACGTCCTCACACACTCAAACAAACAGATGAGAGGAGGAAAACAGAAGAAGACAGACAGGCCTAAGCGATAAATCCTAGAAATTAACCTTAGAAACTTGTGGCTTATGCCTTAGATGAATGTTTGGAAAGATTGGCTGTCAAGAAGGTCCTAGAAGAAGAAGTCTAGAGCTGGTTCCGGGTTTTGTTTTAGGTGCTCAAAGATCTGTGTTAGGGTCTGGTACATGGCTTGGTGCTAAGGAGCAAGCTCCCCTCACTTCACGATTCCAGTGGTTAGCTGGTCTCGCTTAGCCAAGATATACCTCGCCTAGAGTTTAGACTCCGCCAGAGAACGGAGTGGGCTTCCCCCTTGGTGATGAAATCCAAGTAGGGTCATCGGGACAGGTAAGGTATCCGCTGGGTGATGAAATCCCAGTCGGGCCTTGTCTCAGGTATGTTATATGTTTGTTTAGTGCATGTGAGTCGGTAGTGTAACATCAAGTGTCTAGATTTATTCAATATGCGTTTAAGTTACTAGATGTGGACTACGAAGATGCAAGCACAAGCAGAGATGAAAGTGCAATATGTTTTAATGCCCAAAGTCGAAATGTGATATTGTTATGAAGACAATAAGGAGAAAGGGATGAGAGTATGAGATTAAGACTAGTCTAGAATGCAAGGAAGAAAGGTTCGTTTTAGTCCTTGCTTATAGTGTCATTTGGAATAGAAGAAAGAGATAAGAGAGAAGGAGCCTAAATGCACCTAAATGAATAAAAAAGAAAAAGGAACCCAGGAGGAACCTAGGGTCCCACCGGGCGTGCCAGAGATGTTTCTACCTCAAATTTGCTTTTAAGACTATAAAGAAAGAAACTAGAAGAAAGTGAAGGACAAGGCTTGAAAGTACCTGGACTATAGATTGCGCACCGTAAATCCAGATGTTCGTGGGCACTCCTCTTTGGCTGTGGAGGAATGACACCTGCAAGAAAAAGGGAAACTAGGACAAGAAAAATGTTAGACAGATAGGCAGTGGGTTGCCAAGCAAAAGCTTGTTCCCAGAAGTGTAAAAACTTCCTTAAGGGAGGTCAACCCACTGTTTTGATGAAATAAGTGACTGATAAAAGACAGAATGACAGAATACAGAAATGATAAAAAGATTAAAAATGAAAGAAGAAAACAAAATGATTACCTGAATGAAGGAGTAGGCTGAAGACAGTCGCCGAGGTCGGTAATGTTGCCGGCGTCAGTTATCTGACCTGCCGTCGTCGGCTATCCTGCCGACGTCGGTTGGGGAAGTGACCGACATCGGCTGGGGTTGCGGCCTGTAGTCGGGCTTGAGCAGGGTCTGGTCTGAGTCTTGGTCTGTGGTCTGTCTGTGGACGGGTTGGACACTGATGGACGGGTCTGGGTCTTGGTCTGTGGTCTGGGGATTGGTCTCAGGCAGAGATACAGGGGAAGGAAGGGACAAAGAGGAAGGAGAAGAGAAGGATACACAGAGGAAGGGGCCTGAGAAGGCTTTGCAGCCTCTCAGGGGAAGGGACAAAGGGAGAGACACAGAGGACAATAGAAAACAGAGGATTAAACCAAAGAAAATGAAATAAAACCAGAACTAACTTACCTTTAGCCTGCTGAAAGAAGAAGATGGAGATGTTGCTGGAGCCGCTGAAGAGTTGCTGTAAGGAGAAAACATAGATGCAAGGCCTGCTTCACCTGTTGTTGCTGCTGCACGAGGTTAAGACAGAGGAGAAATAAGACCCAAAGCGCCGAGAGGAGTTGTTTGCGAGCTCAAGAGTCCAGGGGGTGCAACGGACACAGGAGGGGATAATGAAGGCTGCCGACGCCGGCAGTTTCGCTGACGTCGGCGGTCGCAGGATGGGCACAGAGGCTAAAAATAGCCTCTGCCCATTCTTGCACGCCGCCGAGCAAGGGGTCATGGGCAGAACGGTCGCAAGGTTGCCAAAATGGACGAGGGGGGCTATAATGGTGAGATTTGGGCTAATAAATGCTAGGGGAAGGTGGAGGGATTCAAGGGAGGATCCAAGGAGGCAAGGGTAGGGTGGAAAAGGGGGCCTCAATTAATTAAAAGATGTTAATTTTTAATTAATAAGACCTAGGTGGGTTAGGGACCAAGGAGGACTAGGAGGGAGAAAGGACCAAGGGGGAGAACTAAGGTGCAGACACGTTTGCGGTGTCTACACTTAGTCATTGGAATCATCTAAAAATGAGTTATCACTACCTGCACTCTAAGAAACTCATCTTTCACCCATCCCTCACACTTGGCCTCCAAAAAGGAAAAAATTTTCAATTAAAATTAATGTAATGGAGTTAATTACATGTTTAAATTCCCTCCATTGACTTATAGGTACCAAACATACCTTCAAATTAGCTCACTTGAAATTTTTCACCCTTATCACTAGCTTGGTCACTATTACAAATTTGACTGGCTAAGATGAAGTAGTTGGTTGAGGCACTTATGAGTTTTTACATGAAATTAAAATCACATGGTCGGTTATATTAAGTCATAATATTCCCTTACATGTTATTTTAATCTCTTAGAACCTCCTAGATCTTACAAAACACATAAAACATTTAAAAGTACCCTATTTTGTAACATGTCCATATAATTTTATACAACTCAAAATGGTGGGGAGGATCCTAAGAGAGTATTATACAATTTAAAATAACTTTCATGGTCAAAATATTTCATTATATCAGCTATCCAACTTCATTTCCCAATCAAGTCTTTCCAAGGGTTTAACAAGGGTTTTAGGTTTGTTTACCCTCTTAAGCTTTGTTCATGTAGATTTGACATTGAATTTATAATCCAATGACACAAAAAGATTTTTTAGGACCCTATCCATCTCATCCAAACTTATTAACTCTCCATTCAAAGAATCAAAGGAGATGTGAGCATCCAAATTGCCTAGTCAATCTTATTTCTTCCATTTGCATAGGCTTGAGGTGATTTTAAGCTCAAAAATAGACCTATTATTGGATTTTATTCATACCAAGAGTTTTTACATACTTTATATATCCATAAAAATAATAATCCAAGGATTATAATTCTCATATAGTGAAAACAAGTGTCAATGACCTCTAATTTGGGCTTTTGGCCTAAACCTTACCTCTTAGGCCTACCTACAACCTTAGAAACATAAACAATCCTATTAGGTTCCATTATTATATGAGGTTTTTTTTAATTATTTTTTGTGTCCTAAAACTTCCTACACATTTTGGAAGGTTCAACTAGCTCCTTAGATCACCGTTTCACCTCTTTTGTCCAAAATTGCAGGTTTATGCACAAGGGGAAGTACCCTCTATTTGAGATTAAAAAAAGGGTACTTACCATATTATCTCAAAAAATTTGAATTTTTTGTGGTATTTCATAAATTTTTATTACTCTTTTCACAAAAATTTATCTCCTAGTCATCTCACATGACCATCCAAAAGCAAAAAAACCAAAACATACTACTAGGCAAAGGCTGTGTACATGATTTTGACCATGTGGACTATTGAATACATCAATTAATCCATTTAATCCCTTATTTACATGTCATTAATGTGTTAATATGTGATAAATATCATTTTCTAGGTTGTTACTATGCTTATAAACCTTTATCAACCATATTTGCATCTTGGACTATGTTTTTACTTAGTTAAGCCTAAGTGATAAATTTACCTTGCCTACTGATTAAAAATGAGCCTCTAAGTAGTGTTTACATGATTAAAAAAAATTATTTCAAGTGTATTTTCCTATCCTTAAGTCTCCAAAAAAAAATTTCATCATTGAACTTACTCAACTCATACCTTGAGGTTGGATCCTTATCAAGACTAGTCATAGGATCCCTTTTCCTGACTATGTTGAACTTTAGGGGTATTGTGCCTATAGGTTACCCTGCATGGTTGGATTTTAATACCATGCATATAAAATTAATATATTCCCTTAGGGTAATTTCACACCTCCTCTAAATTTAGTATCCTAGACCATCACTTAGACACATTGTCATAAGTTATTGCTTGCCATGAAATCAATTATAATTGACTATGTTGAATCCATATAAACACTAATTGCAGGTGTAAATTACATTTTTTGATCCTAGGTATAGTGTTTTAAGGTCTCCTATATATGTTATTTATCACAAATATATGTCTATACCTTATCACTCATGTTCATATCTTTCAAACACCTTGATTAGGATCACTACCACACTCATTTAGTAGTAAATGTATGCCTCAAGGTTTAAGACACCTATAGGTGGTCATGGGAGATGGATTAAAGAATTAAAAAATTCCCATGTGACCCTTAGATCAATAAAAATATTCCATCATAAAGTCATGATTTGTTTATTCCATTTCAAACCTCCATCTTGGACTGTGTGTTACCTTATTTGAAGCTATAGGTGAACATGTGCATAATGGGACACATGTAGGTGTTTCATGAGGACCAAGCATAGTATATCATCTATTTTAAATATAATTATTCTCATTTTTATGTATTTAATCTTAAAAATATATTCTAACCATGAATACATACCCCATTTTCACTTGAATATATTAGAGTCACATTATATCTCTAAACCTTGTTGATTTTACTGCATGGAAACAGTGGTTCAAGGGGCATATTTGGGCCTCTTAATATTTGTATTCCATTATTCCTTTATCCTAAAAAATTTTCCACGTTCTAATCCTACATATAGGATACAAGGTTAAGTCACTAAGATGCCCAAAAACTTTTGACAACCATCTTACAAGACCATGGCAAAATGGCTTTAGGCCTCTATTTTTGCTCTTTAGGGGAAAAGTCCCTGTACTTGTAGTCATTACCTTTGAGGGTTATTTTAAACTTTTTTTTATCCATATATCACTTAAAATATTCAATTTAGGATACATTAAAACTTGTGAGGTTTTTAAGTTGAGTTTCGCTATGTGATTTAACACTTCATATGTCACCTAAGTTCTCTATCAAGGACCACCTATAAGTGGCCATTTTCTTGTATTATATAGTTAGTATGGAAAATTTAAAATAGTGAGAATTTTATGGTTTATAAACTATCCTATCCTTTCTCATATTTATAAAATGGGTTATCTTCATCTTGGAGGGATTAAAACCTGATTCCCTACTCACACATTAATATATTCATTCTTTATTGAAACACCTATGGGTTCATTCTCTTTGTTATGTGACTGCATGGGTGACTATGTATGGTAGTCATAGGCAATCATATATAAATTTCAAGGTTTTCTTGATTCTCCTACCATGATAAAATTTTAAAAAATTTATGACCTCTACCACATCTCCATAAATGTGTCAAATGGCCTTGCATACTTCACTTGGCTTACTATGTATGGTAGTCATAGGGAAAATTGACTATATGTATGGTAAATGGATGAAAAACATCAATATTATTTATATAATGAGGATATAATTAAATTAAAAAACACTTGAAACATGGACACAAGACATCACCATCTTTTGACACCATTACCAGGACATGAAAATGTTGGGAGTGGTGGAAACCTACCTAATACATAGAATGGGACTAGTCTACAAACCTAAGGTGATTTAATCTTGAAACTAATTTAAAACTTTAAAAAAAGGATGGGTAACATGTGATACTAGAGTACAAGGCATTTTTAATGAATCCTAGTTGTTGGATCATACAGACTTGCTAAAACTAAGGCAAAACCTATAGGGTGCACAGATTAGCAAGTAAATTGGAAAGGTCAACTTCTTAGAGATAGTTCATAAATAAAAAACCACCATTAATATATAAACAAATGTAAAATTTAATCTAATTGTAAAATACACCCCCAAGATAATTTTTCCTAAAACCTTTCTTGTTGATCGTACCGAGTACAAACATGAAGATTGATTTTGCTTGCCAAGCCTAGTGGAAGGAGAGATAAGTGATTTTATTCATTTTTTGAAATTATTGATTAAAATTATCACTAAAATATATGTAATACCAAGGTATAATCCTAAAATGTCTCAAACTATAGGAGGCTATACAATTTTGTACACCTCATTAAATACTCAAGTTTTTAAGAAAACTTCCTCTTTTTCTAAATAACCTACCAATTTTTAATTAATAATAGTTAATTAAGACATAATAGGACACATAGGGTATGACATAATTGCTTGAAACCTTAAAATTTCCCTATGAGACTATGCAAGTCATTAAATGCTCTATTTTGACCCCTAAAATGACTCAAAAGGACATATTTACAAATAAGACTAATGACCAAGACTAATACAACATTAAATGAAATTAATTAACATATAATGCACCCTATGAAATAATATTATACCCCATATAATCCTACAAAGATAAAATAAAATTCCTATAGGGGTCGTAATTTGGCCTACAAGGTCAAATTTGGTCAACACTCACACATGCCTTTGCCTCCTACTAGCTTGGTGACTTTGATCTACACATCATACTCCATGACCTTTGTAATCCCTCTTAATATTTTATCATTCAATTATTTATTGAGGATGTACCTAACTCAAGGATGAGACACCATAATATGGATGTTTTTATTTGAAAGCATTGGCCTAAACTTTTTAAAGCTCTTCAAAGCTACAAGCACCTATTTTTCTATAAAAGTGTGCCTCACCTCATACCCCTCTTGTGATTGAATAAAAAATGCAATTGGTTATTAAATTCATTCACCATTATTTTTCATTAGCATAGATTATATATTATCAACATTAGCAAAGGTGTACAATATAAAGTCCTTTGAGAAGTGAGGATTTATAAGTGAGGGTGGTTGGGTAATGGCCTCTTTGATGGACTTAAAAGCTTCTTTACCTTAATTCAACCAATTAAACACTTGGATCCTATTTAGCATGGTAATGATGGGTTTGACCATGTTTTTAAAACTAGGCATAAACCTTCTCACAAAGTTTATCTTCCCAAGGAAGCTCTGGATTCTTTTTTTTGCTTTGGTAAAGATAAGCCCAGGATGGCACTTATTCTATCAGGGTTAATGGATAATCCCTCCTTTAAAATAATGTGACCTATAAGTTTGCCTTCATGAACAACAAACATACATTTTTGGTATTTAAATAAATCATATACTCTCTACATATTTGGAAGATCAAACTTAAATGATCTAAGTTCTCACTAGCCTTCTTGGAGAAAACTGTGATGTCATCTATGTAAACTAATACCATTTGATTCAACAACCCCTAGAAATACATATCCATATCTCTTTGAAAAGTGTCCCTATAATTTTAAAATCCAAAAGGCATCTTTTGGTAAGCATATGTGCCCCACTTTGTGGTGAATTCAATTTTACATTAATCTTATTCTCTCACTAGAACTTGGTTATAACTTGAATACCCATCCAAAAGGGAGAAGTATTATGAACCAAAAACTCCCTAAAGGACTTGGTCCATGGATGGTATGGGTAGTGATCCTTCAAAGAAACCTTATTCAGATCGCTAAAGTCAAAACACAATCTAATTTCCCCACTCTTCTTCTTGACAGACACCAAATTGGTTACCCATGAGGAGTGCTTAATAGGAAATATGATCTTCGATTCAATTAGTTTAGTCAATTCTTTCCTCATAAAATCTTCAATTTTTTAGTTTATATTACTTTGCTTCTACCTAAAAGGCTTAGCATTAGCCTCCAATTCTATAATATGTTTTTCCAAATTTGGATCAATAACTCCTAAGACACTATATTCCCAAGCAAATATGTCTAAATATTATTTACAAATTTTAATGAAATCATGCCTTTCTATTGCATTACTTATATTCCCAAGCTTGAGGATCTTGTCCTTGAAGATAAGGAATTTTTCATAATTCTTTTCATTGGTTGACATCACTTCCTTGTCTTTTATCATATGATCTCCTTCATGTAAGAGACCTTCAAGGGTGACCAACCCTTTAGGAAGATTGACATATTTCAACTAAATAATTTTCTCTTCATACTAATGTTGAAACATGTCTTGGTTTACTTATGATATATCTACTTCTTGTTATAAGAAATAAATAGTCTTCTCATCACTGTTAAAGACCTACTAATGAGCTTCATTGTCTAGCATTGATGGTCTTACTACCACTTTGACATGTGGCTGTACCTTGGTCCTTTTCAACTCATTGGGGATATCCAATTAACATCCCATGGCATCCAATTTGTTAGCATGTTTATTCTAGTTCTTTGGCACTACTTGAATGTTGAAAGCCTCAAAATCCTCAATTAAGTCCCACACTCTATGTTTGTAAGACTTCATCAAGGGATTCTTGGTGATATTTTGGCCTCTAACTTGGTGTACTATCAACTCATTATCCCCATAAGATTTTAATTATTTTATCCCTCTCTTAATATCCCATTTGAGACCATGGATAAGACTTTAATATTCTACTACATTGCAAGAGAATCTCAATTGCAACTAGTAAGAAGAGAAATACTTGTCATTTGGGAAGGATACTAGTATTACACCTGCACCCACTCCATGTTTTCTCCTTGAACCATCAAATAACAATTTCCATAAGCCACTAGGATCTTCTGAAGGTCTAATGAGGGATTGTATGGATTGATTATCTTCATGTAAGAAGTATACACCCATGTACCTCTCTTTAACTCCTTTCAAAGGATCAACTAAACGATTGTCATTCCATGGTTCATCTAAGAACATGTTTGGTATCTCCTCATTGTGAGTGTTTAATTATTGACTAACCATATGTTCATCTTCATCAATAATGGTGCAATTTATGTTTATTTTATCTATCCCATAAGGATCTATGTGAAATTGTTGAATGGGACCAGCTTTGATTGATACTTTGGTCTCATATCTTGTTTTGAATTCCATGTATGACCAATCTACTAAAATATAACCTCTAATTTTTTTAGTGAATTATATAGATAGGCATAGGGAAAAATTAGGAGGTACACCTAGGATCAACACATTTTGAGCCACTGAGACACTAGGACAAGCATGCAAGGTCAAGTTTAGGTATTTGATGATACTAGATGGCTTGATGGAAGAACCATCTAGCTACAACACTCCCTTAGACTGGGGCTCATATTTTAGACCAAGCTAATTAGCTATGAGCTTAAGCATTATTGAGGTACTAACACCATCATCTACCAACTAATTGTTTACTAAATAATTACCAATGTTTACTAAAATATAGAAGGGGGGAGGCTTCACCATCTTACTTGATTCCATTTCACTAGGTCTTTTGGTTGCATTAGTGAGAACCACATTTTCTTTACTTGGTGGATTCTCAAAAATATTAATTTTTGATAATCATTCTTGAAGGATATCCATCTGTCCAAGCATGGAAATCACATCCCACATTAGTAAACTCATGCAATACCTTTTCATTTGTTCCACAATGCTGATGGGCAAACCACCAACCTTTACTTGTGCTTTGGGAGCCACAACTATAGCTTGAATTTATGAGATTTGGGGAACAAAGGCATTCCCTTGATTTTTATTCCTTGAAGCTGATGGAACATTTGGAAAAACAATAGGTTCATTTGGATTTTATATTTAAGGAGTAATAATAGGAATATCTTTGACTACTTCTTGATTACCATCCATGTTCCATCTTTTAAACCTTGTATTTTTTACCACTAAAATGTATGCCTAGATAGAACTAGCCTATTGATTGAGTGCATAACACTCTTATTGCTCATAATTCACCATTTTAGTACCCAACTAGCTTGGTCCTTGATCAGGGATTTAACCTTGTTGAGGCTATTATGGTTTTGTCATCATGGCTAACTCTATGTTCTAAGCCATAAGATCTTAATTGTACCCATAATTGGTATCCTAATACCATTGATCATTGAAATATTGATTAAAATTAGTGGTTGGAATAGTGGAGGTCCCAAAAGACTGATTCTAAGGCATGGTACCCTCATCTTCTTGAGTAATATTATTTGGAATGGGGACCAAAGTGTAGACACTGAAAAATTGCACATGATAGCTTTCAATGTCAAATTTCCTTTTGGCCCTCATCTGAACTCACATCTATTAGACCACTTAGTCAATTAGACTTTTTTACTAAGTTGACCCTATCAAACCCCTAACTTACCACATTTAACTAAACCATTTAATTCACCCCTTTTTAACTTGATTTAACCTATTTTCTTCTAGCCTTGATAATTGATGGTCAACATAACTATTGATAAGCAGCCTAACCATCGATGGTCAAGTCTCCAAGCCTACTTTAACCTTTTAAATCATTGACAACTTTAGGCAAGATAATTATCATCGTAAATGATAGCTTGATTTTAAAACTATCTTTAAAACTTCATCAATTGGCAACTTTATCCTGCTATTAAATTAGTAACTTCATCCCAATTATCAACTTCATCCTATAAAAGGAGAAGAGGAGGAAGTGAAATGGATCCACAATCCACAATCTTGCATGCAAGTATCCAACATACTTTTAACAAGAAATTAACATCACCATAGACCCAAAACTCTGTTACAATCACTTTTAAAAGATAAAGTACTATCACTCTATCCTAATTACTTCAACCTTCCACCATAAAGTTTTAGGTATCTTTATTTGTTTTCATTGATCTATCTTATTTATAACCTCCCTACCCTATCATACCCCTCAGTATCTTATTTTCTACCCCTCAACCCCATAATAGATCTCTATTTTCCCAAATACCCAATTTGCACCTTCTTTTCTTATCATTTCTATAATCACATAGGTAACCATTGATGGTTAGCTCAATTATCGATGGTCATTTCAATCATCGACAGTCAACCAACCATTGATGTTTAGCCTAAACCACCAATGGTTCACCTAATCATCGATGGTCACTGTGGCATAAAAATACAACAAGCTATTTTTAGCCTTTTAAACCTAACTAAACCCAAATTTTTCTATTTCTACTTGATTACAAGATCTTTTCTATTTTTTTACCAAACCCTAACCATTTTTGCTACTTTTGGTCATTATTCTATTAACTAACATTCTACTTTCTTTGTATTGCATTTCATTTATCTTATGCAAGTAGATATTTAATTTATAATTTATAACTTAATTTTTATAATAGTGGATTATTAGCCTCCTAACAAGTAATATGCTTCTTAGATCTAGCTCATTCTAGGTAGTCCACTCATTTGTTTGCTAACAACCCTCCTTTTCTAGTGTTTTTCTTGTCTGCAAGTTATTTCTTCCTAGCCAAAGAAGAGTTCCCATCATCATATAGATTCACATATGTACTTTAATAGGTATTATTCTACACACCCTATTAATTGTTTCATTATTTACTTTTAAAATTAAGAAATGAGTCAAAATTAAGAAACATTTTGGCATATCCAGTGGGACCTAGTGACCATCTTCTTTCCTTTATTATTTACTCACCGAATGAAATCTAAAAATTTATTTTTGGGCTTAAAATAAACCTCTTGTATATATTTATTCCTTCTTATCTTAGTTCATCTAGTAACTTACAAGGAAAAGTAATTAATCATAGCTTTCATGCTTGTTATCATACGCTTAAGCCAAACCACAAAATAATTAACACATCAAAACATACCTGAGACAAGGCCCAACTAGGACTTCATCACCTAGTAGTAACCATACCCCTTCCAAGCTATTCTACTTAGATTTTACAACCAAGGGGAGAACCAACTTAGTTCTCTACTTGAGTATAAACTATAGAATTTAGTATATTTGGCTAAGCCCCTAACACCCCTATTATTATGGTGTGTGAAGTGAGGGGGTAGGCCCCAATACCAAGCCATGTACTAAAGTTCAATATATATTTATCTCTTGAGTAACTAAACTCACCTCAAAACCAACCTTATATTTCCTTTTAGTACCCAATCTACAAACCACCTCTTCATACTTTCTAAGGCATAAGCCAAAAGCAATCTAAAAGGAATCCTAGGATTTAACACACTTTTAGTGTATGCATTGTTTGCCTTGAATTATTTTATTTTGATTTCTTTTTATTTGAGGTGTGATTTTCATCATATTATTTCTTATTTTCTCACATGATCTTTACTATACAATAGTTGAGGAATTAAAACAACCAACCACCACCTTCTTCTTCTTCCTCCATGGAATATAATTCTAATGATGAGGGCTCACCTCATTTTTCTCCCCCTCATACCATAATTTTTATTGTTACTAAGAGAGATGTGTATTTTAACACCTTCCTTGACAACAACCCCATGGCTCCTCAACATTATCTTAATAACTTACCTCATCGTATCTTTATTACTTCAGTTCTTCCTATAGATCTTTCTTATGGTATGCCTCCCCATCTTATGGTAGGTGTTACCTTAACCCAGCCTTTGCCCACCCAAGCCTCTTCTTCTTCCAATGTCCCATATACTACTACCAAAACCGAATATAATATTCTAGTCTCTAACCAAATACCTCCTACCATAACCAACACTTCATATATAGGTTCAAATTTACCTTTAGTTACCTTTACTCCACCTACCATAGGATTATCTTATACCCCTATTTCCACCCTTCCTTTTATTACAACCAATCCACTAATTTCCACCCCATTTTAGAACTTAGTGATTTCTATACCTCAAACACTTCCATTCACTAGCACTAGAGTCACCACTCAATCTCAACCCACTACCTCAACCATACATTTAAGTCAACCAACATAGATACCTCAACAAGTACCCATGAAAACCTATCAATATGTCACTAACCCACAAGGATATATAGTAACTTCCACCCAACTATTTGTGCCAATCAGCCCTTATGTGTCACCATCTCAACCTCTTCTGGCCACTTACCAATCTGTGTTTTCTTCATCACCTTCTACCACCTATCCTTACATAGCTTCCAACCAACCTCAACAAAATGTACCCCTTAATTATGTAGCTTCTCAAACTCAACTAGATTTTATCAAGATGTTAATGGCTAAAATGACCAACCTAGAGTCATCTATCTCTAGGTCTCATAACCTTTTATCCTAAGATAAAATTTATAATGAACCCATGAATCCATCCATTCCTATCCATGCTTCTCTTCCTCAATGGTAATTACCTAAGATTTCCAACTTATAAGGGAAGGAGGACCCCCAAAGAGGGAATTCTGTCACTCTTTTTATTTTATTTCATATGATGATTCTTTCCTTATTCAAACATTCCCCATGTCTTTATTAGAACCAACCCTTGATTGGTATAGTGTTATTCCTATGCACTCCATCTTTTCTTTCTCCCAACTATCCAAAACATTTTTAGAGTATTTCTTGGTAAAAATATCTAAAAAGGTTTCCATTACTAACATCTACTCTATTAATAAATTTGATGATGAGTCAATTATTGATTTCATGGCTAGATGGAGAGGTCTCATCAACCAACTTTATTTTTCCTTAATTCAACTCAAATTGATTGAACTTTTCACTCAAGGTTGTGCCAAACATATTGCCTTGACTCTTCAAGTTCAAAAATTTAGAAATTTTGATGAGGCATTCACCATGGCATGAAAACTTGAAAACCAAGCCATTGATGAAGGGAAATTGAAACTTTGGAGTGAGAATTCTAGCCTTAAACCCAATGAACCTTCCTCCACCAAAACCACTTACCAATCTAATACCAAATAAAAGGCATCCACAAAATCATTTGTGATAAAAAATTCTTGACCTCCAAATATCAACCAACCACCTTAGACCAATTCTTCGAACCCTCCCTATCAACAAAACTAAAACCAAAATTGAGCTCCTCCAAAATAATACATTCCCATAGGGGAGTCTTATGCTTCAATTCTGGACAAATTGCTCATATCTTAACTCATTCAACTTCCACCTATAAAACAACCCCAATAATTTGATGCTTCTCACCATGTGTCATGTTGGTATAATGATAATGACCATTGTGCCTTTCACCGAGTCATAAAACATGAGATTCATAAATGAAATAGCTTTAAAAGCCTTGTCTAAAACTTGATTGATAGTGTATAACTTGAATTTGATAATCCCAATACACCTCCTAATTAGTCCCTTGACATCTTTTACAAATCTTTTCCCAATCATGCTTCTTCTACCCATCACCATGACAAAAAACCCAAATCATCTCATTCTCATGAGCTATACACAATCAATGTTATTAATAGTGAGCTCACTATTAAAGATACCATTAGCTCAACCACCCCTTCCTCCATTTCACTTATGGAAGTGGTGGAAACACCTCCTATTATTTTGAATACCCAAAATCAATCACCCCCACCTCTTCATTAGATAAGACCTTAGCTTTATCCACCTCTCCTTTGGTGGAAAACCTGAAGGAGACAACCACTAATTTAACCACCCCTTCCTCTACTCCACCTATTCAAGTGGTATAAATTAATTTTTTTCCTTTGGATACTCAAACAAAGGAAGAAACCATGTCCACTCTTTAATTTTGGGAAACACACTGACCTCTCTCATCATAAAACCATCCATGCACTCTTTGGAAACTATCCCAAACTAAGAGAAGGTTACCTCATCTACACAAAAACTAATTTTGGAACCATCCATCAAAAATAAGGATAGAGAAACCATTCCCTCTTCTCCACATAAGGATTAGTATTTGAAACCAATGTCCAAGGAACTAAACCCATCTACAAGCCTTTGTCTAGGTTAGTCCAAAGTTTAGAGTTCACTTCTCAACCCAACTTTGATAGAGCCACTTTTTGGAATCATCTTGGAATCCCTTAACAAAAAAATATAAATACTCAACTTCACTTCAATCCACCCTTAAACCCATTATTACCTCTTCATCAAACACCTCTTCTTAAACCATAAGTGAACCATCCCAGCCATGTCCACCTAAAATTTCCAAATTACCTTACGCTTCTCTCACCAAACCAATCAAGAACCTAGGATTTCTTCCCATAGTTAGTCACACTCACCCCCCTTTGAAGTTGGACTTAGCCCCATCTAGTATACTAATGAAAAATCTAGCTAAACTAACTAAGAAGTTAGAGTTACCTCCACCTTAAACTAGACCCATACCATCTCCTTCCCACTTACCTTCCATCTTAGGATGTCATCCTTCTACTATCCCAATTACCTATTCTTCCTCTAAGAAACCATCCCTCTCTTCTCCACCTACACCCATCAAACCCTCTAGTTCTCCTTAACTAACCTATCTACATATACTTTCCCACCCATAGATAAACCTTCAGCATCTAAGTATTCCACATCCAGGTCTCCAACCCCCAAACCAATTGTAACCAAGCAAACTCAACCAAAATCCCTTCCTAAAACTTCTCCTTCCCCTATAACTTACATAATAAATCCTGAGTAGAAAAAGCTTCCCACTCCTACCAAAAACCCATCACCTCTAACAACTTTTCTTGAATCCTATTCAACCATTTTTTAAAGGTTTTTGCAAACCTCTTCTATTAATTTACCACTAATTAAACCTTTTCAACCTTCACTTCATAAACCAACATGGTTCAATGGAAATTTGACATTTCCTTTACCAAAGAACTCCTGGACATAATATGGAGAACTACAAATCTATCTAAACACTTATCCATAACCTTTTGAATGAAGATGATCTATTGGAGGAATGTATTTTGAGCCCATTACCTACCCAACTACTTAACAACCCTATCCAATAATCACCTATTCCCCCAATCCCACCTAAGCGTGAAGAGGAAGAATAAAAGAAAACATAGAACCCCCTTATCCACACCATTCATATGGCTAGTTGATCTCAAGCATAATAGAAGGATAAGGGAAAAGCCAAAGTAACCATCCCATGGACATACCCTTTAACTCCTCAATCCACCAAAAAAATCCAAACATCTCTACCCTCATATTCATAACCACCAAAACCCAAAGTATTCATTTTAGGATATTTTCCCTCTAACCCTTGTACGTCCATACAATGGTTAGTGTTGAAACAACTTCACCAAACACTGGTGAAAATGAGCCTATATGAACTAACCAACACCTTGCCCCCCCATCTCTAAGCACTAGTAAAGGCTCTACAAGCCATAGAGGTTCAACTGGATGATCCTCAACCTCTTAAACCCTTTGTTAGAGCCCTCTAACTTTATACCCTCATCACCTTTTAGGATTCTAAAATACCACTTGTTCATACTGAAGACCCTGATCCTCCCTTCTTTATCAAAACATACATCAATCAAACCCAAATCAACAGTGTAATGATTCATGTAGGAGTTAGTATCAAAAATATATCCTCCCATTCATATGACCAACTTTACTTTCCAAAAAACATCACGTCAAAAAGTATGGTAGTCCTTCACTCCTTCAATGATACCATGGCCACTACCCTAGGGACTATTATCCTCCATATCCACTTGGGGCCTCATACCATTCCAAAACTATTTTGAATTATATAGGGTGAGTTATAATATAATTTTTCACTTAAATTCCCTTGTATTCATGATATGAGTTGTGTCCCTTTCACCTTACAATGATGTGTCAAATTTGAGCACAAGGGACAAGTTATTACCATCAAAGTTGATCCTAGTCCCTTTACCTCTTGTAATATGACATATTATCCTAATGGCATCTTTCTCCCTCCTTCATCTACCTCACAACTAAGTTCTAACAGAACCACCCCACCAAATAAAACTATCAACACTCCTACCCATAATAGTGACAAAGATTCAACTAGCTCATCTATCCCTTTATCCCAAATTCCAATTAAGGACCCCTTACAATCCACATTTCAACATCTCTCTCTAGGGGAGTATCAAATTTTAGCCTTAGATGTTTTCCTTAGTCCACAAGAATATGGGAACCTTCAATATAACCCTTCATATTATCCCAAAATTTAAACCATCATCCCTTTTAGGCTCTCCAACAATCAAACAAATTTCATTTATGGGGGACTTAATTAGCCACTTCTCACTTCCACCACTACCCCATTCATCTGACCATTCACCACTAATTTTTCCTACCTAGACAAACCATCCCTTATCAAATCTTACCTTTATAGGTGAAATGGAAAGGGCTTTGGTCTTAGCCTCTATGAATAGGGAACTCATACATTACCCATAATTAAAAATCAAAAACCTCATTCATTCTTTGGCCTTGGGTTTGTAGCACCAAAAGAACCCATATCACCAAAACCCATTTCCACCATCAATGAAGAACTTCCATCCTCACCAACCCCATCTCCCTATAAATTTAAGGACTTTGATATCATCCCATCTAAGTTTTTTTATCAATACCATTATTTTAGGCCCCCTAACCTATCAAAAAACTAGTTGAACTAAAACCCTTCCTCTCATCTATCTTGATGAATGCAATTATCCTACCATCAACACCATCTAATGTTAGGACGATGAATCCATTCTCACATACCTCAATATAAGTTATTCATCTATTCATAAATGCCTTCCTCTTAAGAACCAAACCATGCTAAATGAATCCACCATTGATGTCAACTTGGGTACTCAAGATAACCACCATATCGTTAAGATTGGCTAGTCCTTAAATTTATAGATCAACAAGATTACCCTTCCTTATTTCATGACCATAGAATATATTTTGCTTAGTCCTATCATGATATGCCCAGAATTGACCCTTCTATTTTCCTCCACAACATTATCACCCATCCTGAGGTTAAGCTAGTTTAGAAAAAGCTTCATAAGATGCATCTATGTATAGTTATTATTTTCAAAGAAAAACTTCAACATCTCTTATCCATCAACTTAATTCAACCCATTAACTATTTATAATGGGTTTCCAACATCATTCATATCACCAATCCCATAGGGGACCTTTTCCCCTACATCAACTTTTGTGACCTCAACCTTACTTGCCCAAATCATGACTTTCCTTTGCCAAACATCGATCAACTTGTTGATCTTATAGCTAGTCATGAAATGCTATCTTTCATTGATGGTTTCTAGGATATAATTAGATCTTAATTTCTCCCTAAGATCAGCATAAAACTTCCTTTGTTACCTCATGGGGAACCTTCTACTATAGGGTCATGCCATTTGGACTAAATAATGTTGGAGCAACCTATCAGTGTTCCATGACCTATATCTTTCACGATTTCATCCATAAAACCATAGAGTACTATGTGGATGATCCCTTTGGGAAATTTAGACACCACAAGGATCACCTAGCTATTATTTCTATCATCTTTGATCAACCAATCGATTATCATCTTAAGGTCAACCTCAAGAAATATATTTTTGGAGTCTTATCAAAAAAACTTATTGGTTTCATCATCTCTCTCCATGGAATTTAAATACACCCCAACAAAATCAGAGTAATCTTGGAGATGCCTCCTCCTAATAACTTTACGTAACTCTATAGCCTATAGGGAAAAATTCAATCCATCTATCACTTCATCTCCTAGTTATGAGATAAATGTCAACCCTTCCACCAACTCTTTTAAATGGAATATAGAATGTCAAAAAGCCTTCAATTTAATCAAAGAGTATCTTCTCTCTCCACCTATCCTCATCCCTCCTAAGGAAGACTAGACCTTTTACCTATATATATCCATCATGGACCATTCCCTAGGGGAACTTCTCACTCATCATGATGAATAGAACAAAGAGAAAGCAATCTATTACATTATTCATACCCTTATCAAATATAAGACTCAATAAACACCTCCCAAAAAAATCTACCTCACCTTAGTCTTTATGGCTTCCAAACTCTGTCACTATCCTCTTAATCATAAAACATATGTCATCACCAACACTGACACTATCTAGTATATGCACTCTAATCCATACCAAAACTAATGTATCACTAAGTGGCTCATGCTCCTAGTCGAGTTTGATATTGAGTTCCTTTCACAAAATTCTATTAAAGGACAAGTCATCTCTCATAAATTGGCTAAAGTTCCCCTACTAGATAATCAAACTCTTCCTCTTGCCTTTATAGATGAGTCTATCATAACTCTCTCTCAAGAGAAGCCCACCTAATTAATTACCATGTTCTTTGATGGCTCCAAATTCCAAAATGGTGGGGGTGTCAGAGTTATTCTCATTTCCCTTAAGGGTGAAACTCTTCACCTTTCCTTTAAACTTGAATTTGAATTTACCAATAACACATCTAAAAATGAAGCCCTAGTTATAGGTTTCCAAACTACCCTCACCTTGGGAGTCAAAATAATCAATGTCTTTGGTGGCTCCCAACTAGTCATCAACCAAGTCAATGGATCTTATCAATGTAAAAATGATGTCATCCTAAAATAAAAACAACTCATGGATGTAATCTTAGCATCATTCGATCATCACCTTATTCAATTAGGTCCTCAATCTACTAACAAATTTGTAGATATGATGGCCTCCCTTGCTTCCCAAATTCCATCTCAACCTATCAAATCTAAACTATTTGTCACCATCCATCATTTTATCATACCCTCATATATTAGTTCTGATCTTCGTACCATTTATAGTGTGGAAACATCTCCTTCCAACATTTTATATGACCAAACTTCTGACTACCTTAATCTTGTTATTATTCCTCCCAATCTTTCAAAGAATTCCTGAAGAGCTTTTATTCAAGGTACTTATCATTACACCATACTAGGGGGAATCGTTTACAAATGTGGCTTTGATGTCATCCTTTTCCATTGTCTACATAGCCATGAAAATTCCCACACTTACAAGGAAATGCATGACAAAGTATGTGGAGGACATTTTATTAGCCTAAATGTTGCTAAATGTATTACTCGACTTGGCTACTATTGGCCCACCCTCAATCAAGACTATTGTGACTATGTAAAGAAGTGTGTCAAATGTAAATAACATGTTAACTTAAATCATGAACCTCCCCATAACCTTCAAGTATCTAAATATTATTGGCCCTTCTCACAATGGAGTCTTGACCTTATTGGGGAAACAAGTCCCCATTCTTCACAACAACATCAATATATCATTATTACTACCAAATATTTCACCAAGTGGGTAGAGGCCATCCCTCTTATCTCAACTAAAGCTGAAAAATTATTGACTTCATCAATCACCATATCATTTGCCACTTTGGTGTTCCCCATAAGATCATCACTGATAATGGCAAATCATTTAAAAATAAGAAATTTTAAGATAATTGTGATGGTTTTCACATCAATTTAAGATTTTACTCACCCTATCATCCACAAGATAATGGACAAGAAGAAGCCTCTAACAAAATCCTCATCAAAATGTTAACCAAAGTAGTCAATGCTTTAGGTTGTGATTGGCACTTACACATTCCTTTTACTTTATGGGCCTATCTCACTAGCATTTGAACCTCGACAGGTGATACCCTTTTCTCTCTCATATTTGGAGTAGAGGTTATTTTGACTTTTTAAGTCTAGATTCCTTATTTTCACATCTCTTTGCATGAAATCATTTCTAAGAGTGACTATTGTCAAGAATGACTCACACATCTTGAACACCTTGACAAATGTTGCCTCATAGTGCTTAATCATATTTATGTCTATCAATAATGAATCAATCATGCATACAAAAAATACCTAAAAGAGTGAGATTTCAACATTGGAAACCTTTTACTTAAGGAAAATAAACATGTAACTAATTTGCTTTCAATTGGCAAAAAGGAGAAAAGCAAAAAGGGCAATTTTTTTGTCAATTGGCTTGGACCCTACATCATAACCCATAAGTATGGATTAGGAGCTTATCATTTGTCCTCTCTAGAAGCAAAAACAAAACTTGAGCCTTTTAGCACTTTGTATTTACATCCTTTATATTGTTAAAACAAGTATCACAATCCCCCTTCATGTCTAACTTAATCTCATCCCTTGGTTTATGAGATTTTAATTTCTCCTCACCTACCTATCCTTATTTCTCTTAGGGATAATTTATTATAACATATAACCATGTGATTATCCATCAAAGTTATAGCCTAGTCCTAAGCATGGATACCATGGCTCTACCCATGGCATGGTTCTCATGGATATTTTTCATCTCTAATTAGATGGAATCCCATGATTAGTTATCTCTCAAACCACTTTTCCTCTCTATCATAAACCTTTTGTGATAAAGCTTTACCTCCATGAACATAAACCTTTAATTATAAATAGACAAGTCCATATCCACCTTAGCATTCAAGATCATTTGGAATGCTAAAATATCAGTTGGGTCCATATGTCTAGCATTATAGATTGCTCCCTTGAAGGATAGCTACCCAACACTTAAAAATTTATTAAAAATAGATTTTTCCCTTGAAGGATAGCTTTCAAAATCCAATTTTAGACTAATCCCTTAAAGGATGGCTCGATCAACTTTAAAAACTTATCAAAATAACAATAGTAATAAACAATCATATGTCAAAATTAAATTAATCAAGACATAATCAACTCTCTTAAGTGCCATTAATCAAATCTTATATATATATATATATATATATATATATATATATATATATATATATATATATATATATATAGCAAGTAAGCCATAATTAGCTCTTATATATGGCATTAGTAGACTTCCTGCATTGATCAATTTATATATTCTATTCAGGAATGGAATTGTCTATTAGAGTTCTTTGGTCACATATATAAGGGGAAATCTAAATTGCATTAGGTTACCATTTAACCCATTTTTCATCCAACCATATACTTATCACCTACTTTCCCTTCACACCTTTTCTCAAATCAAGGGACTATGAGCTTATTTGATGCAAAGTGATCAAGACACCCTCTTTCTCAATCAAAACATGATATTACAAAGCATTCTATAGTATTATGTTCACTAAGTCAATCCAACAATGTTTTCTTGTTTTTATGTCCTTGACAACCCAAAACATCATTCCTTTTATTTTCTCTTTATTAGTCTCATAACTCTTATCTTTTTCTCACATTCAATTTGTTACCTACACCTAGTTTATGTGATTTCATTATTTACTCATATCACATATCATATCCAAACATGCAAACATCATTCTCATCAATGTATTCATAACATTATGAACCATAAATAGAATAAATATAAACCATATCCTACCCATAAATAAAGCATCAAGAACCATAAATCATAAATAATCACAAAATACCATTATAACATCATAACAACATATTATCCTCATAAAACATCATCAACATCATCTCTAAAATAATTCCAAAATATCATCCTATCCATCAACTAAATTATAAATTCACATCATGTCTATAAATCTTATCAATCAACATGCTTGCATTATCTATCACCTGACCATCATTTTATCTCTAAAACATATTTTCATAAACACATCATGAAAAACATCAGCAAAAATTATCTATCAAATATTTATGGTCATATGCAAACAAAACTAAATAAAAGCAAACATATTAATCAAAAACATGTTTTCAACCACATCATCATATAAAAAAATAGTCACCATCATATACATCATCAAATACCTAAATTAAAGATTCAATAATAAACCTACACATGAGTCATCATATATGTCATCCATAATCCATAAACATCATTACATCACATCATAATCTACATCTATCACATCATAATCAATAACATCATCAACATCACAACATAATCATCATATCATCAATATAATCATCATGTCATTAGTATAATCGAATTTCATCACATCATTAATATAATCAAATATCATCAATATATTCAACATAATCAACATAGAATCATCATATACATCAATAAAAAAATACATGACATAATGTATCCATGTTTCTCTCACTCATATACATCTCATGTCTTTAGCATGTAGGCCAACATCAAAATCAATATCAAAATTGTATATATCATAAAATCTCCTCTATCAACCCCTTGGGGCACTAGAACCACTATCACCTACACCACTACTACTGGTTCCATCTACCCCTATACCTATACCAACACTTACACTATTATTTTGAGGCAGTCCCCCTGATATCCCTACCTATCCCACTATTGAGGCCCACTATCTTAGAGTAGATATTAATGGACCACCTAATAAACTGGCCCTATACTCTCCATTATACATCTTTGATGGAAACTGTGCTAGCACTATAGCCTCATAATATCTTAGCTCCTTGATGGTGGCTAGGTACCATGTCCTTAAAACTATGTCAGGTGGTCATCCTACTAATACTATGGCTACTCCTACCCTCTATCTCAATAATTATTTCTCATAAGTCACTAAACCAATAGAAATCCTTACCTAATAATGCTCATCAATCATATTTGTAACTTTCCCTTGTAAGATGACAATCTCTAACTATAAAGTAGCCACTTGTCCCTATAATCTAGTGATCTAGGCTTTTATTTATGGTAGTGCTACCTATTCCTATACATTTTGTCCCACACCTTGTATTGATTACCCTATATGATCCACATCCATAATATTTTGACCACACATACACATCTACAATACCAACATCATCAATTATGTCTCTAGTTGGTAGCTTCTCATAGTCTAGTACAACATCCTATGGCTACAACTCTAGGAGTGGGAACTCAACATCCTCCCTCTTATATTGTGGTAAATTTTTGGGGATACTCTATATTAATCCAAACTACCTTTACACTCACTTGAATTGGATCAACTCTATCTCCCCATCTTGTCTCCCATAAATCTAGTGCCAGTTCTATAAGGATAATGTGTGGTAGTTTTACCCAATCCACCTAAACCAACCTACATGTGGCCTCCATACTATATCAACTACCACTAACCCCTCCAAGTCATCTCTAAATGACTCAATATCTTAGCCACCACCACCTACACCTATCAATGCATAGTCACCTCTCTATCTAGTAAAACCAATTAGAAAGGGATCCTAGCTAAATCCATCCCAGGGTGTCCCCACTGGCCTCAGCACCTGTATGTACTCATATTCCTAGCAATGGAACATGAACCCAACACTAATGCCATATTTCCTACATACATTAAAAACATATATCTCTCTGTATTTCTATACTAATAACATTGGGGCCCATCCAAACACAATCCTCCCTAGAAGCATGTCCATCAGTACCCCTAGTAATAGCTATGGAAAATGGTCATTACTCAAATCAATAACTACAAAGTAGGATGCATCCATCATCATCATTATCATGAGTAGACATCTATCTATAAGAGCCCTCTATTATAAGGGTCTGTATCTGAATCCACCTAAATTAAATTGATCATGTACTCAATCTACCCCATATATAAAATCCATGTCATAATTGATCTCCTCATTCTCTATATGATAGATTGGCTCCCCGTGAATGGGTATCCATGTAATACATTGAATGTCCTCTAGGTGAGTTTTCATCTCCCCCATTCGCATCAATAATGTGTTTATAGTCAGTTCCCATCTCTCAATGAGGGCCACAATCATACCTATAAGTGCCAATAGTGAATCATAGCACCTAGTTTGATGGTCTCCATATGTCTCCACTCCTTTATGGTCATCACATCTCAAACCTTAAAATAATTATGAGGCACATAGTCCCTCATATAAATTTTCTCACGAGCCTGCATAACAATCATGTTAATACCACCCTACACATACCTTTATCAAACCTATTTCAACCTAACCCAATTACTAGCTAACCCCCTCACATCAACTTAATCCCATCTATCCAACCCTCTCTAACATACCTATACCTTTATCTGACACCAACCCCAAGACATCATTTTAAACACCTAAAACTTTCTATGAACTATACTCTACATGTCAACTCATTTTACACACCTATCCACTCTATGTTTGATGTTTTGAAACAAAACCACTATAATCACACTTCAAACTATTATCTGATTCAATAACTTTCACAACTTCCTCACATTTCAAAACATCCACTCTTTCCAACATGTTCCAAACATGATTTAAACTTTCCAATCTTTGATATTTTTGCCAACAAACCTTTAACATTTTCCCCTTGACCATTTCACAAACCTTAAAAAAAATTCACAATTTTATAACATTCTAGATATCCCTTCTTCCATCCCCTCAACCACTACTAATTGATTGGACCATCAATGGTCCATAAGAAGATTTTTCCCTTCATATTCAATCATCGACACTCAAGTCTAACCACTTATAGTTATTATGTGTGATCTTCGATGGTGCAACTTGAACCCTCAACCTCCCAAAATCTCTACAAAATCACCTAAACCCCCTATTTTATATACCTAGACATATTCCAACCTAAATTACTACCTAACACACCCTTCTCCTATCCTATTCATCTATACCTTGGTCTAATTCAAAAAAACCTAACTCTTAGGGTTTCATTTATTCTAAACCCATTTAAAACCCCTACCCAAATGATCACTAACTAATGTTAACACAACGATAAAATAACCAATTACCACATTCTATTAATTTCAAGATGACTCCTACCTCAATCTATAATCGATGCCATGGTTAGAGGCCTAATCTAACTAATCTATCATGCCCTCATCTACCTTTTATCTATTCAAACCTCAAACACATGTACTCCACCAATCACAATAGTCTAAATTAGGAAGCTAAACACACAAATGACAAATATCACAAAATACCCAAAGAGAAAAAAGCCAAACAAGTCAAATGGTAAAAATGACTATTTTTTTACTTTTAGTCTTCTGGTATTTTAGGGTTTTACCTAACCATCAATGATTAGGGTTATCACCAATGGTTAACCCTAGGGAAATCCCTCACTTTCGATGATTAGGTTCCTCACCATTTTTTTCAACCCTTTCAAAAGTACCCTACCTAGGTCTAGAATTTTGTAGAGAACTACATTTGGTCTAAAGTTTTTTTTGGATATTATGTCCATAGAAATATTTAGGTATAATCTACTTGATTAATGAATATGGAGTTAACTCGGCCATCCCCTACCAACCCATACCCAACCAACCAAAAATTTTCCCACATCCATCTTGATGTTGGTCATTTTTAACTTAAACCATTACTTGTTTTGTGATAACTTTGCATGGTCATTTTAATTGCATCAACCAATATTTCCATCTTTAACTCTTGAAATTTACACCACCTCATGTATGACCCAACCAATTGTGTTGTTTCATAGGAGCACTTCCTACCCTAGATACTTATGACCCATATTGACCCTATCTAGATAGCTTTATAAGCTTGACCTGATTAGTTATAACTAATGTTATGGACTAGTTACCCCTATCATATATCCCTCTAGCATTAAACTTATTTTTACTAACATTGGTAACTTTAGTCTTTACATGATCTTGACTATCACCCTTAGTCATATTTTGTGTATGTTTTTGAATCTCAAATACCCAACCTTTTTATGTCACCCACCCATTTATAATTTCCTTTCACCTCATCAACTCCTATTTTGAGGAAGAATACCTCTTCTCATATTTGAGGCAACCATACCTTGAACAATGATCTATTTTTGTTCTCTATCTTATCATATCAAAGTTGCATAATAAAAAGGGCCAAACGGAAGACACTCAAAAACTAGACATGATAGCTTTTGATGTCAAATTACCTTTTGACCCTCATTTGACCTCATGTCTAGTGGACCACCTAGTTAATTAGACTCATTTACTAACTTGACCCTATCAAACCCCTAACTTAACACATTTAACTAAACCATTTAATTACCCATTTTTAACTTGTTTTAACCCATTTTTTTGGCCTCAACTACCAATGGATAGCATAACCATCAATGGTTGTCATGACCATCGATGATCATGTCTCTAAGCTTGATTTAAAGTTTTAAAGCATTGACA
Organism: Torreya grandis; assembly: GCA_037957365.1. Lineage (NCBI taxonomy): Eukaryota > Viridiplantae > Streptophyta > Pinopsida > Cupressales > Taxaceae > Torreya > Torreya grandis. The sequence goes on from JARHVA010007151.1 coordinate 328,785, forward strand.
TCTTTGTGTGAGATAAGTATCTCCCTAAATGGAAACTTGATTTCAAAACTAGATTTAAAATATTATGAATTGGAAAATGTATCTCCCTATCAAATTAGTAACTTCCTCCATCATAATTAGCAACTTAATCCTATAAAAGGAGAAGAGGAGGAAGTGAAATGGATCCATAATCCATAATATTGCATCCAAGCTCTCTTACATTTAGGTATCTAGCATCCTTTCAACAAGTAAGAAACATCACCAGAGAGTTGAAGCTCTATTAGAATCACTTTTGAATGCTGAAGTACTATCACTCTAGCTAAATTACCTCAACTTTTCACCATTAAGTTTTATGTATCTTTCAATTTTTTTGATTGATCTATCTTATTTCTAACAGCCTTGCCCTATCAGACCCATTAGTATCTTATTTTTCACTACTCATCCCCATAAAAAATGTCTATTTAAACAAATACCCAATTTGCACCTCCTTTTCCTATCATTTCCAAAATCACATAGGTAACCACTGATGGTTATCTCAATCATCGATGGTCATCTCAGTGATCGATGGTCACTAACCATTGACAGTTAGCCTAAAACATCGATGGCTCACCTAACTACCAATGGTCATTATGGCATAAAAATATAGTAAGCTATTTTAAACCCCATAACCCTAGCCAAACCTAACTTTCTCTATTTCTACTTGATTACAAGACATTTTCTAATTTTTTAGACCAAACCCCAACCATTTTGGCTACTTTTGGTCATTTTTATATTCATTAGCATTCTAATTTATTTTTAGTGCATTTTTTTAATCTTATATAAGTAGATATTTAATTTAACATTTTTAACTTAATTATTATAATAGTGGATTGATGGACTCCTAACAAGCAATACACTTCTTAGATCTAGCTCACAGTAGGTAGTCCACTTATCTATTTACTAATAACCCCCTTTTCTAGTGTTTTTCATATCTGTAGGTTATTCCTTCCTAACCAAAGAGGAGTTCCCATTGTCATCTAGATTCATATGCACACTTTAACATGTATTCTTCTACACACCCTATTACTAGTTTCATTATTTACATTCAAAACTAAGAAATGAGGTAAAATTAAGAAACACATAGAGTTATAAGTGCTTGAAAAACTTGGATTATATCTATTTTGACTAACATGGTTAGGCTAGTTTTGTCCTTAGCTTTGACCTTGTCCTTAGCCTTGGAATTTTCCTTTATAGGGTGGCCTAATTACTTGATAAGATTGTTGTTGAGGTTGATATGAGCCTTGGTAAGGCTTATTGAATGTTTTCTACCTCTTAACATTCACTATTTCATTTACAAAATATTATAACATACTCTTAACCTCTTGAAAGCTTTTCTATTCTTAGGAATCACTAGATTGACTAGTGAAAATTATTTATTTCTTAGGTGGGGGTTTAGTAGTAATTGTAAGTACAGGAGGAATGACAACAAGGGGAAAATAGAAATAGGAGATGATCTAATCTTAGCTAATAAAGGAATTGGTGGTCCAAGTGTAAGTGTTTAAGAGTAATTTGCATTTTTCAGGATCTTAAGAAAGAAAATAAACTTACTATAGGTGTGGCTTATTTGGTTATGTACACATTGAATCCAAAGATTTGAAGAGCTCCTCTTTGTCTTGGGAGGAATACTTGTAGTTAAGAAATCACTAAGGCAAACATGTTCATTAGATAGATAGTAAGGTGGATTTCCTAGCAAGATCTATATCTTAGAAGTGATATCTATGTTAAGGGTTGTCATTCCACTTACTTTAAATCATTATGTTGATAAAATTGGAAATAAGATACTTGCATCAATAATAGAAGATTACTAAAATTGAATACAAAAAAAGCTTATTCTGAAAAGAAACTAGAAATGATCTAATTAGTGATAAATTGATTAGTACTAGTGTTAATAGGTTGGGGTATGGCTCAAAAAATTATAAAGATGCCTCTGAATAGGTAGGTACATAGAATATTGAATTTGGTTAGGTGTATGAGGGTCAAACTAGCTTTCTAGTTTTTAGTGCCATAAGTGACAATCACCGGTCATGCAATGATCATGATCAAGGGTAATCATTGCTAGTTAGGTGACCATTATCAGTTGAGGATAAATATCATCGATTATATAACCATCATTGGTTACCTATTAGTGAATTTGAAATTAAAACTAGAATTTGAGTTTGCTAGTTAACATGATCTAAAAAGTGGATTATGGAAGATAGCTTAGGCTTGGAATGAAAACCTCATAATAGAATAAAAGAAAATATATACTTATCTTACCAAAAATTAGCTAGTGGGTGGATGATTAAAATTTATTTTTTGGTGGAATTTAGGTTGATTCTGGTAGTGTAACAATATTTTGGGCTTAGTGGAGGGTCGATGTCAATTAGGCTCCCTATATGATGACTAATATCACTTGATAATGTGGATTGACATAATTGACCTACAAAATGAGATTTTGGATACAAAGATCTCTAGATAACAATTGTAGATGGTTTCACCTCCCATGCATCTCTCTCTTATAGGTACAAGTAAAAGGTGGAAGTGGTTGTCTATACTAGACTTGAAGAAGGCTTTTTAATATAAGTCATCCATGTAAAGGGCTCATAACTAGATTTAGACTACCATATTTAGAAAATCAAGGTAGTGGTTTGTATGTAGGTTACATGTTGAGTCTAGGCTATCCAACCTAACCATAACTAGTTAGGGTGACATTCATCAGTCACTTTGACCATTGCCAATCGAGGACCTAGGAAAAAGATAGGTTAAAATGGGTGAAAAGGTGAGTTAAGCTAGACAAATGACTAACTTGACTCTAAATTAGGTAAATAGGTTAGGCTAGGTAGGTTTTTAATAGTTATAGGTGTAGTCGATAAAGGTTCAAGAAAAACCAAAAGGATTACAATGACTAGGACTATGTGTGTAGTTTTATAGTGTCTAAATTTTACCCCTTTTTGTTATGTAGCTTGTGTGAATGAGTAGCAAAACAAAAATGGAGACTGGCTCTAGATCTACTTGCCTTAAGAGTAGGAGGAAGTGTGTCCCCCTCAAACTAGGAGATAATGAGGTGAAATTTATGTGGGTACAGGTTTGATAATATGTGAATGTTAGTTCATTAGGTAGGTGATAAAAATAATGGTTCGAGATGTGATATGCAAACTTGCACAGAAAATGTGATAAAATGGTATGATAGCCAAGATCATGCAAAAGACTAAAATTGCCCATGTTGTTAAAAAGTAAGGGTTGGTGCTAAGGAGAACAAGTGACAAGTGAATTATGTGATTGCCTAAAGGTGTGGTTGTTGGGAACACTCATAAATACCAGTATCTTAAGCAAGATTTATTTTCCCAGTGGGTTTCCCAGGTAGGAAGTGCTCATAGGGAAAACACAAATAGGTCAAGTGTAATGGGTATTCAAGGTAGGAAGTGCTCTCATTAAGAAACAAGTGGGTTGATGTATGAAAGGTGGCACAAAATACAAAATATCAACATGGAAATGTTATCACTATAGTCAAGAGACTAGGAAAAAAAGTGTCACAAAATTGCATGCCAGATAGGCTAAAATAGACCAATGGTGAGGTGATGAGGTTTTCAAGATAGTGGTCATGGTCGAGTTGACTCCATGTGCACAAGGCTCATGGACACTACCTACATAGTTATGTGGATGCAATATACAATAAAACTTTAGGCCAAACACAGTTCTTCCCATGTGGGAGAGATACGGCTGGGTAACTAGGTTGGTTAATGGTAGGTGCTTAAAAATTACAATGGGGACCTTGATCGATGATGGTTAGAAGAATTCCCTAAGGGTTGATTGATTTTGGTTAGCCTAACTATAATAGTCAGGGTAAAACCCTAAAAGCTTATAGGGTAAAAGTAAAAAGTGAGTGTCATTTTCATGCATTAGACTTGTGTGCTTTTACTTTGGTGAATTTTGGTGACTTTTTATGGATGGTGGGCCAAGGTTTAGTGAGGTGGAATTGAAATAGTGGTGTACTTGTTGAGAAAGGATTAAGAGTATGGAGGTAGGTTGAGGATACAATAGAGTCATTGGACAAGGCTTGTGACCATGGTAGTGATCTTGGAATAGTGTAGCGTATGTGTTAAAATTATTAGTTAGGGTAAGGTTTAAGATTTTTTAGGTATTATGTTATTTTAGGCTTGTTCTGGATGTTATAGCTGGGGTTTTGGGTGGGTTTTATTTGAGAATAAAATTTAGACAAATCAGGTTTAGGGAAGCTTTTGATTTGTAAATAAGGTTGGGGGTTGTTTGTGGGAACATATGTTATTGTGAATTTGGTTTTTTAGAATGTTTAGATGCTTGCTTTGGTGAATGAAGGAGTTATAGGGTTCAAGTCACTACCACTATGGCAGAGATATTAACTAGTGACAATTCAACTTGACCTTCACAAATTGACCCTAGGTGATCGATGATGGTGAAGGAACCATCGACACTTGAGGGTATGAGTTTAGGATTTTTAAATGCAAGAATTAGTGAGGTAGTTTTTGTATTGTGTTTCTTAGCTAAAGGTGTGTTTTTGGGGAATGGGTTGGATTGGTATCTAAGTGTTATGGATTTTTTTATCTAGGGTAGGTAGGTAGCTAGGCTAAGGGGATATGGTAAGACAAAAATGGGGTAGGGTAAGGATAGGTCAAAATTTAGTACTTAGTATTAGGTAAAATACTAAAATATAGTATTATATGCTATGTTTATATGCTAGAAAACATATTAGGTTGAGAGATCAGGTGTCAATACTCTTTATCAAGGTTTGGGATGCCATGATATCATTGCACCTATGGTGGTACATGGAAGATGTGGGCTTAGGTGTGATGTGACATTATAAGCATATACCATGAGACTCTATGATGATCATCATGCTCATTGAGAGATAGAACCCCATGATGAACACATTTTGGCTACTGACTAGAGAGATCACCATCCTACTAGAGGATGTGCATAGCATCACATCTATTATCTTAGGGAGAGGTAGTATATCAAATAGAGGGTGAGGAGGTAGATGACCTGATGGAGATGATATATGGTGATGATCTTACTCAAGAAAAATACCATGTAGATAGGTTTGAGTATGGCCTATTATACTAGATGGCTCTAAAAGATAGATACCTAATCATGATGATGGTGATGGTGTTCATGGCCTTTGTACTACCTGACTCAATTAGTGGGTAGTTTCTTATAGATTTATTAGGTGTTTTAGTTTATATGTTATTGGGGAGGATTGTATTTATCTAGGACCCAATCCTATTTATACAAATATATTGGGAGATCTGGGGTTTTAGACACCATAGGTGATATGGGATTAGTGTTAGCTTTTTTATTCACTATTGGGACTTTGAGAACATTTAGGTAATAAGATCCCTAGGATTATTAGTAGATGGTTATCTCTTAATGGATTATATAGTGGGCTTCCTATGATGGAGGAGAGGTAGAGCTATGATAGGGGCAAGTGAAAGATCCAGTGACATTGAGTGGTTCTTTGGGACATTAGATGGTTTGGTAGTTGGGGACTTGATATGGAGGCCCTTCATTAGGTGTCCATAGTGGGTAGGGCTCAGATATCACACCTTAGGTCTGTAGAGATAGCGGTGGATATATGGCTATAGGGAGGGTGAGGATGAGCTTCTCCTATTTGATCATGTGTAGATATAGTTTGGGCTTGCTCAAGGGATCCCACCTGATTTACCCAAGTAAAAAAGAGTAGAGAAAGAGTTTATGCTATCTTTACCCCAACTAAAAGAGGTTATACCTAATTTTGAGGAGTTATCAGTGAGGTCTCCTATTAATGATGTAGGCATTGATGATGGTTATGCAAATTGGTACTAGGGTAGGTATATTATGGTAGACTTTAGATGGGGTGATGGGGGTCAGTAGCCCATTGATGTAGATCTGGCATAGGCATAGGCTCAATCATATGGAGATGGATAGGTAGTAGAATCACTTCTCACATCATAGGCCTAGGTTATTGGTTTATAGGGATAGACGGCTGCATTATAGGGATAGGTGACCACATTATAGGGATAGGTGGTCACCTTGTAGGGGCAGGTCCAATTTTTGATAGCTAAGAGAGACCAGGCATAAGCTTCCCTTACCACAATTATAGGTGAGAGAGATTCCATGAGGGCATCTCTTGTAAGGATAGGGGAAGCTATAGGAGTACCCAGTTCAATGCCTAGAAGATACTACTTAGCCACTATATGGGAGCTTAGATATTATGAGGCCATGGTGCCTAATCAGATGCACTAGGAAATGAGATATGTAGATTATATAATAAGTTTGATAAATGAAGTAATAACAACTAATCCAAGCTAGTGGGCAGCCATGGTTGGATAGGCAAGTACTTTAGGGGGACCACCACTAGGTATAGGTATAGGTGAAAGACTAGATGGGGTTAGTGGTAGTGGTATAGGGCCAACTAGGGCTGATGGGGGCCCATGATTATGCTTGGATATGTGATTTTGGTACATTATTTTGATATCAACCTATGATCAATGTATTGAGATGTATATTTTGTTGAGAGAGAGTCTGATACATTACTACATGTATTATTTTTTACTATTCAATGCATATGATGTATGACATTTGATGTTTTATATATGATATATCTCTATAGTTTATGTGATGTTCATGTTTGTGATTTATGGTCATGGATGCTCATGGTTATGGTTATTTGACTTAGTAGTTTAGGCATGTGATGTTTATAAAGTTGAATTATGATGTTTTTATTATGCTCATGGTTATGATAGGATATGTTATGGATGGATACATGTTATGGTCCATGTTTATGGTTATACAGATTGAATGGTGAATGGTATATGCCATAATGTTTTTAACATTAATTTGGTTTATGGTGTAATAACATGTTTGGATCCTTACATGATGTGATGGATAGGTTAATGTTTATAGTTAGCTACTATATGTTTACATTGTGCTTAGCTCATTGATACATAGATGTTGTTTTGCTTGCTAATATTTTTAGTGATGTTTATTATTTTGGTACGATCTTTGTTATTCATGTTGGTAGAAGTAGGAATATATAAACTTTTTAGTGGTAAGTAATGATGTGAAACCCAAAATTAGATTGGCTTAGTGAAAGAAATCCTTTCAAATGTTTCACATTAGCATACATAGGTTGATAGATAGTGATCCTGATAAGATTGTGTCAAGTGAACTCATAGTCCCATGCATATGATATGTGGAGGGAGAATAGGTGAAATTGGGACCATTAGTGAGACTAGTATTCATTTTTTGTAGGTGTCTAAAGAAGTAGTATAAACAAGTCTATGTCTATATAGAAAGTGTAAATTGATTGATGTGAGAAGTCTACTAAGGAGAGGTGATTATAGTTTTCCCAAATCATTACTTTTATGAGAGACAATTATAGCTTAAAAAATTCTTTTTCTCTTGATTTTAATTTTATTTATGATTTTACTTGAGCGGTGAGGGAAGATGATCGATGCAGGAAGCTTCCAAGAAATTACTAGTTTTGACTAATGCTTTACTTAGCCATCCTTCAAGGGAGTGGTCCAAGTTTATATTCTTAGTTTGAATTTTCTTGATAGTTTTCCTTCAAGGGACCAATCCACCTTATGTTTGGTAATTTTAGATGATTTTCAATAGCTGTCCTTCAAGGGAGCAATCTATGAATGCTAAGAATGACCCATAGTTTGTTTATCCTATTTGATAATGTTTTTTTCTTTTATTTGATTTTTTTGACATAAAATTTCTCATACATGATCAATATATTACCTTTATGAAGGCAAAACTAAGTTGACATGGGGGTACCATAGTTGAAAAGGAGGTATAGGTAATAATGACCATAGGAATTGATCTTAAAGATATGGGAAGTACTATGAGAATCATGTCATGGATAGAGTCATGGTATACATAGTTCAAGATTAGGCTATAATTGTGATGAATAATCACATGATTTAGTTTTAGTCAATTACCCCTAAAAAGAGGGAAATGAATGTGGTTGCAAGGGATGAACTCAAGTTAGACAAATGATGATTATGATCCCTAACTAACAATAAAAAGGATGTAGAGGTGAAGCATTGAGAGTATCAGGTTCTATTTTAATTTTGAGAGAGGACAAATTATAAGATCCTAATCCATACTTATAGGTAATGATGTAGGGTCCAAGCCAATTGAAAGAAAATTAACCCCATTTTCTTTTCTCCATATTAGTTGCATGTTAATTTTCCTTGAGAACAAGATCTCCAGTATTAAATTCTAATACTTTTAGGTGTTTTTTATAGGCTCATTTGACTCATTATTGATAGACATGAAGATGGAAAAGAGCAGTCAAGTGATGCTCATCAAGTATATCCAATTGAGCTAAACATGCTTGACAATAATCACTTTCCAGAACAATGTCATGCAAAGATATATGAAAAGAAGGTATTCAAAATTTAAGAGGAAATACATGAGATAAAAAGGTGTAGCACTTGTAGGAGTTTAGATGCTAGTGTGATATGCCCATAAGGAAAAAGGGATGTGAAAGTGTCAATCCCAACTTGAGGTATTAACCATTTTGGTAAGCATGTTATTAAGGGTTTTGTTAGAGGCTTTAGCTTGTCCATTTACTTGTGGGTGATAAGGTGATGAAAAGATAAGATTAATACGAAATACATCACAAAAGCCTTGAACTTGTTTAATTTTAAAATATTTTCTATTTTTAGTGATGATCTTATGGGGAACACCAAAATAGTAGATGATATGGTGGGTGATGAATTTGACAATATTTTCAGCCTTCATTAAGATAAGAGGAATAACCTCCACCAATTTGGTAAAATATTCAATCATGATAATGATAGAATGATGTTGTTGTGAAGAGTAGGGGTTGAATTCACCTACAAGGTCTAGACCATCTTATGAAAAGGGTCAAAATTCCATAGAAACATGAAGACTATTACTAGGTGTGTGATGTAAATTAACATGTTGTTAATACTTGACACACTTTTTCACATAATCACAATAGTCTTGGTTAAGGTTGGGCTAGTAATAGCCTAGGTAGAGTATGTGCTTAGCCATAATGAGTCCACTAAAGTGACCCCCATAGATACCCTCATGTGTCTTCTTGATATCACGAGAGGATTATGGACCATGAGGGCAAAAAAATAAGAGGCCATCAAAACCATGTTTGTAAAGAATTCCTCTCATAATAGTGTAATGGGATGTGCTATAAATAAATGCTTGATGGGCATTCCTACAGAGGCCAGAGGGAACTATTCCAAGGTGAAGGTAGTTGAAGGTTTTCAAATACCAAAGGTCATTTAGAATCTCTTCCACACTAAAGATGGTTAGAGTGTCTAATTTGGTGTAGGAAGGTTTGATGAGGTGATGGAAAATGACTGATAGCTTAGAGTCCAAGGGTGATAATGAGATTTAAGAGGCAAGAGAAGCCATGGTATCAATAAACTTATTGGTAGATCGTGGGGTGGTTTGAATATGGTAGTGTTCAAATGATGTTAGGAGCTATGTGACTAGTTATCTATATAGTTGTATCATTTAATTCTTACACTGGTAAATGTCATTGACTTGGTTGACCACCAATTAGGAGTTACCAAAGATATTAATTATTTTGACTCCCAATGCTAAGGCAGTTTGGAGACCTATTACTAGGGCTTCATAGTCAGCCACATTTTTCATAAATTCAAAGTCAAGTTTAAAGGACAAAAGAAGTGGTTCAATGATAAGGGGGAAAAGGATGATACTAAATTCCCCACCATGTTGACATTTGGAACCATAAAAAAACATGGTTACCTAATTGGTGAAATATACTTGAGATAGACTTGTGATAGACTCATTTGGGAACTCCAAGGGGAGAGGCTAATTGTTTACTAGGGGTGCCTTAGCTAGTTGGTCAGCAATGACTTGCCCTTTGAGTGATTTTTATTCGAGGAACTCAAGGTAAAACTCAACTAAAAGCACGTGACACTTAGCCATATGATAGTTTTTGTATGGTTTGGAGTGCATGCATTTGAGGGGATTGGTATTGGTTATGACAAAAGTTTTATGGTTAAGAAGGTAGTGGTAAAGTTTGGTGGCCATAAATACTAGGGCCAAACATAGTTTCTTGGTATGTGTCTATTAATTTTTGTATTCAAAAAGTGTGCATCTAATGTAATAGATGGATTGTTCCTTATTTCTTTCATCCTAATGGGAAAACGTCGCCCCTAAGGAGTGTTCTATGGAAAAGATATAGAGGTAGAAAGGTTGCCCATCTTTAGGAGGTGTAAGGATAGGTGGAGATAGTAGGTACTCTTTGAGTGCATCAAAGGCCTTTTGATAATCAAAATTCCCCTTGAGAGAGACATCTTTTTTCAAGAGGAGGTGGAAGGGTTGACACTGACTAAAGAGTTATGAGATGAAGAAATGAATGGATTCAAGTTTCCCTTACAAGTTGTAGAGTTGTTTAAGGTTGGTTGGAAGTGGCATCTTGAGGATGGCTTTAATTTTGGTTGCATCAACATCAATTCCTTAAAGGGAAATGATGAATCTAAGATGTTTTCCTAACAAGACCCCAAAAATACATTTCTTGGGATTGAGGCAAAACTAATAGTGGATAAGTCACTTAAAGATAATCTTGAGAATGGCTAAATGGTCTTTACAAAGCTTGGAGTTCTTGAAAAGGTCGTCCACATAGTCTTTAATGATTATATGGATAAGTTTATGGGAAATATAGGTCATGGCATGTTGGTAGGTTATGCCAACATTCTTATACCCAAAAGTCATGACTCTATAATATAAATTTCCGCATGGGGTGATAAATATAGTTTTGTGTTGATCTTTAGGGGAAATTTAAATTTGATTATAACCTAAGAATATATCTTATGAGATATATCATCTTGTGGCCTACTATAAGATTAATGAGTTAGTCAATGCTAGTTAGAGGAAATTCATCCTTTGGAAAGGTGAGGTTGAGGTCATGAAATTCCACATAGATATGTAGTCCCCCTATGGCTTTATTGATACACACTATGTTTAAAATTGATTGGGGGTAATCGATGGGTTGAATAAAGTTGACAAAAAGGAGGTGTTGAAGCTCTTATTTGATAAGGAGAGCTATGTGAGGTTGTATTTAGTGAAGTTTTTATTTGAAAAGTTTGGTGGCATTATTGGTTATAATTTTATGGGTGTTGATGGCTAGGTCAATATTGGGCATGTTGGCATATGACTAGGTGAATATAATACTATGATCTTGGAGGAAGGTAGATAAGTCATGTAGTTCCTCAGAGGTGAGAGTTTGGCCAAGTTTGATGATATGGGGGTTATTAAAAGTACATATGTCAATGTTCATGGTAGATTCATTCAACATGGTTGAGTTTTATGGAGGTAAAGATTTATGGATGGAATAATCTGGTACACCAAGGTAGGTGAGAAGAGCATCATCATCTTGACATTGAAAAATGTTAATGGTAGGAGATTCCTCTCCCATAAGTTTAGAATGTTTGAAAGGGATGGATATAGATGCCCCTTCATTTTGATAAGTTATGGGGTCAAGGTTAATCATGTTGATGTAAAAAAGAGTTGGATAGGATGATGTCCTCATCCTCACCCACAAGTGGAGGGGGTCTTGGTGAGGAAGGGGTTTCTTCTTCAAAAATGGTAGGGGTAGTTTATTTGGATTTATTTTTATTGGGTAGAATGAAGATGAGGCCATGCTTCTTATGAGGCTTTGAGGTCTCAATCAAGGTCAATGTGTGTGGGTTGTGCTCATATCATCCCAAACCAAATCCCTTCCAAGCACATATATGAAGGTATAGCTTGGAAAAGTCTAGGTCATCCAAATAAGAAAAGGTGAAGGTGAATGGTTGTGTTGGAGAGGGAGTGATGATAGTGTTAAGTGGATTATCCATTCCCCCATACATAAAATAGGTTTGGTAGCTCAAAGGCCCCAAGGGGGTAATGGCTCTAATGTTGGGGTCATAAAATGATTGGTGGTTGAGTTTCCCATATTCTTGGGGAGTAAGAATGGAATCAAGGGTGAGGAAATGATATTACCCAATGGTAAGGCATTAAAAGGTAGGTTAAAAAGGATCAGTGATGATTATTAAGTCCACAAGGATAGATGAGATATAAAATGCCTTAGTGGTAGAGGAGAAAGTAATAGCTTCATCTTCCATGGGTGAGTGCTTGATGGTGGTTGTTTGTAGTGATTTATATATAGGAAAAAAATCATCATTAGATAGGTAAGTCATATTTCATGCTACAAAAGGTCTACGGTCATCTTGTATGGTAATAACTTGACCTTCATGTTCAAACTTAACAAAATGATGAATAGTGGAAGGTACACATCCCATGGCCTAGATCTAAGGTCTCCCTAGAAAAACATTGTACTAGAATTCATCTTTGACCACATAGAAGAGTTCAGGGAGGGTGCAAGGTCCTAGTCAAATATGAAGGACCATGGTTCCAAGGTAGTGGTCATAGTGTCATTAAAATATCTAAAAATGACTAAAGTTTTGGACATGAAATTATCTGGTAGCTTGAGTTTCTCATAGACATGGGAAGAGATGATGTTGATACTGGATCCACTATCAATCATAACCCATTTGATGTGGGTCAGATGTGAGCTATAATAAAAAGAGGGGCATCTAGGTCTTCAGGGTGGATAGAAGGTATCTCTTAGTCCTTGAAGGTAATAAGGGTAGAGAGTTGGAGAGCACCAATAAAGGCCTTTATAGGTTGGGAATCCCCTAGTTCAACTTCAATGGCTGACATAGCCTCGATCATGAACTAATGATGGTGGGGTAAAGTGGAAATGAGCTCATATATGATCATTTTAGTAGGGGTTCGGTGGAGTTGTTTAAGGATGACCCTCTTGATGGATTCAGAGGGGTTAATCTATGAATTGCCTAAGATGGTGACTTTAGGCTTAGCTATAGATGTAGAGGTTTGGATCTAGTTTTGTACAAGGTAGATTGGTGGGTATGTCTATGGAATAGACACTTTGGCCTTCCCTTTATATTTTTATTATGACTATATGACCACATTAATGGTATGGATAGAGGGGGAAGGTGTGATGGGGGTTAGGTAGATTATCCATCATTTTGGGGTGAGAGTGGGGGATTAAGAATGTGTTGGTGGTTGGTTATTAGTTTCAATGGTGGAGAAATTAGTGGAAGGTCTTCTACCAAAAGATCTTCCTCATCATAGAGTTGGTGGATAATGGCTTAGAGAGATTTACAATTCTCTATGTCAGACCCAAGTGTCCTATTATAAGAGAAGATTTGAAAATCATTGTACCAAGTTGGATTCAAACTAAGAAGATCAAAAGGTCTGATGGGAGGTAATATGAGGCAAGAGATCTACATTAATATTTTAAGGATGGTCATATAGGATTCTGCTAAAGGTAAGAAAGGTTTAGGTATCATGGTTTTGGTTGATAATATGGGTGTATTGGTGGAAATAGGTTTGGTGAGAGATGGTTTGGGTAAGGTGGTATTTTTAGTTGATTTTTTTGGTCTAGTTATGATGCTAGTTGGGGTTTCTAGTTTTGATGGTCCAACTAGTTGTGATCTAGAAATGACTAGCACATTGGTTAATAAATATGATGGTGTAATTAATGGTAGTGGATGGTATATGTTGAAAAGGGTTTCATTTTTATGAAAAGTAGAAGGGTGAGGCCCTAGAATAGAGGGAAAGGTAGAGGGATGTAGAGGCTTAGTCATTTATCCTTTTAATATTTTCATCTTCTTGGCTGGTGTGGGTCAAGAATTGCATATAAGTTTGGGTGAAGTTAAGTCTACTTTCAAGGATCAATGAACCAAACTCTAAGTAGGGAATACACCAGGAGTTTTGAAAGGTTTGGTTGGTAAGGTGGTGGATGCTTTGTTTGACTGAGAAGTTGAGGAATTGTTATAGGTTTGGATTGGTTTAAGAGGTGGTGGAGAGATGATGGATTGATTAGTTAGAGGCTATTATAAGGTTCAACCTTGTTAATAGAGGGAATCCCTAACTATTTCTAGAAAGTGGTTCTATTCATGTCTAGTTTTAAGGTGAATTTTAATTTTTGCAATAATGTGGAAAATGATTTGTGTATTTGTCCTAATCTTTGGGTAGTGGCTACAAAAGATAGAGTTTTGAGTTAGGTAGGATGGTTGGTAGGTTGATTAATTTATTGAGGTGAGGAAGGTAGGGTTGGTATAGATAGCTCCTCCATTACAGGTGCTGGTGGAACCACTTCTTCTTTACGAATGATGTCCATAGGTGTGGTAGTTTGTTTGGTAGTTGGTAGAAGTGGAAAATCAAGAATGTTGATTTGTCTAGATGTGCTAGTTGAGGTAGTATGTGATGATTTCAAGACTTTTATGAGGGTAGCTAGGGAGAAAGGAACCTCTTTAGTTTAGCTATCCAAAGGAGGGTAAGGTGATATTATTACCATGATAAGTGAGATGGGGGAGGAATGGGTAGATTGGTTGATTAGGTCCTCATGGATAGGTGTATCATGAACCATGTTGATCATGTGGGCATTATAAGAGCATTCAACCTATGTGTCCTTAGTTTTGATATGGGCATGATTAGGAAAATTTTTCCTGAAGAAGTCAAGAGATTGATTTTGAGAGGCATTAAGATTATCCAACATGAGTTCCCCCTTGTTGATAAGACTTTGAAAAAAATTATTGAAAGTATTACATCATCTGACATCATGTCTAATTATGCAATGAAAATAATAGAGGTCATTCTCATTATACCAAGTAGGTGCCATATGAGAAGAATCAAATTATTGGGGAGGTTTTATAGGTGGAAGTAGTATAATTATAGATTTTAGTAGCTTCTCTAGAATTGAAGTGTAAGATTATCCAAGTGGAGTGAGTTGTTTTTAGTTATTTCAATGTGGGTTCCTTGAATTTGGATTGGAGGTAATGGGAGAATATTTTTGGTTGGCATTGGGTGGATGGGCAATTTTAAGGACAATGGCATTTTGGATTCCCTTGGTCTTAGTTTTGGTATTGGCTTGGTTGCCTAGTTTAGAGGAAGAGGTTTCATTGGTCTTGAAGGTAGATTTCTTATTTCATAACTTGAATTTACCCTCATCTAAGGCCTAGTTTTCTAGCTTACATGCCATGGTAAAATCCTCATAAAGGTTTTGAAGCTCTGGACACATAGTCTTGAAGATATATGTTTGACACAAGCTTAAGAAAAAAGTTCTATAAGTTTACATTGAGGTAGGGGAATCAAAGTTGATTAATCAAGCTTCTCCAATAGACAAAAAAATTAGCAATGGACTCATTACCAAATTTATTGATAGAATATAAGCTCATGATAGATACCTTCTTTTAAATGATAATGCAAAAGTGATCCAAGAAGACTTTTTCTAGTTGAGTGAAAGAAAAGATGGAATGTTTTTTAAGGGTACTATACCAATCAAGTGCTAGACTAGATAAATGCATGGGGAAGGTTCAAAAAAGAACGGTATCATCATAAGAAATCATGGAGCATACATGCCTAAAATCCCTAAGGTGTTGTTGGGGGTCCAACTTTCTATGAAATTTGGTAAATTTGGGAAACTCCCACTGAGGAGGGTAAGGTCTAATAAGAACATACGGATGAATAGGTTTCTTACAAATTTGATCGTAAGATAAGATGTTATGAGATCCTAAAATGGATGACTCAAAGTTGGTCATCTTATCCATGAGCATTTTCATTAGGTTGGTTTGAGGTGGTGCACCAAAAGGATTATAAGGTTGATATTATAGTTGAGGTTGGGTAACATATTAGTAATTGCTTGGTGGTTGAAAGGCTACCACATATTAGAATATGGATGCTAGAGGTTGGGTAGGGTAGGTGGTTGGTAGTGGTTAGGTAATGGGTACATACCCTTGTGGGTTAGGGATGTATCTTAGATTGGGTGTAATGGGTAAATATTGAGAAGTCCCTATGGATTGGGCATGGGTGGTAGCTGGGTTGATGATCAAAGGGGAGGTAGTGACCTTTGTGCTAATGGGTGGTGAGGTAAAAGGGATAGATACCCCCAAGCTTGGTAAAGGGGTATTAATTCATGGGTTAGGTTTCATAGAGGGGAGGTTGGTAACACTAGTGGTGGGTGCTCTAGATATAAGTGAGGTATGATGGGTCAATGGTTGGGTTTTCCCCAAGGTAAAAGAGTCATTAGTAGGGGTGGAAAGTGTAAGGGTAATGGTTAGTTGGATATGTTTGTTCTTATCCATAACATCAAAGGGGTTAGTAGATGCAGATGCCTAGGTGGTATAAGGTTAGGTGGTGACCATGGAAATAGGATGCCCTTCATAAGGTGGGATGGCATGCCATAAGGAGGAACATGAGGTGAAGTTAAAACTAGGATATGGTGAGAAGAGGTGTTAGGGTAGTGCTGAAGGGCCATTGGATTATTGTCTAAAAACGTGGTAAAATCCATGTCTCCTTGGATGAATACCTGAAAGAAAGTAGGGATTATCAATGGATAAGGTGAATCTTCTACCTCATAGACATACTCCATAGATGAGGTTGATTTAAGTGATGAGTTTTGTTTTACCATGTCTATTCACTGCTAACAAGTGAGAACCATATAAGAAAAGGGAGAGAAAATAAGAAAAATCTCACTTCTCAAACTAGAATAAGACAAGAAAATGATCAAGGCAATCAAGACACACAATATGAAGTACATTTTGGCCTAGAGGTTAGTTTTAATCTCCTTTTCGCTTATGCCTTAGTTTGTGATAATGTGTGATAGAAGCTAGCTTGTAGATCAGGTACTATATAAGTAGTTTATGGTTAGCTTTAGGTTTCTTTAGGTGATCAAAATAATTTGTATTTGAATCAATACGTGGCTTGGTATTGGGGTCTAACCCCTCACTTCATGATCCCATAATGATAAGAGTGTCAGGTGCTTAGCCAATATATATTGATATCTAGAGTTTGTACTCAAATAGAGAGTTGAGTTGGTTCTCCCCTTGGTAATGACCTCTAAGTAGGATCACTAAGAATGGGTAAGGTGACCTCTAGGTGATGAAATCCTATTCAGCCCTTATTTCAAATTATTTTGGTGTTTGATTGATGAAAGTGGTTTGGCTAGTGTGTGCAAAAAAGTGGTGCTATGATAAGATTACTATGCTTTAATTCAAAGGTAACTAATATTAAAAGTAATTAATGGATGTAGTTGATTTTAAGCCCAAAAATAATTAGTTTCAATTATGAGCATAGATAGAGAGAAGAGCATACAAATGAAAAGAAAACATAAGTAAAAACTCTTGGTCTCACCAGGTGTGTGAGAATGTTTAAGATTAATTTTTAGTTTTAAGGATATTAGGAAATAAAAGAAACTTGATATAGGTGTGGTTGAAAAACTTTTTTTTTTCACATGTTGAATCAAAAGATGTGAAACATTCCTCTTTATCTTAGGAGGAATACTTTTAGATAAAAAATAACTAAGGAAAACTTGATCGTTAGATAGATAGTAAGGTGGATTTCCTAGTGAGAGCTAGATCCTGAAAGTGAGAGCTTCCTTAAGGGTTGATAATCCATCTATTTTAAAAAATTAAGTTGATAAAAATAGAAAGAAGATAATTGCATTAATAATAGAAGATTATTGAAATCAAATACAAGAAAAGCTTGTTTAGAATAGAGACAACAAATGATATAATTAGTGATAAAATGAATAGTTCTAGTGCTATGATGTTGAGGTATGTCTCAAAAAATCAAAAAAGGATCTATGAATAGGTAGGGACATAGAAAAGTAAATTTGGCTTGGTATAAGATGGTGAAATTAGATGCTAGTTTTTGGTTCCACAAGTGACCATTGTCGGTCATGCAACCATCATAAGTCAAGGTTAACTGTCACCAGTCTAGTGACCATTTCCAATTGAGGATAAACATCACTAGTCAAATAACCATCACTAGTTTCTTATTGGTGAATCTAGAAGTGAAACTAGGGTTTAGTTTTGCTGATTAATGGAATCTAGAAAGTGGATTCTAGGAAATAGCCTAGGATTGGAATGAAAACCTAGTAAAAGAATACAGTGTTGAGTTATGGAGCTAAAAGCTTCACTAGATGAGCAAATGTAGAGGTTGTTGGAGTTACACAGTCACTGACATCGGTCAGGTATCGACCAAAAGCTACTGACGTCAATTAGGGATTGGCCAAC
Source organism: Torreya grandis (assembly GCA_037957365.1). Taxonomy (NCBI): domain Eukaryota; kingdom Viridiplantae; phylum Streptophyta; class Pinopsida; order Cupressales; family Taxaceae; genus Torreya; species Torreya grandis. The sequence goes on from JARHVA010007151.1 coordinate 346,901, forward strand.
ATCAGTTATATGTAGACAAATAGGGACCGACATCGGTCACCTATGTGTTCCAGAATTCTATTTTTGAGGAAAAACAGATTGTTTGCATGATAAGATTAACTATTAGTTTTGAGTTTGCATTTTTATTTTTGGCAGGATATATTTGATTAAGAGGTGTATCTAATGGTGGAGAATGCAAAGCTCATGAATCCTAGTATTATATAATAGGGTTAGATCTTCATAGCTTGTAAGAGAAAAAGGGTAGACAATTCAAGGATTGAATTGGTTGTAATTGAGTAAGAGAGAGAACTCTTAAGGGAAAGAGATCTGTACATTTGAGAGGTGTGAGAAGAAAGAGAGATTTCTTCATTGTATTTCCTTTTGGAAGAGTTTAATACAAGTTTTTTTTGTTTCTTGTATCTCTTATTCTTTGTTGATTCTGATTTCTAGTTACGTATTATTTCTGGTTTAATTATGTGTTTACTTGCTTATAAAAAAGTAATCAATTGTACTCTATAAGATCCTAACAAGTGGTATCAGAGCCAGGTTCACTAATAAGTGGTATCAAAGCCTGGTTCAGATCAGGTTAGTGTGTGTTGATTATAGGTCACTCTCAGGGGTTTCTGATTGAGTGGGAGTAAAGTAATGGTAGAAGAAAGTACACTAAGAATGGAGAAATTCAATGGCAAGAATTATAAATTATGGAATTATGGAAAGAAAGGTCATATAAAGAAAGATTGTTGGTTAGTAGAAGATCAACATGAAGGAAATAAAGAAGCAAATGATGCAGGTATTGTTGCATGGGATGCTCTTATATGTTCCTTAGATAAAGTAAAATCTTGGGTTTTAGATTCTATTGCCTCTTTCCATGCAACCCCAAATAGAGCATTTTTTTATGAGTATGTCCATGGAGACTTTGGAAAGATTTATTTAGGGGTTGGTGAGCCTTGTCAAATTGTTGGCAAAGGGAAAGTGCAGCTGAAATTGTAGACTAGAAACATATGGGTGTTGAAGGATGTCATGTATGTCCCAGTCCTAAAGAGGAGTCTAATTTTTGTAGGAAAGTTGGGTGATGAGGGTTGCATAGTAACTCTCACAGTGGAATCTTGGAAAGTTTCCAAGGGTGAACTTGTATTAGCATGTGGTAAGAAAGTAGGTACTCTTTATCTATCTACATGTATTACTGATTCTCCTTCTATTTTATCTACTTCAGATGTAGATGCAAAGATGTGGTTTTGTAGGCTTGGTCACATGAGTGAGAAGGGAATGGATGTTCTTAAGTCAAATGGTAATCTTTCAAATTTGAAAAGCATAGATTGAGATTTTTGTAAGCAATAGAAGAAAGTGAGGTTTCTTGAAATTGGGTCAACAAAGAAGGGAGCTTCTATTGGAGGATCATAGTGTTATGATATAAGAAAGGATTGGGTCTATTACATAAAGAGGAAATATGATGTTTTTGACAAAGTCAAGACCTGGAAAGCCTTAGTTTTCAAGGAGAAGATGATGGACAGAGATCAGCTCAAGAGGTTGAATAATTTTGAGTAGGGCAGTGTTGATCTGGACAAGGTTCTGATCTAAAATGAGATCATGGGTAAAAATCATCACTCACAGGAAAACATAGTTATCGATATCGGTCTGTTGAGAACCAATGTCAATCAAGCAGGCACCGATGTTAGTCATGTGTAGACCAAAGTTGGTGATGTCGAGCAGGTGGACACTAACGTCAATCAAGGAACTAACGTCAGTGATCAAGAGGAATCGATATCGATCAGGTGCAGACTGAGCTCAGCCAAAGATGACTGAGATTAGTCACTATTAAAATGGATTTTGGGTGGATAGCAAGTTGTCAAGGAGTCTCAAATGCCCATGAGGAGGACTAAAAGGGTAAGTAAGCCTCAAATTCATTATTCCCCTTCTTTATACTACTTGTTGCTCACTGATGGTCTAGAACCAAGAAGTTTTGAAGAGGCAATGTAGGTAGAATCTAGGAAACAGTGGGAGCATGGCATGAATGAGGAAATTGATTCCTTGAAAGAGAACCAAATGGGATATTTGGTAGAGTTGCTAGCCGAAATGAAAGCACTAAAATATGAATGGATTCATAGGTTAAAAAAAGGAGAGAATGGATAGGTGAGATAGAAGGCCAGGTTATATGGTCTTGAGCAAGCTCCATGACAGTGGTATAGGTTTGATAGGTGTATGACAAAGCATGTCTTTAGTCAATGTCAATGTAATCATTGTGTTTATTTTAAAAAGTTGGATAATATTAGCTACATTATCCTATTACTATATGTAGTGTATATGCTTGTTGTAGGGTCACACATGTAGGGATTTGCTAAGCTAAAGGTAAAAGTAGCTCAGAGGTGTGCCAAGAAGGATTTAGGAGGAGCAAAGAAAATCCTTGGCATGAGTATTTCTAGAGACAGGGAAAATCACATGTTGATTTTGTCTCTAGAGGATTATGTGAATAAGGTAGTGGAAGGGTTCAATATGTAGGATGCAGAACCGGTTAGCACACCTATAGTTGGATAGCTCATAGAATAGTGTCCTAAATCACATGATGAGGTTGAGTACATGAGTACTAGACCTGATATTACCCAAGCAATGGGAGTTGTCAGCAAGTTTGTGGCCAATTTGGGAAAGGAACACTAGAAAGTAGTTTAGTGGATTCTCAAATATCTGAGAGGGACCAACAGCAGGTATTTATGTTATGCAGGGTCAAGCACTTCTCTACATGGGTATGTAGATTCAGATATGGTAGGTGACTTGGATGATAGGAGAAGCACCAAAGGATATGTGTTCACTATTGGTGGTATGGTAGTTAGCTAGATTTTAGAGTTTCAAAAGGTTGTTGCCTTGTCTACTACAGAGGCAGAATACATTGCAATCACAGAGGCTAGCAAGGAAATGATTTGGATGACTCAGTTCATGGAAGAGTTGGGAAAGGAGCAAGAGAGTTGAAAATCGTATAGTGATAGTCAAAATGCAATTCATTTGGCAAATAATTTAGCCTTTCATTCAAGAACCAAACATATACAACTTAGGTACCACTTCATTAGATAGGTATTGGAGGATGGACAGTTGAAGCTGGAAAAGATCTATACAGATGAGAACCCTGATGATATGTTAACAAAGCTGATAGCAAAGGAGAAGTTGAATCTTCATTCAACTTTTGTTGGTCTTCAAGATTGAACTTGAAGATGGAGAAACAAGCTAGAGGATGTTGTTGTATAGGTACAGGTGCAACTATTTATCTCCAAGTGGGAGATTGTTGAGTTATGGAGCTAAAAGATTCACTAGATGAGCAAATGTAGAGGTTATTGGAGTTACACAGTCACTGACATCGGTTAGGTATCAATCATAAGCTATTGACATCGGTTAGGGTTCAGCCGGCATTGGTCATATGCAGATAGACAGGGATTGACGCTGGTCACCTGTGCATTCCAGAATTCTATTTTTGATGAAAAATAGATTATTTGCATGATAAGATTATCTATTAGTTTTGAGTCCACATTTCTATTTTTGGCAAGACAGATTTGAACCTTTGATTAAGAGGTGTATCTAATGGTGGAGGATGCATAGCTCATGAATCCTAGTATTATATAATAGGGTTAGATCTTCATAGCTTGTAAGAGAAAAAGGGTAGACAATTCAAGGATTGAATTGGTTATAATTGAGTAAGAGAGAGAACTCTTGAGGGAAAGAGATCTGTACATGTGAGAGGTGTGAGAAGAAAGAGAGATTTCTTCATTGTATTTCCTTCTAGAAGAGTTTAATACAAGTTTTCATTGTTTCTCATATCTCTTATTCTTTGTTCATTCTGATTTCTAGTTACTTATTATTTTTGGTTTAATTTCGTGTTTAGTTGCTTATACAAAAGTAATCAATTGTACTCTGTAAGATCCTAACATACAAGAAATGAATGCTTGTCTTACCAAAAATTAGTTGGTGGGTGGTTTATGTGGATTTGCCTATTCATGGAATCTAGGTTGTTTTGGTAGTGTAATGGTACTTGGGAGCTCAGTGGAAGGTTGACAGTAAGTAAGCTCCCTTTTTGATGGTTGATAGCACCTGATAATGTATATTGACCTTATTGACCTACAAAAAGAGATTGTTTATACAAAGAGCTCTTGATAATAATTGTAAATGTTTTGACCTCCCAGGCCTCTCTCTCTTATGGGCACAAATAAGAGGTTGAAGTGGTTGTCCAAACTAGACTTGAATTAAGCTTCTAAATATAAGTCATCCATATAAAGTGATTGCAATCAAATTTAGACTACTATATTTAGAATAGCAAGGTGATAGTTTACATGTAGGTTTCATGTTGAGTCTAGGCTATCCATCTTTACCATCATTGGTTAAGGTGACCATCACTAGTCACCTTGACCTCACTAGTCAAAGACCTGAGAAAAAAATAATTTAAAATGGTTGAAAAGGTAAATTAATCCAGATAAGTGACTAACTTGACTCTATATTAGGTAAGTAGGCTAGACTAGGTAGGTTTTTGAACTTATAGGTGTAGTCAATAGAGGGTTAGGAAAAACCAAAGGTAATGTGATGACTAGGACTGTGCGTGTGGTTTTATAGTGTCTACAGTAAGATTGTTACCCTGCACCATATAATTTTTTGCTCTGATTTCCACCTCATAAGAATTTAGCAATGTGTTTCCTCCCATGGATAAGATAATTAATATAATTTCACTATTTAAGTCATTCAAATATGAAATTCAAAGTTAGGGGTATGCCTAATAGAGACTGTGATTCTATCATAAGTCAATTGGAGCCTTATATTGAAGTCTTGCATGACTTCATGATGGGCCCTTTTTATTGTGGTTAACTACTTTTTAAGTGATAAATGGTCACTTTTATCCTCAAATATCTTACAAAATACATCTCCTAACTGATCCCATGTTATAATATAATTAGTGTCAAGGCTTTTATACCAATTTAAAGCTTTACCTTTGAAGGATATGGTTAATAATCTAATTGTTGCATTTTCTTCATTGATATGATGAATGTTGTAGAAGTTAGCTATATCTATGAGGTGATCAAAAGGGGTTGTATCTTGGTCTCTAGTAAGATAAATGACACTTTTAAGAGTTGTTATTGGGATAGGATCATAATGAAATAGGTCCAGAGGACTTTGGCCATTAAAATACACAAAATTTCTAGGGGATACAATGTAAATGAAAGGGTTTAACAAAGGTTTTCTTGCAAGGGTAGGCCTTGAAATTGACTTAGGAACAAAGTGTCCTTTATATGGTTGCAAATTATCAAAACTTAACTTTTGAACTAAATTTAAAGGCAATTCAACAAATTTAAAGGGAATACCTATAGAAGCTAACCTTGTTGTCACTTTTGGCATAAGATGTAGTCACTATTGTTATACCAAAATGTTGAATGTTATTTTGGAGTCACCAGATGATGTCTTTTGGAAGCTATAACTACTAAAATTTGATCAAACCAACATCAAACTTTAATCAATATTATTTGAAAGTGAATGCCATCGAGCATGCTAAAAACTGTTATAGCATCAATTTCCACCCTTGGAGATGGTTCTTCAAGATCTCTGTAATTAAGCTACACTATGGGAAAAACCCTAAGATGTGTGTTACCTATAGTGGGGTTAGACCTATGGAGAAGGCCAACTTACTTTTAATGGATCACCTATACTAATGTTTGCACTAGGGAAAGGGTTAGATAAGGGGTAAAGACTCACTAAGAAGGATAAAAGGGTGTTGCACCAAATTTAAATGAGAACTAACATAAGTATGAAGTAAACACTGAGGAAACATAAGATAATACTGGCTCACACAATCTCAAAAAACTAGCTAGTTGATTAAGTGTTTCTTAAACTAGGTTTAGGAAGCAATGAAATAAGGCAAAAAGGAGTTATACAACTCATTGAGAGCTTGCATCAATGATAGAAATAACACTAAGTTATACTTGTATTTAAATTGAAGACACTTAGAAATGAGAAATAAAGAAGGACAATGGGTATGTAATATTCTCCTTCATAATGCCATCATGCACAATATTTGTTATACATAATTCAAAGGGGAGAGATATGTAAAGAAAGTGTTTATTTCTTCAAGAGATCTTTCATACAAATTTTGACAGGGTTTAACCTTATCAAATGAGAGTCTCTGCTCTTCGAGAAATGAGAGAGAATTTACTATGAAAAGTGAGAGAGATTACAATATAGAAGAAAATAAGAGATATAGGTGAAATTGAAGAGAGGGGGAGCATGTCATCCAAGATCATTAATTGAGATGCCATCCTCTTGATTATTGAACCATCTTTGATCCAATTAAGACTAAAAGTCTTTAAGAAGAAATAAATGCTCCATCATACTCTCCAATCCCTGAATCCCTTTGAATTAATCTTCTATGCAATATCCACTTGCTTTCCATGGACTTCACAAAGCCATGTCTATGTTTGCTTAAGTGGATACAAGTACATTTTTATCAAAGCTATGAATATGTCAAAGGATAAGACACTACACCATATCTCATTTATGTCTACATATACTCCAACTTGAACATCAATCTTTACTATGGATTTAAAATAAATCCAATTATTGGTTTTTCTATAGTTAATATCCATGAAGAGCTTACAAACTATATAACATCATTTTTGAACTATATTACGTCTAAATAGACCTATTCTACCTTTGAACCTTGTGGGAATCGAGAAGCCACTACACACAAGGATCTCCCTTCATGAAATAAAATTGAAACCATAAGAAAACTTAGTCTACATGTATTAGATCCTATAATAGAGGTCTAAACTAAGATTTAATGGTGTCCTTTGAAATATTTACCCTGGTTTAACCTTAGGTCATATTTATTCTCTATTTAGGTCTCCTAGATTTGATTTTTAATCTCAATAATTGATCTTGAAGTAGGTCTTAGATCATGCCACTTGTTAGATATACATCAATCCTTAGGATTGATTGACTCATTGACCTCTTACTTGCCATTTATCATCTTCTTCATGATTGAAGGTGCACTATTGGATCCTTGGTTTATTAGATCAAACAGAGACTATTGATCTATTTTGGAGTGCATCAAGATTGAGACACTTATCCTCACCACATTCATCTTTTATATTCATTTAGTTTTTTACCTTAACTCACCATTGACCTAATTTTTCATGATTTAATGTGCATCACTACATCCGATGGACCAACTAATATTGTCCTTACCTGCACATCACTGATCTTGAATATATATGATCTAATGTGCTCTATTAGATATTTGGGACCTACTAATGTCATTAGACTGTCACTCATCATTATATCTACTCTAAGATTCCATAATTTAGACACTTTTTATCCTATTTTCACTCTTTTGAATCCAAATGGCTATTTTATGAGGCATGAACTTGACGTTCATGCACATGTTTCATTCTACTTGTTCAACTTTGAAGACTTAAATATTGAGATAGAAAATTCATCAAGACCTAAAATTTGTAGAGAATGTTTGAGTCATGAAAAAATCATGTCCATTTAATTTTTTATCTCTAATATGCCTTCTAAGTGAACTTATTAAATGCTCAATCAAGCTAACCCATTCATTTTTACATGATGTGCCATGATGATCTGGTCTCTCTAGATTTGTACCAATCATTTTTTATCATCCACTTCATCAGGAAATTTATTCATCTTTATCAAACCATGCTAGGACTTCCAAAATTGATCCATCTATGTAAGTTTGTATGTGTGGGCCAAAACTAGCAAACAAGAACCACCTTGAAGCATAGTCTTTGAGGCTTTTTGGAAATAGTTTAGTCAAAAGTTAAACATTAGAGGCATAATGAAGACATGCCACATAAAAATATTGAATTTATTATTCAAGATCACCCTTGTTTTCATAAAATTTGAATTTAGGTGCAATAAAACTAGTTGGTAAAGGGTAAAAATATACCTCTAGTGTTATAAGATCATGCAAAACCTCTTGTGAATCAATAACATAAGGTTATTAAATAGAATTATTTTTCAATATTTGTAACCTTAGTTTATAATTTATAATTTGGATAAGATATTTAACCTCTTGGTCCTTTAGTTTGAAAACTTGATAAGTCACCAAAGTAGGTGAAACCATAGGTTGGGTAGATATAAGCACTAAAACTAGAAATTGGATTGAAATATTTTGGTTTCCCATGTAAGATGTGGCAATAGGAGTTTCATGGAATAAATGCTTAAATACATATCTCATTCCCTCATTATAAGTATGAAGTGGTAATATGCTCAAGGGGAGTGTTGTTGATATATTAGGATGATCCATAGCTCTAATATCATGATTAATATATGTACCTACTTTTATATTTATGCTTTTTATTTTTTAAGTTTCTAATATGCTTCTTAGTATTTCATCAATATCTTTAGAATTTTGATGAATACATTCATGAAAAAATGTAGTTATTTACACTTGATCATGATCTATTTGCTCATGTTCATTAGTTTCATTAGACTCATGGTTTTCATTATCAAAATATTCTTCTATGATAACCTCATCAATATGTTTCCCATTCTCAAAATTAGTATCATCATGATCCAAAGGATTAGGTCCCTCATTGGATTTAAACATCTTAAGAAATAAAAGGGGAAGCTCAATGTGTTCATTAGGCACACCTCCAAATCTAGGGTTATGCCTAAGTTGCATGAAAAATAATATAAGAAAGAAATGAAAAAGTATAACAAGCTAAAACCCTAAATGATTGAAAACCCAAGGAATCATAAAAGTTTGTATTCATATGAATAGGTTTTACTAAATGTTTAACACTAAAATATAGATATTGGGAGTCTAGGGTTAAATAGGAAAGAGATAGCCTAGGGTATAAAGATGGCATAATATCTTGAAACTAGGGAAATTATGTGAAAAACTCATATAAACATATATTGAATTTGTTATGCTAAGATGCTTAGAATAGAAATTATAACTACACTAGATATTGCAATGAAAACAAGATACTTGGTTCTAATGCTAATACAAATCTAGATTTAGAATAGGAAGAAAGCAGAGTGGATATAGATTATAGGACAATCACATAATTATATAAATTTGATCTATATATCCTCAAACACTTACATAGACTTGGGATATTTGTGTCAACACTACTATCTAACTTGGGTGCAAGTGTTTAGAATAGTTTTTTTATTGAAATATGATGTAATCACCTCGATGCTTTTGGGTTCTATGTCACCCTCACTTTGGAGAATTCATATCTAGGTCATAAAATATTGATCCTTTTAAAATAGAAAAACCCTATTTATTCATATTCATATTGGTTGTGGGAAAATGGGTTAGTGGTAACATAGTGCTGAACTACCCTAAACACCCCTATATTAATGATATTTGCCTATATATCTAATATTATGAAGAGGGCCTCAAACTTATGTATTTCTACCTAACATGTTGGCTTGTGTGTGAATCATGAAATGTGTGATAGGTAAGTATAACAATAACCTAGCATGTAACTTGGAAAATATAGCTCTTGGGTTGCTCCTATATTAATTCATATGTGTATATGTGTTATCCCTATGATTGATATGGAAATAGGAGAAAATAAGGAAGCTTTACTCACTTGAGTTCTTGATAGAATGCTTTTTGTCAGTTTCCTTGTGAGTTGTTAGGTGTTTCTATGTTAGATGAATGCAGATTGATCTTGTATTTATACCAATGCCTTTGGATAATATCTCACACTAAATCACTTAGGTTGACCATAGGAATACATTTCATTTGAAAATTAGATGAATTTAGGGCACTAAAACTTATGTTAGGGTAGAACACTTGTGTCGATGTAAGCATTTAAATAGGATGCAAGTGTACAGGTAGTTATAAAATAGGTGTAGGTTTAGAACTTGTAGATATTTAAGATAAGAAGGTTTATAGCATTTTGGGAAAGGTAGCAAGTTTAAGTCATTAGAATACATATGTCAAACTAAGAGATAAGAAATTAGGCATAAAGAGATAGTGTATGCAAGATTTTTAATAGTGGGAAAGGTCTAGAAGTTGAAGGTACATCCATGATATGTATTTTACAAGTGTATAAGAATGAGGTGCTATATAATTTGAAAATAGTTTCTACACTTTGTTTCTCCTTTGAAACACTATGTTGATGTTTAGTTAAACATTGTTTAGCATTATAATTTATTTCAATAATTATTAATTTGATTTAATAGATTATGTTACCTTGTTTCATGGTGGTTTTTTTTTTTTTATGTATATGGTCTTGACCCTTTGAAAAGGGGGACTGTGACTAGACCATGGTGTGATTGTTAGTTATTTTCTTAAGCAAGGGGGATTAACTTTAATGTAAAATTATGTCATTATGGATCAATATTAGAATTCATTAGCCATCAAGTAGCTTATCTTAGAATATTTTGGTCATTTTGGGTTTTGTAAATAGAATTCTACCCAAACCTAGGTTGATGCTACTAGTTTTTTATGTAAGCCATGCAAGTGGGATTAGTTTGGTCTAAAAGTTATTGGACCATTTTTACATTTTAATTTTTTTTAGGACTTGTGGATGTTGTGGGATAAATGTTTGTTATTTTGGCCCATGATCTTAGACATTCATGGTGGGAATGCATATGGTAGTAGCCTTTAGTGGAAGGCATAGGAGTTAATTTGAGCTCAAATGGGGTGCAAGAGAGAGAAAAGACAAGCATAAGTAAAATGATTTTTATCTAAAAAGACCATAGTTTCTTGCATTTTTTATAATTGACAAGTGGTTTATGTCTTGTTATTTTTAGTCATGTATAGTGGTTTTTAGCTCATCCATTGCATGGTAGGTTTAATGACAATTAGATTGAATTCTCATTAGACCTACATTGTAATTTTTAATCCATTAGAAACATGACTATGATGTTTTTGTCTTATTTTATTATTTTATTTTTAAAAATGCAACTTTATGTACTATGCAATTTAAATAGGTGTTCTTTGTGGAATTTTTTTGGGTTATTGTGTGGTTTTAATATTTTGAGATATGGGTATTCCTATTAATATTATTTGAATGTTTCAAAAAAATAATGTTTGAGGTTATATTGGGTTAAATACAATTACTTTTTAGTTAATATGGATGGTTGTTTACATTCAACTGTGTGGGGATTTGAACCTTGAGTGCATAATGTTTATTTTTATAGTTTAATTGTTTGGGTAAAACTCCTGTTATTTTATGAAAGTTGTTATTCTATTTTCTCAAGTTGTGGAGGATCACTTCACCAATTTAAGTTGATTTTATTTATGGAAGTTTGATTTGATGTGTATAATTTTTTAGAATCAGTTATGAAGCTTGACTAGGGCTTATTTTGGTATAGATCTTTATTTTTTTGAATACATGGGTTTTATTTATGATCCTAACTATATATGTTCATTTTTTTTCTTTTTGGAACCCTTTTATTCAAAGTGGTAATGTGAAGTGTTTGTCTTGGGTTTTGTAGAAGATCTTTATTATTATTTTTAATGTAGTTTTATTATGGAACATGTGATTCAATTTTGTTTAATTGGGTTTTGATATTTGATTGTATTTGGAACTATTACTATGCATTTATGTCATTATTTATTTGACGTATTCAATTACTAAAGAATTTGTGGTTATTACATAGATATTTTATTTCAATTTTAGTAGCAAAGTTATTTATAAGTTATATTTCAAACTCTTTTCATTGTCATTGTTTTGACAATTGATTGAAGTTAAAATTAAGTGTGGGTTGTGTAAAATGCTATGAATTAAATAAATAAATAAACTTGAAATAGGTATAAAAGTATTGAGGTTGATGTGTGTGTGTGTGTGTGTGTGTGTGTGTGTGTGTGTGTGTGTGTGTGTGTGTGTGTGTCTGTGTCCATTAATTTTAATCTTAATTACTCCATATGTTGGGCAATAACATTCAAAATTATCCAATGGTACTTATCCATTCCATGGATGGTTTTTTCTATTCTTTGATTAAAATTGTTTTTTTGTAATTATTATTTGCTTAGGTGATTAGTTTGTCTTGATTTTATTAATTTTATTTTGGTCATCTTTAAAAACTCATCATTCTCTTTTACCTTCTTATTCCATCCCTGCTACTTAACTCCACATCCAACTGATGGATGGGGTGGTTAAGGACACTAATGGAGGGCTCAATGGGCTAGAAGCATGGGTTTATTTCCTCATTAGTGAGGTGTTTTGAAGATGAAATGTATTATTTGGTGGTTTTTAATCATGGTTATGTTAGATATTATTTTTAAATGTAATGCTTACTTTGTAAATAATGCAGTTATATTTTAGGTGTGTTGTATGTTCTTAAAGGCAAGTAAGTTTTGGAATTCATTTATAATAATGTTGAATTATAGTGGTTATGATTCAAATAATTTATTTATGAATTATTATTTAATTTTTTATTTTTATTTTAAAATTTCTAAGTTCATCATTATTGAACAATAATTGGTAAATCTATTATGTTGGAGTGAATAGAATATGTGTTGATTTATATTGCAATTAATGTGGTAGTAACTCACCAATGAATGTAAGTAATAACTAGTTGTATAATATATTTAATTTGGTTACCTGGTAAAGAAAGCATATTGACAAGGCTTAAGCATTAACATATATGTGGGTGACATTTTTAGTTTTGGTATTAAATCCTTTGACTATGAAATACCCTTTGGTTGTTAATTGTTCTAAATATATATTGAGGTTATCATGATAAAAAAATAACTATATGTGTATTCTTTTTGTAAATGTTATTATGTTCAATGATAGTTTAAATTTTAGCAAGTTCTAGTTGAACTTCATACAATATCAATATGCATATAATTTACGATCTTACCTCTTTATAATGATTTTTTTGGTGGTTTTGAATAAAATGGTTGCATAATTATTTCAAGAATTAATAGTGGTGAGTTATTGAAAGATTTATTAATGTTGTATCCATGAAAAAATTTAGGATTTTTTTATTAAAATCATAATAAAATGAATATCAAAAGAATGAATGGTTAAGTGATTACCTTGCGGAGAGAAATTAGTATTTTTACTTCATTGATTATTATTTGTTAATAGATAAGTTATGGTTTATTTTAATGTTACACATTTATTGAAAAATATGCAGAAGTGAAAGGATTATTGAGAATTTTAAATTTAGTTTAATTCATAGGTTTAATAAGAATGGTTTTTAAAACATCAATTTCTTGTTGTGTTTTCTATTGTATTCTTGGTAGTCAATAGACATGTAATAATATCTTATTAGTTTGAATAGCGTGCAAGTATACTTGGATATTGACTACATGAAAAGTGGGGAATATTTATTGATTGTTTGATATGTTGTACCTATGGAAAGTTCAAGTTATAATTTGCTTCTAAATTTTTCTTTGGTATTTTAGATAACTTGGTTGTGAACATCAATCTATGATCATAAATGACATGAGACCCAGTTGTATGGTAGTGTTCATCAATGTTAAGAATAATTAATTCTATAATATTGTTATATTTGATTGTATTACTAAATAGACCAATAATATCATTGGTATGTGTAATAAAGTTTTTTGTGTCGTGATCTTAGAGCTTAGATCATGACTAAGTGATTCTAGTGGGTAATACTAGCTACAAGCATTAGCTTACTTGAAACTTATAAATTAATTACTATTTAGATTTTCTAATTTTGTATTACTTTTGGAATTAACTCTATAGTTAATAATTTTTTGGTGCTGGTTGGTGCATTAAAATATGTAATTTAATGACTCTTCTTTTAATTGTTTAAATACACTTTCTAAGTTGAATTTTTAATTTATAGTTGTATGTTTAGTATCCCTTTTAAGGTTATAAATTTATTCTTATATGAAATTTGGCCTAGACTGTATTATGTAGGTATCAACACTTGGGTAAGGTTAAGGGTTTTTATGTTTTCCTATCAATAAAAACAAAAATAACATATTCATATTTGAGCTTATGAGTGTACGTAAAGTACATCAATAAACCCCAATTTACATATCTAGTCCAAATAAGTATCTTCCTTATGGAATACTTTAAGATTATTTAACCTCAGTTAAATACTTTTGTTTGACCTAACATAGTTGTGGTCCTAATCATGCTTATAAGGGATTGTTTTATGTTGATTCATATCCAATTTTACTATAGATGCATGTGGATCTTGGTGTTTTAAAAAATGGTTGTAACACCTTTGAAATATTTTGAGTTGGAAATATTGTAAGCTTCAAATCTCATTTGATTGTCTAGAGAACTCTGTAAAATAATTGAAGGGGTGGAACCATCAAATGTGGCTAGATAAATAGAAAATTTTCCACCATATACATTGAGTGTGACTATATTCTAACATGGTCCACATGCAACATTGAGATGAATCACACCACTGCAGATGGATCTAGATTCTATCTGAAATTTTTTAACTTTGGAACTATTAAACTTGAGAAATTTTGAAATTTTAAATTGTCATGTAAAAACTTGAACATGAATGAATATCATGTCCCATATACTATATTAAATTCATATAGAATGCCAATTGAACTTTTAACTTATAAAAGTTTCAAATTTTAATTGTTTTGCACATGTATGTTAATATGTATTGAATTAATTGTAGGACTAAATTCACATGTAAATTGCATGCCTCCATATTCTAAAAATTATAAATCATATTATATTCAAAAAAATTTATAGTTCCTTAAATCTAATAAAATTTCATGAGGACATAAATTCTCTAGACAAGCCCATTCTTATGCCCAATTTATGAGATGAGAGGTGTAACATGTAATTCACTTATATCAAAATAAAGTATATATGAAATATATAATCATGTAGTATAATATTTTAAAATTTGATTTGTATTTTATCATAGTGTAGATTATAACATTAATTTGATTATGAAACATGTGTTAGATAGATATAGCATTAAAGCACATAATCAACATGTATATAATATGTATAATGGTACAATTTAAGAATATAACATATAAGTAATGCATGATATGAACTATGGAACCATGGTAACAAGTAATGAAAAAACAAGCAATGTCATAAAATGTCACATAATTTTCCATAATATGTCACACATGAGTCCCATAGGTCACATACAAGGGACATGTGAATGTAGCATAAAAACATAAGGCCAAGGGACACACTTGAATGGTATAATGATGCCATAAAATAAAATAAACATGTATATGTTTCACACATAATTACAAATGCCACATACAATAAATAATAAAGTACTAACTTATCATGTAATAAAATAAAAGTTTAAAGAGAAGCATAGAGTAAATGTGAGTAGTATTCATCAACCATTTGTATCAACATAATTATTATCAAGTAGCATATCCATGTAGCACATTATAAAAGTATGAGTGAAGGAAAAACCATTTGTATGATATATAGATCTACATGGTAGAGAGGTTATGTATAGATGCAAATTATTTTATGTGTTCATAAAGAAGGAAGAGATGCCCCCAACTTAGCAAGGTTGTTGAGTAATAAGGGAATCCCAACATTGTGAAACCATGTAATAGTATGTATTATATCAAACTCAAATGCCTAATGTAAACTATTGTGTTTTTAAAATTGAAATATATTATCTAACTAATAAATAATAAATAACAGGTGTAAATAAGTAAGATAACAACATTTT